>JAODJU010000095.1:24439317-24450661 GCA_026776725.1 Gnathonemus echidnorhynchus | reverse complement strand
GGGTGGGGGGGGGGGGGGGGGGGGGGGACACGTTTTTGGGGCGGCTGGTAAACACCGGCCCGTTCACGCGACTTGGCGACGCGGCCGTGGCACACGAGCGCGTAGAGCACCGCTCCTTTCCCCGAGCGAAGTTTCTCAATGTCATCGAATGGCTCGTCACTTCGTAACCTCCCCGCGTCCCAGTTTGAGCCGTCCTCAATTGTGCTGGTGGTCCCTCTGAGGGACTGGGTCTCTGAGTCTGAGCCCCTATTAATAGACATATACTTGTCTGCACTACTTTGCAAGTCTTTTGTGGGACCTCCATATACTTTTAAGAAATTAGATTAGGAGTCAGATTGGAAGCTGACGGCAGCTCGCCTCTGTCTTGAGTGTAGGGTGCTGACCCCACGAAAAGTAAGGGGGGGGTAAGGTTCTGGTAAGGAGGTAAGGAGCTGATGGGCCCAGTTTTGCATTGAATACCGTTGTATTGGGGAGGTTCCTCTTTTATATCACTTTTATGCACAGAAAAGAATCTGGGGTCACACTCGCCTCCTCAATTCTTGTCAGGGCATCCTCTTGACTTTGAGGTGTTGTTACCCAGTGCTGGTGACCAGATATTCTCCGGTATCACTGGCCAAACAGCGCTTGTCATCCCATTGACACCAATTGACATTTACCATTAGAGTCCCTCGATCATTCACCAACTGCCCGCACTTTGAATAAATGTCAAAAAATGTCAGATGCCCATGGCTGCCCCACTTATTTTCGGGGAAGAAGGGGCCTTTTTTCGCAGTTTGTCTGTTTTGGCATGTCTGATGTCATAGGCCAGGCGTGGGCCAATCACGGCTAGCCAGCCGCGTGCCGTGGCCTCCATGATAATATCGAAGCATGGGACAGGACTTGGGCGTTAATGAGCTCGCTAAATTTGGACAGAATAGCTTATTACTTTCCGACATCAGGCACAGTCTGAATTTACTGCTGAAGCAAAACACATCTCCTTCCAGCAGAGGAGATTAGCTTTAGCTACCGCTAAACATCACACTGAAATGAAATGAAAATTATTGCTCGATAGACACCAGCAAGAGTTTAAGTCATCTTCCTGGCGTAATATAATCAGTTGAATAAGTTTGGGGGAAAAAAATGTGTGCCTAAAACGTGTCCCTGTCATGAAACGCAAACTTTGAGTGGCGCAAGAGGAATGCAGAAGGGAGGTGTGCAAGCACACTCTCTCACACGCGTCAATCTTCACAGCGAAAAACAAACCAGCACAACACTGAACTTATAAGGGCAGCTTAAAGTCTGATCTGTGAATTCTTGAGTTTAGACTTAACTCTGGTCACACTGCACCCCTGGCATTTAGAATACAGGGCATGATTGCTGCAAAAACATGCATTCTAGAATGTATTTTAAATATACATGCACATATATACAAGAATATTATATACACACTTATGTGTCTGTTACAGGAAGGTGCTCGAAATGTTTAAAAGGGAGTACATTTGAAATATGCATTGCCTTCAGACATTGTGACAGTAGGGTAAACAGAACACAAAAAGGAAAGATGGCATCGTTTCCAGGTAGTACTGGGAATTTACATTTCAATGAGGGACGTGTTTGATACTCGCTTCCAGCTCCCAATGGGCCCTATTTGACTCACAGAATCAACATCAGGGGTCTGACGCTGCTCTTTCAGATTGATGGTGGTACCAGTAAACAAGCAGTCGATCTCCAGCTATTTCCTTACAGTGTCCTAGTAGTGGGGGGGGGGGGGGTTGAAGATGGAGGGCAGAACCCTCTTCTGTTACATCCCCCCCAAGGGTTCACAGACAATCCAATCACCAAGGTCTGGACCAGAAGAGATCCATCTGTGGCTCGAGGGGCTGCTACATAGCAATTCCCTTGGCAGATCTGCCTCGTTCTGCAGTCCCAGTTTCCTGTCCCCCCCCCCCCCGTGAGCTGCATTAAGCTGCCAGCTACCCACAGGTCTTACACAATACTCCTGTCAATCATAAAGTGAAGAGAAAGTTAGCGTTTAACAGCAGCAGGACCATGTAATGAAGCATAAATAAGGTCTGGTTACTTCCTGTTCACCCCTGACTGAGATGCTTGGCTTTGAATGTGCTTGATAGAGAGAGAAGCTTACCGTTCTCTCATCACATTGCCATGGAGAGCCCACAGGCCATGATACACACGTTAAAGAGGGACCCTCCCCCAGGCAGGGGGGGGGGGGGTCATTTAATAGTGTCATCATCTGAAACCCCAGTGGTTTTGAGTTGAGGATGAATGGCAAATGGGAATCCTACCAGCAAGCAGTCAGGTTCCCACATAAGCCGGTGCTGCTTCCAAAAGCTAACGAGAGATTAGACCTTCAGCAGCAAGTTCCTCGTGGAGCTCCAGCATGCTGAGTGTCCGGTGAACCGGGGCAGTAGCTCTGTGGTTTGCATTACGGACTCCTGTGCCCGTGTCTAAAAGGTAAGTGGTCCAAGTCCTCCGGCTAGAAGAGTACCCAAGTCACCGCTGGGCCCTTAAGCGAGATCCTCAAGCCCGAAAACGGCTCTGGGGTGCTAAAGAAATAGCTGACCCTGTGCTCTGACTCCGTGCTTCACTCTCACCTGTGTTCCTGTGTGTCTCATAGGGCAGTAAGACAGGAGTGTGAAGCCCCATGGAAGGTAGAGTGACACAAGGGGACAGTATGGATGCTGCTATTTGACCCACCCTCAGCCTGTTCAGAATCACCAGCAGCCTTATTTATGGGGGACAATTTCCCTGTGAGTAACAGGTCTTCTGTCTGGATTTAAGCACTGAGACGGGGCAGGGGGGCATCCCTCACATGTGCTGGCTGCCTCAGGCCCCCCCGGCTGAAGGTTTTACTGCTAACAGCCTCTTTGTTTATGTACAGGTAGGTCTGCATCGCCTGATCTCAGAGAGCGGTCTGCATGGTACGCTATGGGCAGATGCGTTTTGTGGCCCGGGCCGCGACCCATGCCAGTGCCAGGGCAGAGCCATTGGAATTAGAGTAACGTGCGTGTGGTGAGGAGCTGGAAGCAGACCCTTGGTCTAAGGACTTAATATGGAAATGGAACAGTAGGTCTGTGATGAAAATTATACCAAGGTTATGAACTCGGGTTGGCTGTATTGGGTTTCAGTGTTTGACACCCCCCCCACCAACCAACCCTACAGAGCTCCACACAGTGAATAATTACAGTAGATTGAGTTCATGTTGACAGGGCTCCAGACAGGAGATGCCACTGTACAAGCCAAACTGGCTGCAGTCTGAGGCATTAAAGATTGGGGAATCATGTTGATGTCTTCTGGCCAGGTTTCTAAAATCCGCATCAGTGTTTCTCAACCTGATCCTCGCGGACCCCCAGGCCGTCCACATTTTTGCTCCCTCCCAGCTCTCCCCCCAGTGTCTCCCAATACGCCTGAACCAAACGTTCCAGAATCCAGAACGCCGCATAACTGGTACAGGTGTGCTGGGAGGGATCAAAAATGTGGACTATCTGGGGGCCCCCGAGGATGCGGTTAATAAACACTGATCTGCATTACCTCAGCTGGATGAGACATGGTTTATTCCTCAGTGGTTCCTACAACGTGGTCAACAATGATCTTTTCTCAGTGTGAAGCTTCTTCTTCTTCCTACCTTTGCCCAGCTTGTCTGCCCTCCTACAGAGAAACTGACATACTGTCTTCTGGCCGCATGACTCAGTCACACAGATGTTTGCGGTGAAGCGTGAGGCTAAAAGCTACGTTACATTTAAATCCACATCTGCTGATTCTCCTGAACTCCAGCATTGCTCTCCTGAGGCACGTGTTCTGTCAAAAAACAGTACATCTCTTTTTGTTCCCCTCAAATTGGGTTGTTCTTCCTCCATCTGTTTTTTTCCCCATTGTTTTAACACAGTGTCAACATTTAATTTAACGTTAATTTAACGGTATGTATGGGGAAGCGTATAGATGTTTTGTTTATGTGTTGTCTCTCTGTATTTGTATGTATTTTTGTGCAAGAGTTGAAAAAAAGGAATAAAAGTAAATGAAAAAAAACAATGCGTCACAATACGAAACGGTCAGCTATAAAGCAATGATTATTCAATTAGCTGTACTCAAGTCTTGAAATACATGCAATTTGATTCTGACTGAGTAAATTAGCAGCCCGCTGCTTCCCTCAGAAGAATTTTCCAAAGAAAATCCAATCAAAGGGATGTTTCGCAGTCATAAACTTTGCTGACGCATTGCCGTAATGTACGTCATGATAAAAAGGATAGAAAAGAACGCAATGGATCTTAACATGAAAACTTTGCATGAGATTATAAAGATCCAACCACAGGGACCTGAACAGAAAGCCCAATGTTCTTAAGAGCTGGTAGAGCTGTGACCTCACGCCTTCATGGTTGTGGGTCCAGTGCGGACCCCGGCTATATGTGTGCGGAGTGTGTCCTGCGGTTTGTGTGTATTTCCTTTGGCTACCCCAGGTTCTGTGCCTGGTCACATGGCACGCAGCCTAGGTGAATTGGTGACAATGTTCTTAACACATAACATGTCATTGGGTTTGTTCTCTGTGACGGACTGGCATCCGGGTTCTGCTCACAGAACATGATTTAGATTTTGCACAACACTGCTTTTGATAGGTGATTCTGCAAAATTAGATGAGTATTATTTAACATAGATTCAGTGAGATGTGCAATGCATGTAGTACAAAATAATTCTGTGTAATTGGCATTTGACTGACTTGTCATGAAAAATTAGGTTAAATAAGTGCATGAGAGCTCAGCTATTGAGACCTTAGTTCAAACTGTATCAGTTGAGCAGTAATTTAAATGTTAATTTCCTTTTCTTTCTTATAAATGTTAATTTCTTAGCACCAGTGAGAAACTGGAGCCACGACCTCGCTAATGAGCTCCAGCGCGCTAACATTAGCCCCCAACGTCAAGTGCAGGTAAGCAGTCTTTAGGTAACCTTTACCTGCAACGAGTGACGACAGTGACTCATAAGGACACTCACACCTGAGAGTAGGTACAGTAAAGTGACAGTATGCTTTTTGAACCCTGGTTTGTGGAGTTGGTTTGAGAGGGAGGATTTTAAACTCCAGTCAAATCAGCCGTCATAAATAACACATGAGTTACTCAAACATGCTCTTGTCGCTACATTACTCCAGGTACAGGAGCCCGAATCCCACAATTGTTCCATATATGTGGGACATACAACAAAACATGCAGTTAAACTAATAGGTATAGCTACTAGTTGCCTGTGCTGTGCCCTGCAGGGGACTGGCATTCCAGCCCTGTGCTCCAGACCCTTGTGACCCCGACCAAGATAAGCAGTGAGAAAATGGATGAGCCCACATATGCGCTCAGTGGAGTTTTACTTACAAAAAAATGTTCTGAGGGCAGAGTGAAAAGCGATTTGTTCAGAGGGATAACCAATCAGATTGTAGAGGAGGTGGGTCCAAGCAACTAGAGGAGGTGGGACCAACCAATCAGATGTCTTGGGTCCGCCCATATGCAAATACGAGGAGGGTGGCCTGAAACACGTGTAATTAATTGTGCCTGTGAAAGAAGCAAAGGCCACGGACATTTTCCTCTATCGAAGCTGAGAAGATGGCGTCGCTGATTTGTCTTCAAGGTTTTTCGCTCGGAAAAACAGCCATTGATACGATGGAGCAAAACCACAGAGATTAAATGCTTGGAAGGCGTCTCCCTCAAAGGAACGAGCGCTTTGATGGTACTCGCAGCATTAGCTGTCTGTGTAGAGATCTGCTCATTAATGTCTGTTATCAAAGGGATGTAGGCAGAGAGATTCCCAGCTGCAGACATTAGATTTCAATTAAAATATATATATAAAATAGTACATATACAGTGTGCCAGGACACAAAGTTCATGATATTGAGGGATTGCCAGAGATAAACTTCACGTACTCATTTGTTTGTTTGTTTATTAAAATCCTGGAGCGTAAGTGTCTACACTGCTGATGTTAAGGCGGGCGAGTGGCATAATATGAGGAACAGTAAGTAGAATCCCACAGGCAATAAAATCTCTATTTCAGACGCGTGCAGCACATGCAGTGACTGTGATCCACATCCTTTTATTAAGCCCGTGTGCTGTGAGATGGAAGTGCACGTTCCCCAGGAAAGGGATGTGGCTCTGCTGGACGGTTTCTCATCGACCCCTCAAACCCCCCCCCCGCCAGCAGACGGTAGTGCTCTCTGAATGTCTGCCTGGTCGCGGTGCTCTCGGACAGTCTGGTGGAGATGAAATTTGTTCTGCGTGGTGGGGGCTGCTCTAAGATCACAGGGCGCATCCTCTCATTCCCCATGACAAACATGGCGGTGCTTCTTGCCATGAGATTTCACAAAAGCAGCAGCAGCACAGCCAAGCATCTGGGGGGGTGGGGGGGTGGGGCGTCTGAAGGAAACCGGAATCGTTTTTCTGAATTGGATCCGTTTTTCTGAGACCCTAACAAATTTGGCTTTTAGGTGCAATTTAACATGTTGCGTCTGAATCAGATGCTAAATTGGATTGCATCATTGTTTCATTGTACGAAGCCCGGACATGGCGGGTTATTGGTGAGGCAGGCACACGGAGAGGGGCCATATTCCCGGCATAGCGAGACTCATCAAGCCCTGACAGAAATCCTAGACCAATCGAGCCACAGAGCTCTAAACTCCGAAGTTTCTGATTGGACGAAAAGTAGGTGCCGTTACTTCCCGGAATGCATGGGAGCCCACTGTGGCTGGTTGAGGAGGTGAGGCGGCCGTGTGGGTCGCCCAGAGGTACCAGCGGCAACAGGGTATCATGGTAGCTAAAGAGCCTATTAGCAAAGTGGAACATTGAAAATGGGGCTCTTGCTAGCTCAAAAAAATATGAAGACAAGTTCAGCAAACATTTTAAAGGTGCTAAAGTATCAACAATACCTTTGACAATACCTCTGATGTGAACACAGGCTATTTACACTGAGGGAGGGGGCTTCTGTCATGTCTGCATCCGCCCCCGTACTTTTAAATACAACAGTTTGATACAATCCAGGTCAGTCACACTTCATTACCAGGAAGCATGTTGCAGTTCGGGGCTTGGCAAGATGTTGTTGAAATGTCAAAACCACATCAAATGGACTAAATCCACACTGAATTAAAAAAGTACGCTTTGTTGCCCAAAGTTTACCAGCAGTAGATCGAAAAAACCACACGTGGAAATTTGGGACAGTAATATTACTTACTCAGGCTCTAAAGAAATTTTGAATACATCATGTTCTTTTCTTGGGTGTAAATACGGGTGATGTGTGGCTCTGTTGGTTAGTGCCAGTGATCAGAAGGTTGCTGGATCAAATCCCCTGGCTGGCAGAGTGATGTCACCATTGGGCCCATGAGTCGTTAACCCCTAATGCTGCAGGGACACTCTAACCCTGCTCTCTGCTCTCATCATTTTGGACGAAATCTGCTTAATGCATAAAAATAAGTGTTAGGGCTCCAGCGGCACAGTTGTAGAGCTTGCAATTTCAAATGATTGTTAGAAGGAGGAACATCAGGCACTTCAAAAGAGATAATGCCCCCCCCCCTTCCCCCACACTGCAGTACACAGAGGGCTCACTGTCCAAGGCTGAGTGCTTCTTAAGAAAAGAGATGGGCTGGGGATTTTATCCAATAAAATTCACGGAGATGTACTCTCACTCCTGCAAACCAGGAATGCCAGGAACCGCACTGGCCGATCTGCATAAGCTCTTTGCTGTTCCTGCGGGGGGGTTAGCACTTGTGACGGTGGTGACATTATCAGCAGAATGACAAGATGCACCCAGAGGCCTCCGGTTTGAACATGACCCCGGGACGGCGTCCACGTCCTTCCTAACCACACTCGCAAAGGACAGGAAACGAAGACCTCTGGGGCCACACAATTCTTCCCACATCATGATGAATAAACCACCAGCTTTCATCCATTATTCACTGGAACAAAAGCACTAACATAGTGTTTCCCACATCCGGTCCTCAGGGACCTGCAGACGGTCCACGTTTTTGTTCCCTCCCAGCTACCTAAAATGTAGACTGTTTGGCAGGGAGCCAAGAGGGAGCAAAAACATGGACCGTCTGCGGGTCCCTGAGGACTGGGTGGGGAAACTCGACGCTAACGATTTATCATGAAAGGCATTTAAAAAGGTCACTCATCATTCCACACAGTTCAAATAATACGATCGACTGTTTTGACTAGATCTAAACACGCAAGATGGTGAAAGCAGTATTTAAATGAGCTGGATGTGAAGATAACATATTGTGTAATTGTCGTGGCTTCGAGGCGAACACCACATAAGAGACGTGGGTGATTCTTTATACTGATCTTTATACTGCGATTAAGCTCAGGTGTTAAGACGGGAGAAGTCTTCCTTTGGAAACAGCGGCTGACAGAGAGGAGGTTATGTAAGCCGTGCATGGTGCAAAACCGGCTGCAGTGTGTCGCTTTAACGACCTCGTCGTCTCGTTCCTCGGGACAAAGCGAGTGCAACATTCCTTTGATCTGACCACAGTTTGGCCCCTCCAGCGATTCTGCACACGGAATTTCAGCAACCTTCCATTCTAAGATGATTTGATTTTGTCAGAGCTGATACAGTAGAAATTATTAAGCTGACTACAGTTACAAAGGAACTTCAGGGATCCTTGGTTTGTGTCAAAGTCTGTTTAATTCAGGAGGGGTAATTAAATAAGCACAGGGATGAAAGGTGAGGTGCCGGCTGGAGAGGAGGTCTCAGTGGGAGAATGTTTAGTTTATTTCTAAAAAGCATGGCTCAGAAGAGAAGGAAAGAGTGTTCTTTATGTGGAGCGAGTCGTATTAATGGTGACATTTCCCTTGAGTGTAAATACCAGTGGGTTTTAGCAATGCGCACTCCTGCTGTCTATATGCATTGTGTAAAAAATAAAAACAAGATTTGTTATTGCTACAATGTGAATTAAATGTTATGCTATGTTATGTTGCTTAGTACATCTTTGTAATTATTTAGAACATGGTAATAATACGCTAACATTCCATCGAAATGTGTTTTGTTTTTCACTGCTGATTGTAGTAAATGCATTAGATTAAATGAATGTTAAGGGTCTTTTGTGTGTATTTTTTTTCATTTTTCACATGGACAGCCAGAACTAAACTATTTGCTTTGGGATTATATTTATGAGTTGCCCTTTACCACTTGATCAATCAATAAGAGCTTTTACCGGACTGGCATTTGTGGTCTAATTGTTTAATTATCTTCTTTACAAAATGATTTTGATAACAAATAGGTAAAAAAAAAACACCTAACGTAGTTTCTGAATACGTGTTTAGCTGAGTGAGTCCCAGCCAGGTTCCCCGCAAGTTTTCGGACAAATCCTTTTCAAAACTTTCAGAAATAATGTCTCCGTCGCCGAGATGCGTTGCAGATCCTCAGCGTCGCCTGTCTGCCGGGACACGCTGAGGCCGTCGCACCCAGAGGCCTTGGCCAAGCACACGTGTTTACATGTACCTGACTCACATGTGTTTGAACCGTTTAATCAGAGGTTCCTGGAACGGATGACTCATAACATGACATGAAATGAGGCTGTACGCATCGAGGGTCTCTACTTCCGATTCTGTCCAAAAAAGGCATGACTCATTTTGAGATTTCCTTCAAATCCTTAAAAAAAAAAAAAAAAACAGAAAAAATTCTTTAAACACTGCCGAATGTACTGCAGTTTCGCACAAGTCAGGGAGGATTCTGGGAGCTCTGGACATGCTCATTTGGGTCTGCTGTTACCAGATAGGATGTCAGCATTGACGGCGCACACCTCTGTAATTCTGAAAGCCCTTTTGATGGAACATACTACCGAAATTCATCTCGAGTTATACCTAATCATTCTTTCTGCACAATGACCAAGGAGTGAGCTAAAAAGTGAATAGACATACAGAATCATTCACATAAAAATGTTCAGCTGAATGTCCTGTATTTAACATCCTCCATGTTTTTTTAACCTACCCCATAGTGGTCTTATGTTATTCATTCATTTCACAAAACAGATTCGTTTCCAACTTTAATGAAATATATATGAGCAGGTATTTTAGCCCATTACGTTTTTCTGCTGAACTGGTGTTTTGGGGTAACTCAGAGATATTTTGTATCTCCATTCTTCTGTTTCTTGAATTCTGTAAATGGCTTTGGGTTAAATATGTACCCAAATGTTTGTTCATAGTGGTTTTATCTCACCTATTTGAAATTCAGTCCAATGACTAATGAGTTGTATTTCCCACACAGGGAGGGTATTGCAGTGTTTTGCACGGTGAGGTTTTATTCTGCTAGACTTCAGTACATGGGAGATGTTAATGCTTTCAAACAGCCCTGCCTGGTTGCATAGCAACTAACTTGTCAGACTGCTGTACCCCCTCACCCAACCTCCGCCCCCCCCCCCAAAACCTTCCCATACCGACTAAACTACAGTTCCAGGTGAAACACTTCAAGGGAAGAAACTGAACGACATTCAGTTTAATAATCTTGAGAATAACAATTTGCCCTTTCCAGCCATTACGTCGCATTCCCTGTAAACAAAGATAATTTTACAGAGAAAGGGGGTGCGCATGAAATAATCCCTGCACACATTTCTGTGCTATTCTGACAAGGAGTTCTGAAAATATTAACAAAACATACCAATGAATAATAAGAATGTGTTTTAAGGGTGTATTTTTAGGGCATAAAAACTGGGAAAAGAGGTGCTGTAAATATGTGCTGAGTGGCCACTTTGTTAGGTATACCTAGTTAGTACTGGGTAGAACCCACATTTGCCTGAATTGTGTGATGACAGACACCATTGTGCACCACACCACCATTGTGCACCACACCACCATTGTGCACCACACCATCATTGTGCACCACACCACCATTGTGCAGAGCTGTTCTCAGCACAATCGTGGCCTTTCTGGTTGCTTTAATGAGCCTGGCTGCCTCTAAGTTCTCTCATTAACAAGGTGTTTTCTGCTATTGAAATGTCTGGATGTGTTTGTTTGTCACACTCATCTCTATTAACTGTAGACTCTGCAGTGTGTGAAAATCACAGGAGGGCGGTTGTTTCTGGGATGCTGGTGTCTGGCACCAACAATCACACAGTGTTTAAACTGCCTAGATCAAACGTCTTAGCCATTCAGATGATCAGCCAAGCAGAAAGGGAACCTCCTGACCCTGTCTGTGTGCTGTACGTGTTCAGGTACAGCAATATGATTCCTGTTTGTATTAGCAAGCAGGTATACTCAACACACTGGTTACTATGAGTACTGTATATTATGAGGGAGCTTTTTCAGGTTATAGACAGACAGACAGAGAGACAGACAGATAGATAGATAGATAGATAGATAGATAGATAGATAGATAGATAGATAGATAGATA
>JAODJU010000095.1:24425502-24439048 GCA_026776725.1 Gnathonemus echidnorhynchus | reverse complement strand
GGTGTGTGTGTGAAAGCCCAGCAATGGAGTAATCTCATTTAGGCATGACTGCCTGGGTAAGCACAGTGTCTCGGACAATGGCCGTGGGGCTCCGTGTTTGGGAGACGCAGCTGGGGAGGGCAAGGGAGCTCCAGAATGCACCAGCCAGGCCAACAGAGAGTGCCAGTCCTACAATTTACAGGGACACTTCGAACCGTGAGCCGTGTCTTTGAATTGTGCCCCCTTCTGGCCATAAGATGTACTCACACTCTCTTAATGACTGCTGAGTCATAGCTTGAAGGTATACTGTGTCCTCAACGTCATATGCCGTTCATGCAGGAAGCTGGTTATCATATTATGACAGGGGACATTGCCAGCGATGGTGGTCGTCACCGCAAGCTCTATGAAAATACCAGCGTGTTTTTGGTCCACTTTAGCTCAGCTTGCTCAGATACAGAAATGCAGGTGTGGATGCGTCTAAATAACAGGCAAAATAAATATACACTACTGTGCAAAAGTCTTAGGGAGTCAAGGAAAATGATGTTCATATTATATTCATGTTGGGGGAAAAAAACTGTGATTTTATGTCTGTCACAGTGTGTCAGCTTAACCATTTCAAAACCTCTGCTAAAATCACCCCCGTATTTGCAGTAGCCATCCAATACATCAGTGTATGTTTTTTGACCACTTGCATACCATGATTACGTAATTAACACCTCACTGACTTTTTTAGCTAATTAGCTAATTCAATGAATTAATTAAGAAAGTTGGTGGTGAAATTTAACAAATACATGAAAAGGCTGAGGTGTCCCGATGAGAGGTTTGGGAACTGATACAGTACGTGTTGTTCTAGCCATCCAGCAAGATATCAGTGACTTTTGGGAGAACAGAAGATATTCTTGTTAAATAGTGTTTTCGTTCTCAGCAAACATACTTTTACTACCCAGATAAATCATTTTCTTTGAATGCCTGAGACTTTTGCACAGTGCTGTACCTGTGGTTTCTTGGCTATTATAAAAATGACTGATCAAAAAAGGTTTTTTAATTCTTTTTATTTAATGAAGCATACATACATGTGATCAAGCAAATGAATATAATTACATGCATAAAATTTAAGCCTATTCCCCTACCAAGTTAAATTGTATTCTGGGGTGTTAACACTCTCTGGTGTTGATCACTACTACTATTTTCTGAACCAGTGTGATAGAGGTGGACAGGAAGTAACATCCAGGAAGTGAAACTTAATACCAAAATTTATTTTGTTTCACCCAACTAATTGAGCATAAAGAGTCACAGTCACAGAATTCTCAGTTGGTTGGTGGAAACAAACGTTGGTCTGGGTTTTCTCTTCTTGTAACTGATCTATCCATGTCTTATGTTCTTATGTTCTTATGTCCGATGCGTGATCCTTGTTCCGGAAGCTTCCGCTGGCTGCTGCCTGTTTCATGCCTTCGGTTTAGGCCTCATCGCTCAGGATGGGCGTCGTTTAAACCTTAGCTGTCATTAGTGGTATACCTATATTTCATTTGTCTTCATGTGTCTTAGCAATAAATAAATACCCTCCTAAGTCTAATTGATGGACAGTATGGTTTTGTTTTGTATTTTGGTGGGGAAATTGCAACTTTTATGGTCAATATTCAGTTTGTTAATGGCTTCCTTAGCAAACATACTACATAAAGTGACCTTAAATAGGAAGGGCATTTTTGTTCTGTACTCTGAGTTTCTATTTTACTGCTTTGGCATTATGTTAAAATGTATAACTCTGACTGACAGACTGTGTGTTAATGGATTCACACCATGTGCAGTGTTTCTGTGGAAACGTGCTTTATAAAGATGCGCTGTAATCCGTGGCTGTTTGGTTCTTGCTGGTCATACAGCTTTTGTGGTGGGTGGTTGTGGGTTCATGCCCTGTGCGGCCTGCAGAGCCTAACAAAGGCTGCTGGGATATTTTTAACCACAACTGACTCTCTTTGTCGTCTTCAGTCAGTGTCACTGGGGGGACTATTTTGAAGAGTCTCAGGTGAAACACAGAAAATAATATTAAGGTCTTTGAGTTCAGCAGCCTTGTCAAATTTGGTTTAGCCAATGTTTTCAGTTTGAAGAATATTTGAGATTGCAAAAATAAAGAATAATGGGTTATGCCAGTAAAGGCGGAAGAAGAGTTGAAGAAAGTTGGTATGTCAGGAAGATGATCAGTCAAGGCAACAAATAATGAGGAATTTTCATATCCCATAACTGCTTATAGGGTCAAGGAGTCTCTGGGGCTTATTACAGAGAGTACAGGGGACAGGGGACCCCAGGGCCTGGCTGGCAGTCACTCGCCATGGGTAACTTAGAGATACTTGTGGGAGAAAACCAGAGGGCCTGCAGGGGGTGACATATCTGTCATCACATGTGGGTGACACCCTGCCACGTGCCCCCCTGATAGACTCCAGATCCCCCCCACGGGCATCTAAAGAGCCACGTCCTGATGGACACAGTGATGTGTCCTCACCTGCTATCTTCTTCACCACCCATCGTCCATAATACTCCCAAGGTCCCCCTGCCGGCTCCGTCCTCCTTCCGGAATCCCCCCTCGTGCCGATCGGAGCCGCAGTTTAGGTCCATCTCGCTCTCCTTCATCACCCATGCTGCCAGCCTGATCCAGGTCCGGCTCGGCCACAGTGCGAAAGAGCTGCCGTCCTCCGTTTGTGTAAGTGGGGAACTGGATTTTTTTCCCCCCCATTTTAATGATCTCTCGAGGCTCTTGTGTGACATTTAATAAGATTCTTTTCAGATCCGCAGACGTCTTCCTTATCCCCTTTCATTCCGATCCGGTGTGTACGCCGCCTCCGGAACAACGGCGCCGTCCGTAGCGCTGATAACCCACAGCACGCCCACGCGATGTTGGCACGTGTCTGATGAGAGATGGCATGGCTTGTTATGATTATAAAAAAAAACACAACAGAACCCTGATCTCTCCGTGCACTCTCTGATATGACACAAAGCCTGTAAACACAGCCGGCGAGCAAAATCACACAAGAAACACAGGGGGGTGTTTGGCCAGCAGATTGCGGAGCCTCGTGAGACATTATCCCATGTTGGCAATGTGTATTAAACATTTCACAGCTGTTTGTTTGTATTGTCATATTAATATGGAATCCTGTATTGCATAAGCAATTAGAAGATATATACACTGATCAGCCAAATACCATAGCCATATCTGCCTGAGCTTGCACATTGCTCTTCATATTGCACTCATCTAACTTTTAGCACTGTCTATAGTCTCCCCTACTTTGACTAATTGCAAATTTTATTTCCCCTACTCCTCCTGGGGGGTGCTGCCTGGAGACCTCAATCTATCAAGATGTCCAGCACACCCTGCTACATGTGACGTCGCCGCTACCAATGACGTCCCTGCATCCAGCTCGCCGTTCTGCCTGTGTCATCCTCCATGTATGACCTGCTGCCTGCCTTCTGGTTGCCTGGCGATTGGAGGGAGCGTCGACACCGGCTTGTCATCTCCCCCCTGCTCCCCGTTTGTGTCTCAAATTTTACGATTTGGACAGTATGACTCAGCACTTAGCCATCTCTCTAATTTGACTCTCCCTGGTCCTTGCCACTGTCGCCTATGGCTTACTCACTGGGGGCTTTGGGTGGGGATGCTGTAAAGCGCTTTGAGATGATGTAATGTTGTGATAATGTGCTATACAAAAATAAACTTGTTTGTTGTTCGTTGTTGTTTGGACCAGGCCACCTTCTGCCATTGCTCCATGGTCCAGTTCTGATGCTCACATGCCCATTGTAGGTGCTTTCAGTGGTGGACAGAGGTCAGCATGGGTACTCTGACCGGTCTGTGGTTACACAGCCCCATACACGGCAAGCTACGATGCATTGTGTGTTCTGACATCTTTTTATCAGCATTAACCTTTTCAGCAATTTGTGCTACAGTAGCTCTCCTGTGAATTGAGCAGACAGGCTAGCCCAAGCTCACCATGGACATCAATGAGCCTTGGGCACCTATGACCCCATCGCTGGTTCACCAGTTGGCCTTCTTTGGACCACTTTTGGTGGGTACTGACCACTGCATACCCAGAACACAAGACCTGTCGTTTGTCGTCTAGCCATCACAATTTAGCCCTTGTCAAAGTTGCCTAGATCCTTACATTTGCTCATTATTCCTGTTTCCAGCATAGAACTGACTGTTCACTTGTCTAATATATAATGGCACCCTTGACAGGTGCCATTGATAGGAGATAATCAATCTTATTTACTTCACCTGTCAGTGGATTTAATGTTATGACTGATCAGTGTATACTTTCTGTTAGGTACCCCTACATAGTAACAGATATAATGCCATTTTAATGTTTCTATGTTTCATCTCTATATTCTGAGAGGCCAATCTGGCACTGAGCTGGTATTATTGCACTTGTTGCCTTCCTGTTAGCTTTAAAGGCTTTGGCCAGTCTTCTCCGGTGATTCTCATTAATAAGGTGTTTTCAGCCACAGAAATGCCCCTGACTGAACGTGTCTTGCTTTTTACACGTTTCTCTGTAAACTGTCGACACCGCAGTCAGTGAAAATCCCAGGTGGTCGGCTGTTTCCGAGATCCTGGAAGCACGTCTGGCACAAACAGTCACACCATCGTGTGTCGGAGCCGCACCGTGAGTCAACCTCGTGACCCTGTCTGCGTGATTCTCTATGTGTTCAGTCGCGGCCTCCTGATTGGCCGCTTAGAGGAGCAGGCTATTTGCATTAACCAGCAGGGATACTGAATAAATGTGCTGTATATATGCACACACAGTCTTTAAATAGAAGATAACTACTCTTCTGAAAATTTATGAGCATGAACTATTACGGTGGACCTTAGATGCCTTGTTAGTGTTGTAGTGCTTCAATAGCTTTAAAAAGCACCTATTATAGACCAGTCCTATGGGAGAGGATTGTGGAGCAAGCTTTTTAGATAAAACATACATGCACAGTGAGCTGGTCTGAGCCTGGGTGAGAGGGGACAGGTGAGAGGGTTGGTGCACAGCAAAGCCTTTCAGTTTGCACACTGGAGATGATCCATTTTCCTTCCTGTAAAGTCCATTGTTTCTCTTGCTTTGTGTTTACAAAATGGCCATTCTGAATGTACACATTGGATTGCTGCAAGATACACGTTGAACAGTAAGTGAAATCAGTGTATGGATGGTGATTATTGACCTTTTGTGTATGATGTTGTTCTTATTCTTGTAGAGCATCACAGTGGGGTAAAAAGAAATGGCACCTTCGAAACAGGCAAATCCAGAGGCAGAAAAGAGGTCCTTCACAGAAAATGCTGCTCATCAGTTTGTATTGATTGCTGATCTGTTTGCTTTGTTGTCACAGTTTTGTCCAGGGAGGGGCGTCAGAGGAGCAGGGAGACCCTGGCAGAATTAGGAAGCCCAGCAATTTATAGGGGGCCCAAAATCTACCCCCCCCCCCAAGTCAGAAAAAAATACTGGGGGGAACCTAGCAGGTGGGCCAAGGTAACATTTTGTCAGGGGGCCCATAATTTCTTGCTACACCCCTGTGTGTAGGTTCACTGTGCTCAGTGACTGCTGTATTAGGGTGTTTTCATTTGACAGGAAGTCCGTCCAGAGGGTCACATGACTGCAGGTCACACAATCCTGTGAGTCAGCTATGAGTTTCTTTGATGATGGGCTTTGGTATCTGTCACTAGATACCCTTTTAAATGCTGCAAGTATGGGCCTTGGTTCTTCAGCGACACCGTCTATTTGGTGCCGAGTTCTGGGTTTCTGTTCCCCTGATAAATGTATGGCAGACATCTCGCTTCTACCCTGCCGAAAGAAACAGCTGAAAACCAGCTTATGCTGGTAGCCGGTTTTAGCTGGTCTAAGATGGTCTAAGATGATTATGTCCCAGTCCTTGCTGCTCATTGATGGTTTAGCTGCGTGGGTCACCAGCTGGTCATGCTGGTGAGACCAGCTAAACCATCAAACCATCATCTGAGATTCACTAAATGGGAAAGGAAAAGCTTGTCTAGTCGATGTTTAATTAAAACAACATCCAAGTTGAAACTTTACACAGTAAACCAGGGATGCCCAGCTCCAGTCCTGGAGGGCCAGAGCCCTGCACATTTTGGGGTTTCCCCTCATTTAACACACCTGATTCAACTCCTTGTGCTATTTACCACACAGCTCTTGAGCGGAATCATTTATGGTGGCACAGGGCTCCAACCCTGCAGTAAAGCGTGGTGTTTGCATGTAGCAAAGTCAATGGCTAAATGACGATTTGTCCTTTGACTTTGGAACGTCTTACACATATGCTGAACATTTATGACCCAAAAAACATCACAACGACTTATTGAAGGTATTTGTTTGGCTTATTGTGATGTTATAAAAGAGGTGACATCGTACATGCATACATGTGTTGTCTATTGCACATTACAAGAGATAGCACTTCAGAATCTTCCGTGGTAGACCCGTTATCCAAAGTAATATCAATCTTGATGTTTCAATTTGGGTTATTCCTGAAGCAACAGTCTGGAAAAAACCTCTCGAAAAGGGGGATCACTCAAAATCATCTGTTTTTGCAACAAAGAGAAGAGACTCCCGCATCAAGTCAGCTCTGCAAGATGTGCTTACGCCACAACGTTCACTCGCAGAAAAACAAAATCAATGGACTGATTGAAACAGCCGACAGCCTGCCTGTTGTCTCTGAATGAAGCAGACATTCAATTTGTTGTGCCTTGTGTAACGTTTATGAGACGGACAAATGGTCAGTGTCAGTGGGCAATGGCTGAGCTGCAGAAAATTTGTCAGAAATGAGCCTATGTGGGAAGTGAATGATCGATAAACACATGGCCTGAAAACAAAGCACCATCTGCCCCTTGGTAATGCATGAATACATGCAAGAAATAAGGATTTTGGCATAAAAAATGAATAAAATGGCCCTCTGTCCTGCTCAGCACTTCAAAAGAAATTAACAACATTAACATAAATAAGATAATAAGGCCTAAGCATGATAAGTAAAAAAAAAAGAAGATTTTCTATGGGTCCTTCCATTACAGCTTCGTCAAATATCAGTGTGAGACATATTTCTTGACTACAGGATGCTTGGTGTCATTGATTGTTCCAAGGATGCAGAAGGTAAGATGTTCTGGTAGACCCGTTTTCCTGAAAAGATTCCATAGTCTGACATGGTTAACCCTTTGAACATTATCCAGTTTTGTTCATTTTGCTATCCCTTTGATTTTAGGCTTATTACATAGTATGTACATGAGTTGGCCACATGTGCTTTATGGTTTTGTTTTCAGGATATTCTGGGCTACTCAGATATGTCATAAATTGACGTGTAAATGCTGACACTTTCTTGATATCATCCTTTTTATGAGGAAAAACTACTTGTGCCTATTGAAATTTCTCATGTTTTAGTCTCATTTAATATAAAAATTTGCAGACACTCCAAATATAACTTTATAAATGTTGATATTAGAGTGTCTATGATGTGGAATGCAGGGCTTTCATTGGGGACCTTTCAGTGGCTTAGTATTGTGAAGGAATACATGGTTAGTGCCAGGCGGAAATGAATATCTTTGATTTTGCATCCATTCGGTAATTTGTTGAAGTTATCTGATAGACATCAATGTATGCTTTTATATTTTTTTATTTCTTTATTACTTTATAACATCTCAAAGAAATTAAAATTGAAAACCCCAAACATACACACATCCCCACAAACAGACAAAAACAAATAACAATTGACACCAAATCCTAATAAAAGCACAAAGCAAATACTTTTAGGCATAATATACGTTCATTTTCTTTAGTTGGTAGTGCATGGACCATTGCGGGAGCAAATATACACTTTGCGTTCCTGGGTGTGTTTTGGAGGAGAATATTTAAAACATATGCCTCATTGCACACAGGATTACTCTGGAATATTTTAGCACACAATGTTGCAACTTTGACGGCCAGGGGTGCGTTTCCCAAACAATGACGAAAGTTAGCATTAACGATGCATCGTACTACGTAAGTCTTCAGTATCATTACCTCCGTAGTTCGAACTATGGTTTCGGTAAACACCTGGATTTTAAGGGTTAACACTATCTAAAGCTTTGTTATAATACATAAAGCACATGTTGACATTTTGCTTTATTCCTTGTTTCTTCATTATATTGATCCTCATATGATGGCGACAATGTCTCTCGTTTCTCACCCTTTCCTTAATCTAGCTTGTTAGCAGTTCTCTTTCCATGCAAGGCTCTAATCTGTGTGTTGAATAATGTTTAGCATAATCTCACAGGCATGTGACATGAGGGAAATTGTATGAAAGTTGGCACACTCTGTCAGGCCTATGGCACATCCTGCCTGCCATGCCTGCCTGACCCGCTTGTCTCCTCCCTGGCGCGGCCCTAACAAGCCACACCTAGTGTTCGTTAGTCTCTCCACTCGTTCCTACCCTCATGGTGAACACGCCCAGCTGCCTTCTGTTTTCTCCCTTGTTAGTTCTGTATTTAAGGGCTTCCCAGTCCTGCGTGCCTCAGCTCCATCATTGACGTTATGTCTCCCCGCTGCTTGTGCCCTAGCCTCCCCTTTTTGATCCCCTGCAATCCTGTTTTTTCTAGTTCTGTTCAGTCCCTTTACATAAACTTCCTTTTGTTTGCCCTGCATCCTCTCTTTGACTTCCGCCCATCCATAATAGCCTCCTTTCTCTGGTATGGAATCTAAACTGATCTCTTTTAAACTGTTGACTGCTGAGTTATTTTCCAAATGGATGGACATTTTTTTATGCTGTTTATTTCCTTATTTCCATGTTCATTCCCTTCTTCTTTCTTTGCAGATGTTATTGTAATAGTGGCCATTTGACTTAGTGGTTATTTGGCATATGAGATTCAGTGTGTAATTATGAAAGATTGATTTACACGTATGAGTATTTTGTTTGTTATTGATTTATCTGAGTCTGGTTTGAATTGGTGGCTCAGTAGACTGCACTGTTGTCACACATTGCTAGTGTCAGGGTTTAAAAGCTCTCCTCTCCCTTGTGTGTGGAGTTTGCATGCTCTACCCATGTTTCTTGGCCTTCCTCCAGGTTCTCCAGATCCCTCCTAGAGCCCAAAGGCATATAGTTAGACTGGCTAGCATCTTTTTTCTGAGGGTGTCTCCTGTGATGGACTGACATCTCATGCAGGGTGCACCTTAGCCTTGTGCTCCAGACCCCTCTGTGACCCTGACCAGGATGAGTGCTTAGAAGATGGATGGCAGGCTGAAATAATTAGGCTTCACACAGACTTGCATGCACACTTACACGTAGGATTAGAGTGTACCCCATAGAAATGAATAAGATGTCATTACAAACCTGTGTGTGTGTTTGTGTCTGTGTGGGAATTTCTCTGGGTCATGGGAGTTTCACATGTACATAAATGTTCTGAGGGCAGAACAGAAAATGACTGGTTCAGAGAGATAACCAATCAGATTGTATAGAGGAGATGGGTCAAAGCCACTAGGGCAGGCGGGACCATCCAATCAGATGTTGTGGTCCCGCCTCCTCTGAATGGATTAAATATAAAGCGAGCATCATTGAGATTTTGCGGATATCCATTTTCATTTAAAAGGCATACATCAGGGCTAACCTATGTCATGCACCATACTTAGCAGAATTATCAATATTTCAATCATATTTGCTTTGCATAATTTGCTATCAAAAAAATCAGTCTCAGTGTATAATTGATAGAGTTAGCACTATCAAGGACACCATTGTGCAACATTCGCTTACTTAATCATTTTAAGGGACTGACGAAAGCAATACCTTTAAAATGAGAATCATTACTGTGATTGACTCAGCTGGGAACCCTATGAATTTCATAAATAGCAAATGACACTGTAGGCTACTTAATGAGTGTGTTAATGAGAGTCTGATTTAGGACCCCGTGGGACTCACTACAAACCCTATACCCGAATCACTTCCAAGAGCACTGAAGACCAGTCAAAAGTCACCGCTGTCCAAATCCCGGATGTCAGGTGACCTTGAGGTTGTAGCATCAAAGGTCATTTGAGTTCATACTCAAGGAGGAAGTGTTATTATACTCAAATAGCAGCTAAGATAAGCATCCCAGAGCAAAGATAGATAGAGGTCCATCGTTAAATGCATTGACTTTAACATTACCAGCATCAATAATTACTTGTGAATATCATTTCATAATTGACAAAGTTAATATAAGCAGTGCAATCATTCACAGACATCATAAAGGTGGCAGTAAAGAAGGGAACTAGCACTGTCCAGCAGAGTGTCTCTGTTTCGATATTCCTATCAGGCAGGTGATGGGCTCCATGCATCTAATCCTTTTGCCATTTGATTAATCTTATAGCTCCAGAATGGACTGTAGATGAGATTTTGGAAGATGTGTGAGTGCTCTTCCCCTGCAGAGTGCCCTTCCGTTCCGTAAGAGATGTCCCAGCCCAAGTGTAAACATTTCCCCCGGGACGCAGACACAGAGACAGGAGGTCTGTGGACTGCAGGGTCAGAGGAATTCAGTGTTTACACGGCAGTGAAGGAGCACACTGCTGGGATGTTCTGCGACGCTCTTCCTCCAGCAAACGGCAGGTCCGGGCGCCACGTCTGACTGAACGGTGCAGTGTTGCCTGATTGCTGAAAAATCTCAGGGTGAGGCGATGCACCTACATGGGATTAAAAATAGCCTATCAAACGCACGTTACCTTCACTGCAAAGGGCCGGAGTGATTGGCCCCGGGTATTTCCCAGATGCTTTAAAAGCTATATCTGAGTTGTTGGAAACAAGGCCTCCTGCGATTCAAACAAAATTTTTCCTGGGAAACTGGGAGGTTATCAAATCCCAGACCACCTCCCCTTCTCAACGCACGCAGGCTCAATTTTACGGACTGCCATCCTAAGGAATACTAAATATATATCACCTACTAAAACTGTTGTAGGGCACTGCTAAATTTAATCGGTCCACAATCTATTTGCAGTTGAAATGTGGGAACGTTTTCTGAGCTCTGAATCTTCAGCGTGGAGTTAACACCCAATAATCCAAAGAGAGCGAGAGTCCCCCCCCCCCCCAGCCGTTTTACTCCGTGTCTGAAAGCTCAAAGATGTATTTGAGCCAGTCAGTGGGCTCAGGAGGATGGAGATGAGATTTTACAGCTGAGGGGAAAAGCATAGAAACCTTCAACACTTTAACAGCACAAAGGACCACCTTGCACAATATGTAATAATACATAATTTTGGTACATGAAAAGGTTATAACCTCAACTACTATGGTAAAAAAAGAACATTTTTATCCTTGATCTTCCTGCATTATGTTACATAAATTTTTCAAGCAAATGTACTTCTGACAAGACTTGATTTTGTTTGTAGTGGCAGTTTTGAAACTAAGCAGATTGTGTGAAGAGAGACAATACGTGATCTTTCATTTAATCTTTCTGTCCGGCGAGCTGAGAATGCTTCTCTCCAGCTTGGCCGTGCCTGTTTTTCTCCACCCTGCTTCCTTGGTTTCTTCATTTTTTTCCACGGGGACTGAGGTGACCATCTGAGCATTTTCTTACACCGCGTTCGGCAGTCTGAGGTTTCGGTGGTTGCACTGAGGAAATCTGCCCGCAATTCTCAATCGACGCCATGCCAATTGGAAGAAAGCACAAGTGAAACACGAGAGGCTGCCTTTTTGGCCCAGGAGAAGGGGCTCGCTGGGCAAACTGGATCATTTACTCACCACCAATAATAGTAAACTAGCGCATGTTGGTCCCAACCTGGCTTTGAATTTAATGTTCCCTGACAGCAACGTAATGACATAATAAAAGGTGTAGCAGCTGGTCCAGTTAGTATATAGAGCTGCAGTAGGAAAAAGTGCGAACAGTAATGTATTACGACTCCTGAGCATCATGTGTGTCACCCGGGGGCGGGGCAATTACTGTACATTTTAAGGGCAGCAAACACGCTTCACTGGTAGTGTTGGACCCTATTAAAAGTTAGATCCTCTGCCTTCATGAAAATGGCATGGAAATGTAGTCAGATGCTTGGTTGTCCGGACCCAGATCTGGACTCCTCTGATTGGTAGAAGCCGACCAATCATCTGCTGAGTGATGAATTGATAACCTGAAACGGTGTATAAGTAGGTGACACCTGATCTTGGACCCTCCCTGAGGAAAGGAAAAGTAAGATCCCATATTTTTCTTTACTGTTCCTCCTACATAAAGGCATCATTACGAGATCAGTGCAGTTCGAAGATAAGGCTTGTTCCTCTGGCTTACATTTTCAAAGATGAGAGAGCAGCTTAGAAAATCTCACAGGAAGCTCTAAAAATGGGTCTCTGCAGAGTCTTGAAGAAGTTTTATTTTAGCATCTTGGGAGATCTTGAAATGCCTAAATGCTTCATTTTCTGACCCCAATTTATCACATGTCCGCAGTGTCTCAACGCGTCATTTTTTATTCAGAACAGATCTGGACTTCTTCACTGCCTGTTTCGTTGGACTATCCAGCGGTCTATATGTTGACAACACAAAAATATCATGACAAAAACTAAAGACAAATATGGCGAAATGATAGCAAAGAAAAAGACAAATATAAATCCCCTTCTCCACTAGAAAATGATTTTATATGTCTTTTTGAGGAAATGATGTTGCTGAGTGAGTATAAATGCAAGCGTTCGCTGCAAAGCAACTAGGGGCCAAATTTAGAGGAAAGAAAATGAACAAATTGCAGGAACATGAAAGGTGGATACCCCATCGGCTCTGAGAGTAATGGTTCTTTTTCTTTTCAACAGAGAACTCTGTCTTTTACCATAGAATTCAAGAAAAAGATGGATTTTGGAGCAGTAATGTAATGTGACTTGAGATTCCACTTGCATGCCTTCATTAATTTCACCTTTTATTAATTTCAATACAGCGCTTGCTGACAGCCGGCTCGCATGTCTCCGGTTGGCCTGCCTCAGCCAGTTCCTCGGAGGACTGTTTTCTGTTGCCTAGCAACCGCTTCCTATTTGTCCTGCTCAGGGACAGTTTTGCAGAAGGATGGGATGTAATAAAACTACTCATTAAAATATTTTTTATAGAAAAATATGCCCCTAATATAGTTTAAAATACGTAATAACCTTTTTATAAAAGCAATAACAGAATCGAAATGGCAGAATATCACAGATGTAGTCACAGCCAAAGGGTTGCCAGTACTGGCCATTATGCTCCTATAGTGGGGATTGTTGTCACAGTTCATCGGGGCCTCTTGGGTCTTATTGCTTTAACAACTCGCATATTTCTCAATTATGAATCTATTTCATGCTCTTTAGTTCTCCAACAGATGTTTGAGGAGAAAGAAGTGAAAAGGGAAGCTGAAAATGAGACGTCGGGCGATTTTTAGTTTTCAGGTGAGTGAAGCTTCGAGCAGTAATGCCCGACACGTCGCGCGAAATGCCCTACTGTGCCTGTGAGCTAAAACGAGCACCTGTCCAAGCCACCCCTGCGGCCTGTGAGAGCTTCTAACCACCACAGGAAAACAAGTAAATGCGACAAGTGGAGTTATCCATCCATCCATTTTCCAAGCCGCTTATCCTACTGGGTCGCGGGGGGTCCGGAGCCTATCCCGGAAGCAACGGG
>JAODJU010000095.1:24397445-24421586 GCA_026776725.1 Gnathonemus echidnorhynchus | reverse complement strand
TCTTAGGCCCCCCCCCCCCCCCGATCAATCCCCTCTCAAAGTTGCTAAACACCAACATCACAGCGCATTACACAAACATGAAATCTGACATCGGTGCTTTTTCATTAAAAGCTTTCATTACCATGGGGACGACGTTATACATTATTTGTTTTATCTTGCTGCACTGATTATCATCCAATCAAACTTAATGATTAAAAGAGTTTATTTTTTGTATGGCAACCATTCATGGTAATGTCACAACATTGCCTGCTTATTACTGAACAGCCCAGACTAGGTTTTCTGATCAGATGCTTACAAAGATACGTGCGTTGCTCAGTCTGGTGCAGCGTGCCTGCTAGCACGGCTTGTGTGTCTGCACTGGCAGTGTCATGCTGACGCCAGGCTCTCACCAATCGCACCTGCACCGATGCCCCCTTGCTAAGGGGCCAGCTTTCTGGGTGGTGGTCTGTCTGCAGGGGCTCTCCACATGAGTAGACGGGCTATGTGGCCTCACCTCTGCTTGTTGCCAGACCCCGCACTCTTACAATCAATCACTGTCCAGAGATTAAGTAGCAGTTTTTCACGTTGCTTCATATTGTACCTCCAGTCCTACCTTACTGAGGCTGACTTGGGTTTCGGGTTGGACACTTAATCACACGACGCCTACGGAACACCGTAGAAACCAGCACAGCAGGAACAGAGACTGTTCACCATCTCGTCTAGGTGACTGATTTCACAATAAGTGTCACATTTGATGCTACACCTCATTCTGTTACGGCGTGGTAAAAACCTGCAGAGAACGCCATGGAAAACTGTAATTAAATTAGCTCAGGATCGCAAATGCTCTGCGAGACATGAAATCAGCCCTTGATGCAAAATGCCTGCTCTGCTTCAGAAAGCAAGGGTCAGCCCTGGGATGGAGATGCATGGCACATGATACGCTTTTGTAGCACGTACAACAGCAATCTGCTTCATTTTGTGCTATTATTAAAGTTTTTGTTTTGAATTTGTTTTTTTTAGGGGACTTAAGGGTCACTTTTTCAGAGTTAGGCAAAAATTATATCGATGGTAATTATGTCTAATTAATGTTTATGGATTTTGCAAAATATTATGTGAGCAAGTTCCTGGTTTGGCCATGGGCCATACATTGAGGTGTGTTTACTGCATAGCGGGACAGGCATAGGTCTTTACAGCCGATGGTTCGAATGCACATGGGTGTCATGGGGAGAGTCACCACGAGGGTGTCATGGGGAGAGTCACCAAATGGCTATCATGGAGAGAGTCATCACATGGGTGTCATGGGGAGAGTCACCACATGGGTGTCATGGAGAGAGAGTCATCACATGGGTGTCACGGGGAGAGTCATCACATGGGTGTCATGGGGAGAGTCACCACATGGGTGTCATGGAGAGAGAGTCATCACATGGTTGTCATGGAGAGAGAGTCACCACATGGATGTCATGGAGAGAGTCCTTTGTGGGAAATCAATTTACGGCCACGTGACTTCTTCAGGCGTAGGGGTAATTGAATTGCAGGTGATGTAAGAAATGACACACACCTTGCCAAAGCCAGCATTTCTGACACACGAAAGGCTCTCGTCACATTCCTTCTGCTACCAAGGTCGTACGGCAACGTTGAAGGTCTTCCAGCATCTGCATCATTATTCAGATTAGTTTGGCAAAGATTCCAAGAATCAGTTTGCTTGTTTTGGTCGAAGACCTCATAAAATGCCTTCTCATAGATAATGTACTTTAATTGGTTGCTATGGCAACTTGCTCAAGGCGGTATATAGGGTTTAAAATAATGAGGATAGCCTACTTTTCAATGCCCAAGATCCCATACCTTTGAGGTTTTATAGGATATAACTGGACGATGAAACAATTGAATGAAACCAATCAGCACTGACTGTAAAGAATGGTTTTCATGATGACTTTTCTTTACTGGCTAAAGTCCAGCACAGAGGATGAACCTCTCTGTTCTGCAGATCAGTTGTGAATCATATTTTTAAGGATATGTTTTAATTATATTCCTTGTTGCAAGCACACAGATCAAGTTTTATGGTTGATATGTTAATCACTATCCGACGATGCTCTTCTGGATTGCACACCATATTAACATTCTTAGATATCACGTTGTGTGTGGGTCTGTGTATTTGCAAAATCTAATCTGGTCTGGCTGATTCTTGCAATCTAGGAGCCTAATTAAGATTTAACACTGATCTTCCATACTGGCGTAAGCAGCAAAGGATCCACACCTGAAATCTGTTAGCTATTCACCTTCTAGAACAGTTCTGCTCTGCTCATTCTCGGCTGATCTCATAGCAGCCGTTAAAAACTCGTGCTTGTAGGAAAGTGGTTTTATGTCCTTTGCGTAACGTGTTTTCCGAAGCTGACCAGCCTCCTGTATTTATACTCTGACTTGGCCTTTTGACGGTATGCAAACCATTCAAGTATAATGGCCCAATGGGTATTATTTATTTAAAGCCAAGGCTTTGATCATGTATAAGTCATGCCTGTCCATACCTTTTGTGTGTTCATACACTCATGCTTTGATATTCTGTGGTAAAATAAGACCACAGGTTTTTGTTTGGAAATGGGACTAGCACAGAGCACACTTAATCTAGTCTTTACTCTATAACTCCCTCTTCAGTGGGGTGACAAAGCTATTTAATTATGACAGTGAGCCCCTGTGTGGTCACATAAAGTGGCCATGTTTTATTTCCTATAGATGGCCTCTGATGTGTGAGGCTGTTTGATGTGTGTCCTCTGTGTTAGTGCCTACATAAACTGTATTCAGGAAGATGTTAACATCAGGAGCAGCCCTGGCAATTCTGCCTTATATCAAGCCACGGAAGATGTGGTGCCTCTTTCTGTCTGGGTGGATCCCCTGACACAGTGTATGTCCAAGGGTGCAAAGAGAAAAGCAGACTTGCAGTAGACTTGCAGAGTGGTACAGGGGCCAGAGGCCAAAGCTGCATACTGATCCATAATGACGAATCACAGAAGCATGATCACCTTTTACCTTTTATATCTGATGACTCTGAAGAAGACTGGTCATTTGAATTGAAAAGTAGTAAAATAGAAAAAAATAGTGAATAAAGTGTCTTTATTAATTATTTAAATAATTAAATAAATTATTTATTTATTAATGCTTATAAAAATTAAATAAGGTACCAAATTTATTTGTTGCCTAACTGACATACAGGAATTTATGAAACATAGGCTATATTATGTGGGCATGACTTCGGCTGTGAATTAAAGATGTCTTTTATATAAAGGTAGATTTGGCTAACCAGTTTTCCACAAAAAAATACAACCAACAACGTTTCTAACTATAGGCTACAGACCTGAATTAAAAAATATCTAAACAGTGTCAATAGAAACATTTCACAGTCAAAATGTATGGAAATATAGGGAAACATTGAAATTTGTGGCGCGGCTCTGCATTTATTCCAACCTCAGTCAGTGCGCTCATTGCGATTCCATTCTGCCGGCATCCCAGATAGAGGTCTGCGCGGGACTGGATTTTTCATTCCGCTCCCGCAAGAAACTCTGAAATGTAGACCCGCACTGCATGCTTTTGCGCCGCGTCCTGCGAGTCCCGCGGGCGTCCCGCTCCGTTGCAGACCTCTAAAGTAAGGTACACTTTAATACCAAGATATGTCTGTGAATGACTTATGTCATGTTACATGTCCAGTTGTGCAGATAGAATCTAATTATATTTCAAATAAAAATCCTTACTGATTACAGTAACTCCTAGCCTAAGATTGTGGGTTTCTTTATAAACCTTTTGGGGATCTTTGATCATATCTAGTTGGGCTCCTCAAGCTGCCTATGACATAGACTTTGTGTATGTATGAGTTAATGGGCAAAACATTTATGTGAAAGGCACTTGTGCTACAGCCATTCTTATGTGACAGTTCTATTTGCCAAAAACTGTAATCCCTGCCTAGACAATGTCTGGCATCCTCACAGTTTGGGGAAACACTCTCAAATCCTTTCAGTTTGTAGCAAAAAGAACAGTAACTATCTTGACGTTTGTGCGTTCTGCAGAACTGCCAATTTAAAACAACTTTAACAATGAAGGGCTGATTTCTCCTTTCAAACAATGTCAAGCTCTTTACATGATAATTGCTATTAAAGGAGTTTTTGATTAATAATAACCTATAGTCATAAATTCTGGAAGTGTTCCAGAAACAAACAAAATCACTATGTAGATATTCTAGTTCTGCAAACTGCATCACAAATATTAATCAATTATTGTATGAACTGAAAAAATCTATGTTAAAATGTTATATCTATCCAGCAAATATGCATCTCTGATTGCAACAGGCTGGGAAGAGGTTACCACATAATATTCATACTGATGTAGGTCATCTTCATGCACAGAATTTTGATGCCTGTTATCTCAGTAAACATTTGATAAAAAGTTAAACAGTGGAAAATGGATGGATGGATGGATGGATGGATGGATGGATGGATGGATGGATGGATGGGTGGATGGATAATAAAACATTACAGTGCCCTTGCACATTCTAATGAAGTGTATTTTGTGGATGACATATTATGCAATTGTATCACCATTGTAAGAATAGAGGACCTGCACAGAGGATAGATGGATATAGAATGTGAGAAAGACAAAGGTGAGATGCTAATTAGGATGGGATTTATGTCTGGCAAGCAGATTGAGATGCCTTCAGGAATTTGCCTTTTCCTGTTTGGCAAGTAAGTAGTGCTTTGGAGTACACATGTCACAAAGTGCTTCTCGGGAAATAAAACAAGATATTCTAACATCAATACAAGACTTGTCTGTACAAATAAATTTTCAGGTGTCGTTTAAAAGAGTCCACACTACTGGCCAATCTAACATCCATAGGCAGACTGGGGCAAAAACAGAAAAATCTCTCTCTTCTGGTGTAAAACGTTGGGATGATCAAAAGACCTGACAGTCCAGGGAGGTGTTCCGCAAAGCAGGATTTCTTGCTTAGCCAGATAACTTGACAGATTTGAAGTAGTCTGAGCTAAAAGTAAGCGAACAAAGATAAAGTCTATTTAGCCCAAACTACCTTAAATCCAACAAGTTATCTGGCTAAGCAAGAAATCCTGCTCTGTGGACACCCCCACGTGCTGATTATTAGGTCTAAGATTGTGGATGTAAATGGGTATATGTTTATTAGAGTCTTATAAGTAAAAAACGTGACTTCTATATTTTACTGGGAGCCAGTTTAGAGAATCCAGTATGTGCAGTATGTGCACTGCTTAATAGTCTAGTGACATGGTCTTGAACCAACTGAAGTTTCTTTAGAGCTGAGTTTCAGAGCCAGGTGAAGAAAGGATTGCAATAATGTAAATGAGATTAAATCCATCCATCCATCCATTTTCCAACCCGCTTATCCTACTGGGTCGCGGGGGGTCCAGAGCCTAATGAGATTAAATGTAAACATGAATTATGGCCTCCGAAATAATGAGGGAGAATGTGACGTCATTTGTAAATGTTTCTAAAAAACAGGAGCGGGTCAATAACATCACATGTTCCTCAAGATAGAAGTGTTTCTAAAAAAAAGGATGACTTCATAACTGTCATGGTCCACCGTATCAAAAGCCATGCCAAGGTCTAAGAGTATCAAAACAGGGCCCTGAGCAGCATCAGTACTCAGAAGGATGCCATCAGCAACCATTAAAAGAGCTGATTCAGTACTGTGTCTCTTATGGAACTTATCAAAAACGTCTTGATCCTCCAAAACCGCTAACAACTGTTCAGCTATAACTTTTTGTAATTTTTTTATATAAATTGAAGTTTGGATATATGTCTGTAATTTTCTAGTAGGGCGGGATTACGTTTAAAGTTTTGAAGGAGAGGTTTATACTATAGCTCTTTTGAAATAAGCCAGACACAGCCTGAGGTAAGGGAACAATTAATAATTTTAAGTAAAAAATGACCAATGGCTCCCAGGTTTTCAACGAAAGGTCGTGGAGTGATATCAGGTGGGGATGAAGATATGGGCATCCACAGAACAATAGTTATGAGATCCTGGAGGGAAATGGGTGACTATTCATTTTGAGCAGTCTACCTATAAGGGCTGTAGTCTGCATTCCATGGATGACAGCGTACGTATCTGCTTTAACAATCGGTTAGTGGTCAGCAGCTATATCAACTGCCGTTAAGACTCGGTAATCCATCTGAAGCTAGTCCGGTTTAGGCCTGACCAGTACTTGGATGGGTAACCAACTAGGTAAGCTGTGTTGCTGTTGGAAGAGGTGTTGGAAGAGATTAGGCCATCCTGTGGTCTGTGTGGATCCCAGTGCAGTGACAGAGATACTATGGTGCTATTCTTTGAATGAGACATAAAACTGAGGTTCTAAACAATCCCTGGGTGTCCTTTGAAAGAGCAGGAGTGGTATTCTGATGTTCTGGCTAAAAATTGCCCACTGTGGCCCTGTCAAATCTGGCCTCCTAGTCATCCCCTATATTTAATTAGTGAATTCGCTTCTGCCCCTTCACCATAAGTCTTGAAAAGTGCTATACAAATATGAGATGCATGGTGTCCACCTAGAGAGCCCTCCATTACACAGCATGTTACCCTTACACTTATTTTAGTTTTGTCAATGTTTCTTGAAAGACCTTCAGATAAACAATGGATAGACCTGCTGGCTACTTACTGTACTAGTGGAGCCCTGGCGGAGTTTACCCTTAAGACATTTATAAGGGATTCTGAGTCTGGTATAAGCCAGAGTGAGTGTCTTAGAGGGATGAAATGCAGACCTGATTCATGCTACCAGGATGTTTGGCTTCCATATTTGTTCCCTTGGGGGGGGTGCTGTGGCCTCACACTTCCAGGGTCAGGGGTTTGAATCCCTTCTCTCTGTATGCAGTTTGATGCTCTCTCTGTGTTGTGCGGGTCTCCATTGGATGCTTTGGTCTCCTGCAACAGCCACAAGTTTTCTTGATTAGCACCACTGAATGGCCATAATATATCATAAATTATAACGTATTCCGTTATACTGCACTACTCATGTAATGTAGATTTTTCCTGCGTTTTAGTAGTTTGACAATTCAGTGCGCTATGCTTGCGAGTCTTTTTGTAAAACCGCAGCCGAAGTAACATACAAAACAGAGACTTGCAAGTTCGCGAAGGCTGAGACTGGATGGTAGCTGATTAAAGGAGGGGCCCCCTCCCTCTTCGGGTCTGCCCATAGCGGGACAGTACGGCGCAGCTCAAAACCGGCGCAGTCCAAGTATGCAGCCCGTATTAAATACTTGTGACATTCATTATAGGTGCGGCTTTTACGGCGCGCTTTCGTCGAAATCACTTAAAGCGTATTCAGTTCATAGTCGTTCGTTGGTTTATGATCGCTTTGCTTTTCGCTGGCAATTTCAACCAAGGCGACCGCTGTTAAAAGAAACGTTTTGTTATGCAGGACAATGTACTGCGATTCTTTCACAATCGAATTTCTATTATGTGCAACTACTTGCAGTTTTATGAAGAGCCGTTTACAAATTATCTGGCCATTAAAAGTGACATTCATGCTAAATGGAAACGGTTATATCACATGTGAATTAAATATGCTATATATGATAAAATAATGTAGTCCTCTCCTGAAACGGTATAAGTGTGTTCTTTGCAAAATTGCCACATTTCATACGGCAATTAAATGGCTTTATAGTCAAAGAGGGAGTGATTATGCGCACTGGGGGGAATGCATTAAATAAGATTTTTCTGGAGCCTAAAAATAATGGATTGTCCTTTTCATGTAAGCGTGCCTAATTTGCTGTTGATGTCAGTAAGTACTTTATGCGACTTGGCATTGTTATGAAAACCATGGGCGTATTAAAAAAAAAACCCAGGAGAAAAATGTCCGGCGTGCCTGTGGGTCGCTGAACTCGTATATTTATGTAAAAACGCCAAATTACTTAACATGACAAAATGTGGTGTTCTGATTCAGTTTTGATAAAATCTGACGTCTAGGCTATTATCTGCTTTCAACGTTTATAATTTTCCGCAAAAGAGCTCAGAAACGGAAGACAGTCCGTAATAGCAGGGTAATGCAGGAAGGCTCCGGGAATTTACGCGAGCGTCCCGTTCATTTCCGCAGGATCGACTGAAACATGCACACTCGAGTGACACAGAAACACCGTCACGGTACAGAAGCTGAAACCGCACACGTCAAAGTACTGTACCCCACCAGACTGTTATTGACTTACATTTTACGTAAACACAGTATTGCCCGTTTGTCTTTTAAACATACTAACCGTTTTACACGGCAAGCGCATAAAAACCGGTCATGCATGCAACTCGTTCAGTCTAAACTGTCCTTCTTGGCTGCAATTTGTTGAAAATCGTTTTGAAAGCACTATTTCTGAATAGGCGAAGAATCCCGTTTCCATATTGAAAAATGAAACGAATAAAACTTAAGAGACAAACAGGGTCAAAAGTTGATCAAACAATAGACCTAACGGTGAGGGATTTAATACAATAGGTTAGTATGCAATAATCTTCTTGAAAAACATTGGTTATATGCGTAAAGAGCCGTCAACCAGTCATATCCGTTAAATTCTCACGCTCCACGGCAGCAAGACTGTTAATAATAATAATAATAATAATAATAATAATAATAATAATAATGGTATTTGATTGCTGTTAGTGTGAAACGAGGCGTCTTTGCGGGGATGCTGGCTTTTTGCGGAGTGTCGGTGCTGATGCTGGAAACTCCAGGCGCTTCTTCTCTGTCGGAGCGGCAGTCACGTGTCTCGGCGCTCCCGGTAAAGCAGAAGTTTGGCGTCTCAGAGCAAGACGAAGCCCCGACGACCACGGACGCTCCGATATACCTCTTGGCATTTTAAAAATCTATATTAATCTGTTCCCTTTCTATAATGACCAACGGTGCACGTACTCTGTCCACGTACTGTTAAGTTCTTTCAATATTTTTTCCCCATCTGATAATTCCTCTTGATTGCGAATGCAGTTGGATTTGACTGAAAGCCAAAAGCGACAATATTGGGAGTACGCAGATGGATTTCGAGAAAACGCTGTTTAATTTCTGGAAGGATTTCTAAACTATACATTGGAAGTAAAGGAAATGCTTATGGGAACTCATCACACCTCGACTGTAAGGTAAATTAACAACTTACTTATCTGCTTTGCAGATTTTCGAATACTTATTTTAACCGTAAACTACATCTTATTTTTTTTCTGTAACGTTACATATCCTGGTTATAAGAGTATGTACAATTTAATGGATATTACTGTAATAATATTTATAACTTCTTCATATGGCTATACTATTTTAAAACCACATTATTATAATTTATTGCCGCAAACCCACTTGGCCACTTTCACCAGTAGGCCTATATATTAAGCAGTATGGTTTATTTAATGAATGCGTTGCATGCGGGAAATGACCGTAAACTTAAATAGCGCTATCAATTGAACACAGTGCGCTGAATTTTAAGGTTGAATGTTGTTTTATTTAGTTGCTGGTGCACCCCAGAATTAATCTACCCCTCGGATATTTCCCGCAGGGTCCCGTTGTCAGCCGCGCTATCATGACTGATGGCGAGGGGAGAGAGCACTTTCATTTCCTGGAGAACGAAGAGGTTAGGGTGCCAATTTCGGGTCAGTGCGGCAACCTAAGGGATGAGAGGGACGGTGGCAGCGTTCCCAACCCGGCTCTGGAGAATGCCACTTATCGGGAGCCGGGCGGCCGCGGTCCGGTTCCGGACTTGGTATCCGAGGATGAGGAGGAAGCTCCATACCCAGCAATGGCACCCGTAGTGTTCTTCTGCCTCAAGCAGACAACTCGTCCCCGCAGCTGGTGTCTTAAGCTGGTCTGTAACCCATATCCTTCATATTACCGCGCGTGTCTTTCATGTTCTCGCCTCACCTGATCGAGCGAACGCGTCCATCAAGAGTTCGATCCAAAGTCTTTGCCGAGACTTCATGTTGTAAAGTTGCGCCTTAAACTGAATGCGCATCCAGTCGGTGATATGCCAGAGAACCAGGATTAAATTCCCATATTAGCTCTGAAAAGTTTTATTTATAAAATTATGCATTTTTTCTTGCAATACCCTTGAAGTAGATGAAACCGCCGTATCTAAGTTATAAATGACACATATAGGCTGAGTGTTCGTACTTTTATTTTAGCCTTATCCATATTTACAGGTTTATCTGTGGAAGATAGATGATGTATAAAACCGCACCTGAATATCTTGCTAGAAGGGCACCTTATGTCCTTATAACTTCTTAGGGCAGATCCCACTGCCTTTCTGTTTTACATAATATATTTTGTAATTGGACAATGATTGTAAGTGGACACATTTTGTATTTTGTAACTGGACATTGATTTAATTGAATTTATTTAGTCTACCAGATTAGCTGAATGTTGAACAATTTTCCACAGCAATTTTTTTAGACACAAAGTGATTAGAGTTTGAGATCTGCTTTGACATTTTCCTGCTCAGATTTCTCATGTTGAACCATTTTTCACATAACTAAGGACGGCCTTGCCGAAATCACACAGTAACAAGTAGCCATTTGGGTGTTAATACGCAGTTCCACCATTTGAATGCTGTAACCTGCATTTCATTATTCAAGATATATGTTTGTGATATGTCTGTGAAGATGACATCAGCTGACAGATACGGTGTGCAGTTCTAATGAAATCAGGGAGGAGGAGATCAGGCTGAGTGCCAGCCCTTTTGATCTCCCCCCCCTCCCCCCCCCCAGCCAAAAGGCTATACCTAGGCATTTCAGTAATGTTTGGTGCTATTACAATACAGCTCCATTGCTTTATAGATCTTCTGCAAGTGTTACTTAGTCCTTGGAGGTGGTCTGAATGCTGTTAGAGTAAATATTTTGATTTTGCATAAATTTAGTGCTGCTGAAAGTAGTTGAACCTTCCTGTATTTATACTCACATGACGGGTGCAATATTTATGAATTACATACAGTATGTTTTCATAAGATCTCCGTGACAGAAAGAGCACAGCAGATTCATTAATTCCTGAAGTGGCGTGCATGTGCGTGTGTTTCTCCGCTCTGTCAAACTCATTGTCTGCCTGTATTTTATTGCGTTAGTGGAGCCATTTCCAAAGCAGCAGAGTTTACAGTTGCCGGCGTTTTCTATTCTGTTTCCCAAGATGGCTTTTCCTGTTAGCTGGAGAGACTGATGCTCCCGTAAAGGCACTTTTAGTGTTTTGTTTGTTATATTCTGACAAGTTTATGTATGAAAGAATATCCTGCTAACAAGTGTATTGCGTGCCTCTGTCACATAGGCTCTTGACGTTGGTCTGACCCTTTTGCTGAAGCCCCTACGGAGTGGATTCTCGCTCGGGAATGAGAAAGTGTACCCAACTTTGCACTCCGCTGACCGCCCTGCGTCCAGATGAGACAAACGGCTTAGTGTCTTAACGAGATTCTGGTTATTTAGCGAAGTGACTGGTTTGGGGTCACAAGCAGATGGTGTCTGCATGGTCTGTGCTGGAAGTTGCAGTAAGCAGCTAGATGGATGAATAAGCAAAGAACAGATAAATGATTAAAGAACACAGCTTAGGAACTGACTGGGCCACACGGAGGAAGTGTAAAGCAGAGTAATTGCTCGCAATGAAGATTATTGGGATTAAGGGGATTTGGTGCTATCTGGGAAGCATTGTTTTCCAGTTCACTTTGCCTTGATGCTTAAAGCTCCCACAAAATCGAATCCACATTTCTGCACTTGACTGAAGCAAAGGGCGCAATGATGAACAGCTGGTCTGAGATGGGAATGTGCCGGTATGCCTGAGAAACCCCTTAGAGTTACACACTTTGGTCCACGAGCCAGACTGAGGTATATGTCATTGCTTCCCAATCCGGTCCTTGGGGACTCACAGACATTCTAGGTTTTTGCTCCCTCCAAGCTCCCAACTGGAGCAGAAATGTGGACTGTCTGGCAGGGAGCTGAGAGGGACAAAGCTGTGGACCGTCTGTGGGTTTGCGAGGGGTTGGGAGACACTGGCCTATATGAACATTCAAGTCGGATTGAGAGTCAGCTGAGCTCAGCCACTTTGGAGCAAGATGAGCAAAGTGTTATTTTAATGTCATATTTGAACATGTTTTAAAATTTCTTTCCCAGCTATGTCACCGGGGAGACCGGAATTCTTGGTTTCACGCCGTCGGAACATTTATGAGATCCCAATGATTGATAACGTAATCGCACAAATATAGTATTGTGTTTCTCTTTCATTCTTTTTTTCATCGTAAAGGCGCTCACTGGGCAGTGCTAAAAGGAGCCCGTCAACTTTGAGGCCCCCATATTGCTCCAGCAGCAGCTGTGAGGTTTAATTAACATCTTGGCTGCAAATCTTCAATGAACCTGTACTGATGTTTCCACAGGATGTAATAACAGGACTGCTGAGGTGTCCAAGAGTCATACTTTGGACAGTAATCTCCTGTTCATATCGCTCTCAACGATCAAATGCACTCTCGTACGTCGTGTTTTCGTCTTTGTGTACAGCGTATCGTCTGCCTCGGTTGTATGTCACTTTGGACTGAAGCATCTGCTAGATGAATAAACATGAGTTGGGTAAATCTGAGTCTTTCATATTCTCAGCTTCCAGCAGAAGCTCCCAGAATCCACCAAGAAGCATCAGTGGTAGACTGTGTGTGGTCCACTGACATGCATTCCTGTAGACAGCAGCTATTTGTTACACCGTAAGCTACACCACGCTGTCGATCAGAAAATGGGCCAGGTCTCGCTGGAAGCATCCCCATGAGGCGTTTGTGCTGTGGTCAGTAGGGATCTCCATCCTGACCAGTTTCCTTTGCAGACTGGCAGAATGAGACCATAATGTTCCCCCACTGTAGAGTTGTCATTATGGTCGTGAAGTACTCTCTCAGTGGTTTCTGCCTGGGTTGTCGGCATTACTATGAGTTTTGTTTATCTCTAAATCTCAGTTGATTATTACAGTACGTTACATTGTGTTCCGTGCTCGAATGTCTTGTCTTTTCATTCGTTTAAGCCACAAACAAAGTAGTCAACTATTGATTGTGTATGCGGGCAAACAGCAATTTCAGCTAAAGAGCACTCATTGATTCAGAGCCTCTCTGATGGCAGATAAATATATCCGTTGAACTTGCTTTCCAACCCATCTCTGGCTGTAATCTGCAGATTCTTGGAAACCCCTACAAGAAAGTGTGAGGAAGTTTGATGATGCGTTCAGGTACAGCTGGCTGTGAGAAACTTAGTGATTCTAGAAGTCTGTTTCTCATCCATCCATCCATCCATCCATCCATCCATCCATCCATCCATTCATCCATCCATCCATCCATCCATCCATCCATCCATCCATCCATCTTCCAGCTGCAGGTCCAGTACAGGGTCATGGTAAGTTTGTGGCTACCCCCCCCTTTTTTGGAAATTATAAAGACCGAGTAACATAACTTATAAAGCAGCCATTAACTGTAACAGTATACCACTATTAATTTCATTATTAAAATATCCACATAAAACTGGTTTGATGATGGTGAAAAGTAAGCTATGGATGTTTTTCTTGAGAAAGTGTTTTTTCTTATACTTCGTTAATAGTCATTATGCTTTGTTTCCTATGGACATGTGAACGCATCAAGTACATTTTTTTCGTAAGCAAATCGGAAGCCTATCAGTTTCAGTGCAGTGGTATGCATCTGCCCAGGTAGAAATAGGCTTGAGGCCCGAACAGCTTGAACTAAATCCAAAATGTTTTCCTCGATGAACAAGAATTTGTTCCTCACAGAAGCTTAAGAGTTGTTATCTTTTTACCGAATTCTTCTGGAAGGCTCTTCAGGGGGACTAGATCAGAGGTGGGCCAAATATGGATGAGGTCTAACAGAGAAGTAATTAGTGCTCCACTGTAACTATCTAGCTAGCGGAATTACACAGTCACGATTACTGTAGTTTTTGTCCTGCTGGGCATCAGATTGATGCGTCTTTCTGATTCAGAAGCTTTTCGTCAAAAAAAAATTGGCAGTGCCACAGAAACCATGGAAACTCCGATGTGAAAGCTAACAGTGATTTTGTGTTGAAGTGTATTCAGATTGGGGGCAGAGAATAATGATGTGAAAGTGGCGAGGTGGCTTGTTTGTCCCTGTCCTCCCTCTGCTGTTTATAAAGTTGCCTGTTGCTGACCTGATGAGCGTAGACGGCATGTGCCTCATTGCCGCACAAATGGGAGCTGGAAGGAATTCAATCTCTCTCCAATAGACTTGCTGGCGTGCTTGTCATTCCATTACCATATAGTGCAAAACAAGGGTACCCATGACCGTCTCTCTTTCATCTCGGAGAATTTAGGGTTACATAAGAGGCCTTTGGGGCGTCCTAGATCATCTGCAGGTCGGCAAAAGCCATTGTTCGCGAATGTCGTCTGGGAGAGTCAGCAGTTGTTCTGACACTTTGGGCTTGATTCATTTGAAAGGTTTGCACTGGCTCAGCGAAGGGCATAGCAGCCCGTTAGCTAAACAAGCGCTGGGGTTGCACGGCGACTCGGTGGAGATTAGGGGCGTTTACTGGAAGCTTGGTGTCCGTCTGTACACACGGCAGTCGTGAGATTTATCCGAAGCCTTAGTCTTATTGGAATCACTGTGTCTCAGACTGAAAGTAGGTAAGGAACCCTGACTGTTTATGGACTTCCTGTTACCCAAAGTGAGTTTTGATTGTTGCGAGTTTGCGAATGTTATTTTTTATGTAACTAAATAAAGTCTTGTATTATTCCCACTTATTTTTCAGCCTTTGGATAAGCTAACCTAATTTAAAACGATTTCTTAAAAACATGAAATCTAGCTAGCTTTTCACAACAGGATTCATAACCAGCTAAAGTTAGCATTTCATCGCCGCTACCGTAGTGTGGTAGCAAATCGGGATGTGTGCCAGAGATTTAAACTACAAACAAACGTAACTGGATCCTCGCTGGAGTAAGGCTTTTTGGCAACATTGTTTAAATTAAACTCCCAGATTAATGTACAGTTCTCTTAAATGACTAGTAACAGTGAAGTAAAATACAATGAGGAAAATAAAACAGAACAGCACTTAAATATCCTGCTGGCCTTAATACCTTGAGCAGAGATGTACACAAAATGAATATACTCTGCAGAACTTAAAACTTGCAATACATGGCCTTTTCTCTAGAGCTGCGCGTCCTTCCCTGGGGAAAGTCGCTTACCGTCCATCTGCAAAACAAAATACCAGAAACAGCACGAGTTAAGATGGCTGTCTGGTTGGTTGAGCATATGATGCAGAAAGACCCCAATAAAAATCTCAGTGCTTGGTGCCTGAATCCAGGATTCACTGGCACAGATAACAAGTGAGACAGGGCAGTTAAACTTCAGCCATATTTATTGAAAACTCCTAATTGAAACATTGGCACGCTTAACGGCTTTTCATTCGGAACACGGCAGAATCTTGCCAGAACAACGGGGTGAAACCATCTAGCTTGCAATGAAGCCCCTCCGTGCTGCAGCCTTGTGGTCTGAGAATGTGAGCCTCACTTGCGTGTTGGAGAGCGCGACACGCAGGAGTGGTGTTTGAGTCGCCACGTGTTAGTGAAAGACGGTGTGTGTGTGTCATGGCGCAGGGGAGCTCGCAGTGACCCGCCATGCCGCCGTCTTCATATCACCGGGTTCTCCTGTACCTACATCATCCAGAGCACATGCACACGAGGGGGTCGGCTGCTTCTTTGTTCTGCAGCTATTGCAGCTGTGGTCCTTCGTTCAGAGATGCTCACCGGGTTTTCATCAGGCATGTGAATATGTGCCCTTCTATACTGGGAATTAAGTACTACTTCTATACTGGGAATTAAGTAATCTTTCTTTGCATTTTTGTGTTGTATTCCATACTGGGAAATGATCTGAATGTAAAATAAAAATGAGATTATAAGGGATGAACATTGCTAATCTGTATTTCAGAATATTTCAACATCTGTAATTTTTTTTTGATGAAGTGAAGTGAGGTTTCCGGAAATTCCCATAGATCATCAGAAACTGAACTGGTAATGTATTACATAATATATATAACAAAGTATGACTGTCTTTCGTAAATAAACACTCTCCGTCAACACTGCTGCGACCTACTAATAAAAAACAAAATAAATATTCTGTCAAGTAAATAAAATAAAAATAAATATCCATCAAGGTGCACATTTACAATAAAAAATACCTCTGTTGTACTTGTATTACCATGAACAACTTCCAGCTTCACATTAAGCGCACGAAGTTTCCGCATTTGCTGCATTCGTTCAATATATAAGTGTACTGAACCAAAAGACCCGTACCGAAAATTTTCAATACGAATATGTGTACCGTTAAACTCCTAATATATATATGCGCACACATACACACACACAAACACACACATTCTTTTGTCATCTTCCTATGTAAACAGCACTTGAGCTAAATAACTGCTTTAATATGGCAACCTACCCTTATATTCTTTGATATCATGGATCACGGTAGGTTGCAGATATAAATTGCTGTTCCTTAATATATAGGCATGGATCTGAAATATAGGCAATTTAATTCAAATGAGCTTAAGTTGATATTCAACAATGGTAGCTGCTCCTCCCCTGTAATAGTAGGGGCAGTGAAGTGGGATTTCTCAGTACGCCCCACTCAAAGGCTCTCTGCCAGGCGCCGTCTGGGATGTTATGAACAGGGGGCAGAGTAAAAGGTGATGGGCAAACAAGCAGTACCACAACATACCTTCATCATTGTTATTATTATTATCGTCATTATTATTAATAGTATTATTAGGTAACCATTTACATTAACTGCACCTTCATAATGCCTTTATAATGCATTCGTAGACCATTCAGTGCACCATCATAATTCATTCATAGAACATTCATAAGCAGCATGTAAGTGTACTTTGAGCTCTGAGCATTTAGTATCCATTAGTATCCAAACATACCTGAACGGTTTTAATGTATATTAATAACAAACATTATAATCGTATAATCATGTAATATTTTTTATTAATGCATATTAAAACCATTAAGGTATGTTAGCATGTTAAGGTATACTTACATGCTGCTTATGAATGTTCTATGAATGTGTTATGAATGCATTTTGAAGGTGCGGCTAATGTAAATCATTACCTATTATTATTATTATTATTATTATTATTATTATTGGTATAGCATTATATATGTTTTTTCATGCAGTGTTTTTATTATACATTTTCACATTCTACTTATACTCACGATGGGTGTTAATGTTGAATTTATGAGGTGGAAGATGTGAGTTCCTGCTAAAATCTGATACTGACACAACTGTGATACTTTATTTATCCACGGCTATGTTCAGATGAATGCCAGTGCGTTTTGTTCTGTCTGATGCATAAACAGCCCCCCCCCCCCCACCCCACGACAAGGAAGAAAAACACACAGTCTTTATGAAAATGATGACATTTCCATAATCTAGATTACACAGAACCTTTCAAAAGTTGCTTGTCAGTCACTTTTTCACAACCTTCCTCAGCTTCTAAATATGATTCCAGTCAGAACTTTGAATCGGACGCAGGGGAACAGCTTTAGGTTGAAAGAGAAAATCTGCCAAGAAAAATGAGTAAAATTGCATCAGGCCTGTGCGCAGATTTAGTAAAGACCTCACCAAAAAGCCTCGCGGCTCTGACGACTGCCAAAGACGCTTCAAAAAAATATAGACTTAAGGCCTCACAGTGTTTATGCAGGGAACATATTTCATTTTCTTGCTGTTTTACAATAAATGTCAGCAGATTGGCTTTGAGCATTCAAGTTTCACATTTAATTTTTTGCAATGCACATGCATTGTAATTATTGTGTACTTGCATAAAATGGAACCTTTTAATATGGGTCTTAAAACTTTTTTTTTCCAGTTACCCTTCATGCATATGCTAGGATTCCATTGTAAATCTCAAAATGAGGTTCTGAAGGGTCCTGCTGAAATGCCGAATTGGCGCAGGTTCTCCCTGCCAGAATCTGCAGTCTGCGATTAATGGTGCCCACCAGCTCAAACATTATACTTGTGGACACAGTAACTTTTTTGATTCCCTAATGGTTCCTCCTCTCCCTTAATTTAAAATGTTCCTCGCTGGTGAGGCTCAGTGACTTGTACTTATCTTTTGACTAATGCTAACGACCATATAAGGAAAGTTGTGTATATTCTGTAAGTTCTGTATACTGTGCTGTGCGGTGGAAGCGATCTGTGTATTACAATGCCGTGTCATGCAGTTAAGAGTCTGTTAGAGGTGTGTATTTAGAGAAGGATGTTATTTTTGTAAAATAACAAAACCTGTTTTCTCACAAAACATTATTAGTGAGGCTGCTGTTGGATAGTTGTGTTCGATCAACATGCTTAACCTGTCGTGATTTGTCTGCCTCAAAACTGACGAGCCATTAAAAACGGTGAATGTTATTTTTTCGACACTTTATTTTCCTCTTTAAGCTTTTGGTTAAATCATTAAGGTGATGCTTTTGTCGCAGTGCTGTTGCTTGATTTCTTGAACACACTCTCTTTGAGAACAGTAAGCGAGCCCTTCATTACATCCTTTGGCCTTTATTTGATCCCGTGTTAATTGGGCTAGACTGATCTTCTCCTTTTATGGATATGTTTAGAATCCTGTGCTTAACCTTGAATCTGCACCTGGTGAACATGAGTTCTGCAACTTACATTTCTTGAAAACTGACCCTATCTTCTGACAACCACTCTTATTGCGATATAACGGAGGGAGAAAAAAAACAATGACTTTACTGTGGCTGTTTCCATAGATACTGTCTCTAATGAATCTCCAGGGTTATTATTGTTTTTCATCAGTGTTCCAGGCAATATCTCAGGGTACCAGCAGTAGTTTCCCTGGCAACAAGAGTCACTAATACTCAGACTTCACTAGCTAACCCTTGGTGAACCTCATTAGCTGCTCGTCCTGGCTTATTGCAGGGAATGAGGCCCAGTGACTAAATAATACTCCCGTTTATCTCTTCCCGTGTTTCCGCTGAGGGTCTTCATGCTTCGTCCTCAGGTTGCCCATAATTGCAATATAATGTTATTCATTAGACCTGGTCTTATTCTTTTCTACCTGAGCATGGCAAAACATGTTTGTGTTTGAACATGTATAGCTGACGACCAGGGCTGTTATTTACACCTGCTGAGTTTCTTTTCCTGTTTTGTTTGGTCAATATGCTTCTTCCCTAGTTTGAGAGGCCGCAGTTTTCTCTGTTCGGTTTTGTTAATTTTTGATTCGGAATCGTTTGGGAGTGATGTCAAAACACTTGAGAGTGACTCTGTTTGTTTATTTCTATAGCGGGACACACCTGCAGTAGGTGCTATCAGCCCTTGGAAGGTGCTTATCTGACAAGCATTTGCTTGGATCACCTGTTGCATTGGCCCCTTCCATTTTCCCCCGTCTCTGTTCCATGCCATGCTCTCCCCTTTATCTCATTTGGATGCTTTATATCTTGACTGGAGAATCTTGCTGTCTAACCTGTGAAGGGCCTGTGTGTTGTTTGGGTGTAGGGACCTTGGCAGCTCCTGTTTCAGGCTCCCCACGCTGGGCTTCCGGGACGAGCCCCAATGGGACCAAATCCCATATGGAGCTGAGCGGCGACACGGGGGATAATATGGCAGCTTTGTGTCTAAGAGATGTGAAATAAACACAGAATCGGCTGATTTTAACATTGCAAACCGAGAATTATTCATTGCCAGTGGTGGTATCTTCTTGAGGTGTCTCTCTCTGGGTGTCCCTGACTTATTCTCAGTCTGCACATCTGGGCCGGCCTAATGAATTTCCACACTGGCTAAAGAGCGCACAGCGGGGACATGAAGCATTACTCACTCGCAGCAAGGTTGCATGTTTGCGGCATGTCCAGCCCCGAAACCTGTGCACCGTCCGGAGTTTGTACTCTGATGTATTCCTGGCTTTGATGCGAGAGCAGACTGTGGATCGCCCAGCTTTCGGATCACGTTTTCCCTCCCCGTGTGCCTGTGAAGTTTCGCAAAGGATGACATTCCCCCGCTCAGCAGGAAGGCCTGGAATGAGCTGCCCCCATCTCCAGCAGGGCGTCCCGGCATAAACACAGACCCTGTCAGGAGGAAACATCATGGGAAAGATGAATGCTGAGAGTGCGGAGCTGTCAGGCCTTGCCGTTTGAGCTATGGACGTCGTACATGGCTTGCAGGCATTAAAAATATTGTTTCAAGACCTGGCTTCAGAGGCGGGATTGCGGTATTTTACAGTAAACTCTCCTGTTTCTTGGTTGTGCAGTGCGATTGCAGTGCTCATAGTCTTTATCAGCACCATTTTGCCGCAGTTTTGTCAAACTCAGACCGCAGTTCTGGGAAGCAGGTATAAACAGTAATCCAGTGTAAACAGTAATCTGGTATAAACAGTAATCCAGTGTAAACAGTAATCTGGTGTAAACAGTAAACCAGTGTAAACAGTAATCCAGTGTAAACAGTAATCTTATATAAACAGTAATCCGGTGTAAACTGTAATCTGGTGTAAACAGTAATCCGGTGTAAACAGTAATCCGGTGAAAACAGTAATCTGGTGTAAACAGTAATCCGGTGTAAACAGTAATCCGGTGTAAACAGTAATCCGGTGTAAACAGTAATTTCAATATCCCACCTAAATTACACTACTTATTCAAGAGCAACCTCATCTGAAACAAGTGTCTTCTGAGAGAATGCAGGACTGCTTTTAAATCTGAGCAGATAACAGTGATATTATAGCAAATCATTTTCTATTACATTATGATTCAGTTGCTGCCTTTGAGATAGAGTGAATATTCTTAAACTTCGCAGTAATCTCATTAATTGTTCAGATTGTGCTGTGTTTGAACTTGGGTAACCTCGCCGGTGCTTTTGGAGGAATAAAGAGAAGACTGACCTAAATGTATTGTGACACATTATTGTTATTCAAACAGACACATTTTATGAAGCTTCTAGAAGTATCTAAGGAGCTGGACAGCCAGGGGGTTAGCGGTTTGCTAACATGTTGTTGGTTTAAGGTGTGGGAGTGACTGTATGTCTGACTCTTAGCAGCTTGACATGCTTCAATTTGTGCTTAAATTCAAGGTTAATTTTAGTGTCCAAAGAGCAAAGTCCAAAACAAAAATATACAATGAGATTTTTATAGAAAATAGTATGAGACAAATTAGAAAATGTAAACTGAATGGTTAAATAAAACTGTTGAGGCATGGGAATGTTTTAAAAGCACATTATTACAAGTGCAAGAGGACTTCATACCTGTTTCCAGCAACACTAAATCTAGTAAACTGCAACCAAGGTGGTTTACTACGGAAATTAAGAATAAAGTGAGAAGGAAAAGGGCTCTATACCACAAATGGAAAATAACTAATGATGTCAGGATAAAGCAGGAATATCAAAGTCTACAGGAGTGGAATCTCGAAAGGAAGATTACATTAGGGGCTAATGATGACAGTTTCTTCCAATGTTTTAACTTCAAAAGAGCTCTGAAAGCTGAAATCACTAATCTGCAGGATAGTAAGGGTTTTATAATTGAAAATTAAATTGATATAGGTAATGAGTTTAATGATTGTTTTGCACAGGTATACACTGTAGAGGAGACAAGTAACACACTAACTAATCCAGTATCAATTTTGACCAACACATGTGTGACTGAAGCTGGACGTGTTCCACAAAGCAGGATTAAGGGAAAGTCTGACTTATTTCAACAAGTTTGGCTCATTTAAGTGGGAGTCCAGCTCCGTCAATGTGTCTTAAATGAATCCCCACTGAGCTACCATGGTAACTTAGGCGAGTGAACAAGTCTGCTCCAGACCAGGTTAACCATCTCGCTTAGTTTAGCATTGTCTCAAAGAACATCTGACATGTGACAGATTCCCAAAAGATCGTTCCGAATTCACTACTCATGTCATGTAATAAATATAATAAAGCCTATAAAAAATCACATCTCAGCATTCTAATTAATTCCAAAATAATTCAAATAAAAGCATACTCCTATTACAAAGGTCAAACAAGAAATGCAATGACTGAAATTTAAAATAAACTCCGTTAAAATAATATATTTTTATATTATTATAAAAGATAGTTTTATATTTTGTTTAGTCACACTCTTTTAGTCGCACAAACTTTGAAAGTTTATTAGTAAGAAGAAAAGACAAGATACGGTTATTTGTGCAGAGCATTTCACATGGATGCGATTGAAAGTATTTTACGGAGATCAAATAATACAGAATAACATTATACAGTAAGAATGACACGTGAAGGTTCCCCGTTGGCTATGGGGATCGAACCAGGAACTTTCGCAGTATAAGGTGACAGCATAAACCACTGTACCATCGTGTTAGGCACTTGTAACATTTACATAACTTATGCATTTAGTCTGTCTGCAATTCTTTGCCAAGCCGACTCTCTGGCTTTATTTATGGCCACAGTATTGCCTTTTTTAGCGATTACATCTTTGTATTTTTCACACAGCTCCATCAACAGGATTTGTTCTGTGGTGGAAATAAAACACTGCTCACACGCTTTCCGACTCATTTGATCGATCGAATCGTTCATCCAATCATTTAGGCTTCTTAAATATGTCGGGCGTGTGCACTAAGTGAGACTATGCAAGTCTGTCTTGTATGAGCCTTGATTAGTTGAAGCGGAACTGTGTTAGTGGAACGACATGCAGCTAAGTTTAGAGATGACGGTAGTTTGAGCCTGACTTTTTCAGGAAAGTCTGGCTTTCTTTAGCTACTTTTATGGAATACCCCCCAGATGTGCTTCAAAATAAACAAATTGCAGGGCCCTGATGGCATCTTACCTATAGTTTTAAAAGAGATGAGGGATGTTATTTTCCAACCTTTATCTTGGAAGCATGCTAATATAATGCCCATATTCAAAGAAGGGGAAAGAAGTAATCCAGCAAACTGTAGGCTAATTACAGTAGTTTAACTTGCTTAACTGGAAAAGTAATGGAAGCTATAATCCAAGCGAAAATGGTAGATTACCTGGACTCTACTTGAGTTCTTTGAGGAAGCTACAACAGAAATTGATCACAAAAAGGCCTACGATGTGATCTACTTAGATTTCCAGAAGGCCTTTGATGTTGTCCCCCATAAACGGCTCCTGCTTAAGCTCAAAGCAGAAGGGATTTTAGGAACTATAGCAGCTTAGATTGAAAACTGGTTAACAGACAGGAAGCAGTTGGTAGTTATTAGAGGCACAATGTCACAGTGGCCCTGCGTTCATAGTGGGGTACCCCATGGTTCAGTTTTGGGACCACTATTACTCCTAATTTCCAGTGAGATCTTGACCTAATTAGTAACTGGGCTGATACCTGGCAGATGAAATTTAATGTAGACAAATGCTAGGTAATCCATGCAGGGAGCAGAAACATAAAGCACAGATTTTTTATGGGTTCCACTGAATTAAAGGAAGATGATTATGAGAAAGTCCTTGGCTTATATGTTGATGCTTCCATGTCCCACTCTCGCCAGTGTGGGGAGGCAATCAGAAAGGCCAATAGGATGTTGGGTTACATCTCCAAGTGTGTGGAGTTTAAGTTAAGGGAGGTGGTGCTAAGATTATACAATGCCTTGGTAAGACCCCACCTAGAATATTGTGTGCAGGTTTGGTCACCTTACCTTAAAATTGACATTGCTGCCTTGGAAAGGGTTCAGTGTAATGCTACAAGAATGATTCCTGGTCTTAGAGGAATGTCTAACTGTATGAAGAAAAGTTAGCTGAGCTGAATCTGTTCAGCCTCAAGCAAAGGAGACTAAGGGAGGACATGATCCAGGTATATAAGAATCTAACAGGTCTGGATGCTGTTCAGCCAAATAATTACTTCAATATTAGTTCAAATACAAGAACTCATAGCCATAGGTAGAAAGTAACAGGAGAACATTTTAAACTGGATTTGAGGAAGCACTTCTTTACAAGGCGTGTAGTATGGAATAGATAATACAGTGGTACCTAGGTTCTCGAACTTAATCCGTTCCGGACTCCGGATCGAATCCTAAAAAGTTCGAGTTCTGATCGAATTTTTCCCATTAGAAATAATGGAAAACTAGTTAATTGGTTCCCGGCCCCCCAAAATTACACCTAAATATGTTTTTATTTATTTATTTATTTATTAGCATTTAAACACAAAATGAACAGGATAAAACAAGAAGAGCATGTTTTTCTTAATGGCTTCCAAAACGATAAAGA
>JAODJU010000095.1:24355800-24397408 GCA_026776725.1 Gnathonemus echidnorhynchus | reverse complement strand
TGATATTCAGATCGAGTTCCAGGTCAAACTGGTTTGTTCGACTTTCAAGAAATTCGAGTTCTAGTGAGTTCGAGAACTGAGGTACCACTGTATATTATAATAAATTTAAGCTATTAGATGAATTCTTCCCAAACAGGCTTGATGGGCCGAATGGCCTCCTCTCATTAATAAATTTCTTATATTCTTATGTTCAGTGTGAAGTAGGCAGCTGTATAGATGGGTGAAATGCTGAAATACATGGCTCAAATATAGGCATTTACTGTATATTTAAACTTCGCCTTTTCTGTGGGGGCTGGATTCAGTGACCTAAGGGTGCTAGGCCTACTGAGGAATTAATTTCAGTATCGTAACTGTGTCACCGTACTCTCTGTCCTTTTTAGTCTGTTTCCCTCATATAATTAAGGTGAACGAGTACCCCCGTGTAATAATGTATGTTGTTTGATGAGGTCGAAATGGGTCGCGTTCTCAAGTCTGCACTTTTAATGGACCAGATGGGGATTCTTCCATTTAAAGCAGCTCTGAAGAGCATTTCATCACAGACTGCATGGGAGATTCAAAAAAGTGTCTTATCTTAATAGTCTTTCCCCCTGGAGGCCGTCCCACGACATCAAAAGGACATGTTTCTCTTCTCATATCATTTGTTGACTGTAAGGCAAATAAGAATACACAAAATTACTTGAGATATAAGTAAACATGATAATATCACTAGTACAAGTTTTTTTTCTCTCATTTGCTAAAAAGGCTTTTACTAAAAAAGTGGGTAGGTTCTCCAGTAAAGAGTTCTAGTAAGCCCTAAGGCTGTTCATTTTCCCTGTGATAAAGGGAGAGAGTGAAAGCCTTACCACAAATTACTCCTCTCTGCTGAAACTGTGTCTCCAGCACATCCCAAGTTGTGATCTTGATGCCATATGTGTATGAAACAAAGTACCGTTTTCCAGCACTGTAAAAGCTTCTATGACCATATATCAGCAGTCAGTCCATCCATATCTACCAACTGTCTGTACCACAAATACTAATAGATACTAACACAACAAGAGAAGGTAGCAAGCCTAAGATCAACTCTGAGGAACCAGGGAAAGCTTGTGGGAGTTTTACTTACACAAAAAATGTTCTGAGGGCAGAACGAAAAATGACATCTGATTGGTTGGTCCCGCCACCTTTCGTTGCTTGGGCCCACCTGCTCTGCAATCTGATAGGTTATCTCTCTGAACCAATCATTTTTCATTCTTCCCTCAGAACATTTTTGTTTAAGTAAAATCCCCATGAGCCAGGGAAAACAGTAGTTTTGACCAAATAATATTAAATGTACTGCATCTGGCAAAAGTACTCAAAACCATAAAGACAATTGTAACGGTATCAAAGCATGCGTGTAACAGGTTTGTACCACAAGCCATCAGAATTCTTAACGCACATTCATGTTAAAATCTCTGCCTCGCCAAATGCCATTCCAGTTTACTGCCTAGCTGGTTCACAATAATTCCAATATAATCTCTATGGCACTTGCATGTTGCCTATACAGTAACACTAAACAAAAGCTGGTATAATTTCCATTTGCACAATAATCGATGTCCAACATGCTGTTCATTATGTTGGTTATATTTATAATGTGTGTTCAGAAAGCCCTGTATCATATACTGTTGCACTGCTAATTGCTGTCTTTGTCGTTGTGCAACTGTATCGTATTTTGTTATATGTTGTATGTTGCATCACGGTCCATGGAGAAACATTGTCTCATCTCACTATGTACGTGTACACAGCTGCTGATGACAATAAAGTACCTTGAACCTTCAACGTGGGGGGAGGGGGGCATTACAGAGTAGACATTGTTCCAGTAACTACTGCTGAAGAGTTTGAAGGCATCTCATCAAGGATCCTTTATACCTGAACAAGATGCTCAGGACCTACAGGGAGTCTCCGGGTTAAGAACGGCCGACTTATGGGCAACTCATACTTACCAAGGGACTGGCGTAAAGCTCATAAAATTAGACATTCTGGTTAATTACAATGACCCGTTATAACAAATGCACACGCTACTTTGTGACACTCATGAAAACATTACGCGGCCTATGGGGTCATCAGCTTGAGACACAGTACGGTGCCGTATGTAGTTACTTTTATTATTACTGTGTCATTATCATTATTATTACTGTATTATTATCATTATTATTAGTGTGTCATTATCAGTATTATTACTGTATTATTATCATTATTATATACTCTGTTATTATCATCATTATTAGTGTGTCATCATCATTATTATTACTGTATTATTATCATTATTATATACTCTGTTATTATCATTATTATTACTGTGTTATTATTATTATTACTGTGTTATTATCACTGTTATTACTGTTATTATCATTATTATTACTCTGTTATTATCACGATTATTACTGTGTTATTATCATTATTATATATTGTGTTATTACTTTGCCGACTTACCTACAAATTCAACTTAAAGACAGACTAAGGGAATGGATCTCGTTTGTAAGCGGGGGACGGGCTGTAATTGTAACTAAGTCCCATTTTATGGATTACAAAATTTATCATGTTTGACTTTTACCCGAGGGCTCATTTAGCACCGGCGTGCTTAGAAAACATTCCCTGAAATGAATGTACTTTGTGTTGTGTAAATGCCTTATGCGCGAGTAAACATCACTGTGCTGTCGCGTTATATCTCCTACCTTCCCTGATAGCTAAAGCATTCCTGGGAGGCCTGGTTACCTCTTTCAAAACCAAACACTGAAGTATGACGGTTGACAGTTTGAAGAACGCTGCGCGGTCGACGCTGCTAAGCTACAAAGCCTCATCGTCGTTAGTACAAACAGATCGCCTGAGGGCATATTAGCATATCTAAGCACATTATAAGCAGCAGAAATGATGGCGGGAAGCATATTTTCTTGTCAACAGAAGGCTTTACAATTACATTTTAAGGAATTGGAGTGTTTTTAAAAACGGCAGCATCGCATTAGCAAAATGATGTCTGTGAAAAGAGCTAACAGTGACCTTACGTTTCTCGGCGCATTAATGTGGAAGCTGAGGCCTCGTTATAAGGTGATGATTTCCATCAGACCCCATAACCGCTCAGCAGAATCCTGGCCTCATCGTGCTCATTATAGCCAATCGAAAGGGAGTCGTATTCTGGGATTGTTAATGTGTGTTTTTTTTTTTTAAATACTAGAATTTTCGCTCTGCTTCCTTCCTGGAGGTTAAATTCTAAATGTCAGGGGGTGGTACACCTGTCCCAGTGTTTGCTCAAATGTTTGCTTTAATTAAACAGCAGAGCAGTGCATGGTAGCTCCCACCCTGTCCTGTTGTGCCAGTGTGTAGATCCTTTTGGGTTGCCGTGACGATGCGGAGGACAGAGTAGAGGTGTCCCTCTCCTTCGCAGATCCCCTGCGCTGTCCCCAATGGCTACGCATGGCGTCACAACAAGCTTCTGGAAAGCTCCGAGAATGCGACGAGGGAGAAGTAGATGGATGCGACCGCCGGGGCTGAGTCGCTTTGTTTTTCCTCGTTCTTGACCTCCCGTAATGATATTAGGAGGCGAAGCTTCAAGCACCTGAAGCTAACATTTAGGTGTTGTTTAATGACCCATGACAGGCGGGGATTACCACTTCTGACGCAGCGCTGTGTGTAATGTAAGGTCAGCGCTAGTGTGCGTCACTGGCGTCCGCAGACGGCATGCAGATTTCCTGCAGTTGCTTTGTTTACGTGGACAAGCTGATTCATCTTACGGGCACCCAGTAGATCCAGGCTGGTTCTGGAACTGAAATGTAGTTTTGTTACAGAGAAACACTCCCTACCATTATAGAAACTAGATTCCACTCCCGTTCGTTTCTTTTTTACCGAAGGCATACAGTAACCATTTATAAAACAATGTAAAGGAAAAAATAATTTTTCGAAAATATATTTCATTTATTTGAAAAAATATTGACCATATTTATTTAACTCTGTTGAAATTAGTTGTCTCAAAAAAAGATTTTTATTGGAGCATAAAAAGATTTGAAATTGTATCAGTGAGTCGCGAGTGAATAATGTGAGATGGATGATCAATGGTTGTATGAAAAAGCTGTTATTATAATATCTTATTGCAGTAGTTATCTGAGATAACTGCGTGAAGATGAAAAGGCTTCTCTAGAAGCCTATGTGGGCTTTTTAGGTCCAATTAATGCTTCAGTATGGCCATCAAAGTCGACTCGTTGCGAGATTTCTGTTTGATTTTTACCTCTTAGAAACAGCATAGAAAAGTGGACGATCTGACTGCAATATCTTCTGTCTTTTGGGGTTTTTTTCATTTAAAGAATACTTGTACAGCAAAGCATACCTTGAAATACTGACCCCCCTGACAAAATGTTACCTTGGGCCCCCCTGTCCAGTTTTATGTATAATTGTATGTATTGAAGGGCCCCAGTAAAGTGTTGGGTTCCCTGAATCTGCCCGGGTATTCATGCCTAATCGACTTCCCTAAGTGCAAATCCTTACTGCAGGGTATGAGAGTCGCATGTAGGCCTGCGGGTGACTTTGGGGAGGTGACAGAGTGGCTAGGAGAGAGACTGGAGAGATTCCCGGCCGTACCCGGCATGCCAGGCCTCGCTGAACGTGCGCTAAGAGGCATCCAGGCCTGACCTTGAAGGCCTGCTGACTGACTGTCGCCACCTCCATCTGGGTGCTGATGGGAATCTGGGTGCTTTTGGAAATCCGGGTGCTGACTTGCGCCTTGCAACTTCGGTCGACGGCAGAATGGAACACGGACCTTTTTTCTCTCGCTTCCGGTGACTGCGGCCCATGATAGAGTGTCGGGCTCAAAGGAGCAGCGTAGTTTCGGAGGATAGCGCCAACCCGCGAGTCATAATCAGAGCCGGGCCTGTTTCTTGGTCCACTTTTTACATCGCAAACAAATGAAGAGTCGAGCGAAAAGACACACGGAGCTCACGCTGGAAGCTGGAGAAGTTTCCGGAAGCAACGGCAGGGACACTGCTGTTGTACCGTATATCCAGTAAACTGTAAACAGAGCTGAGCACAGTGGTTTGTTTTACCTGGTTATACTGCCATAAATCAAGGGCCCTTTAATGAGGAAAAAGGCCAGGCAGCAAACAGGGAGTGAAAAACAGTGGGAATGGAAGCATCATTATCAGGCTGAGTGGCACGGCAACCACGGAGTCCAGCGCCGACTGGCGCTCTTGGACGCCAGGAATCGATGACCGACTCTCTCGGAGACGCCCGGTGAATCCATCGTTACGTTACAGTACCGGCCCAGTGCCATGGTACGACACACGGGGGGATTGGAGGCGCGGGAGGGAGCAGACTCAGCACTCTATTAAATATAAATACATAAACTGCTGAATAAATAAGACCCGCCTACTACTGTACCGCCACCCGGTGGCGAAGGGAAGGGGGTTGCCATGACAATGCCATCATGGGCCTCCTTTGAAACTGGCAGTTTTATTCCCTGTAAACTCTCACGTGCTTCGTGACGGTAGCTTTCGGGGAGCACATACCCCACAAGGGGGCGCGGCCGGCCCAAGATGGCGGTAAACGGACGCACGTGGTCAGTGATGGTGGGAGGGTGTATTTAGACCTGTTACAAACAGAATGCTCCATTTTGGGAGGGCATGCAGTTGGATTTGGATTGTAGCTTCCAAAAAGGACAGATTGGGCCTGAAATGGACAGTGCAATAATGGAAATTGTAGGGCTGGGAGACGGGGTGTCTGGCTAGATTAGAGAATATGGGGGATTCTCCAAGGAAGAGAGGGCACTTATAGTGAACTACCTGGTTGCCAAGCAACTGCCAAGTGTGAACTCTGCAGTTTCCTGCCAGACAGCGCAGGCCTGTCATCTCGCGCATCCTGCTACTGGGGCCAGGGGACAAACTATTCCTCAGGGAACTGGGGGGGGCACCACTGAATGGCTACCGCAGAAGGTCCTCCATCCACCCCCTCCCCCCCAGACAGGGTCATGGCCGAAGTTGTGAGGGCAGGAAAATCCAAAGAAAAACAAAGAATCTGCATTTCAGTTCAGTTGCTGGTTTTTGTGTCTGGGATATGTGATATGGAGGGAAAACGTCTGTCTGCGTGCAGGGAAGCCAGAAGCGAAAGAGCAGGCGTCCGATGGACAGGGAGGGTCTGCGTGCCTCATGTCATGAGGTAACATCTTAGTGACTCCCTGACCAGGGTAAGCACTTAGAGGACTGGTGGATGAATGTAAGGAATTAATGACTTTCCTTAACTTAGTTGGGACTTCTATCCTATAGTTTGGTCAGACGTCGAGTAGATTGGGTTCTTGACATCTTCTGGGGTTCTTGAGGTCCTGAAGGCAGCAGAGGCTGAGATCAATCATTGTCAGATTGTTTTTTCTGGAAACATCTGGATGTGGCCTTTACGGTAACACTGGGGAAAAAATTAATTACCTATGTAAAAAAATGGATCAGTTCAGTTATTTTTAGGTCATTTTAATAGGGTCTTTCTGCTGCACTTCACGATCATATATATCTATATCTCCAGAGAGAGATTTTAGTCCAGTTTGATGATCATCTCCATTCACGGCCACCCGAGGCACCGTTCACTGTCAGATTGTGTCTAATTAAGGCGATATTGACCAATAGAAAGGTGCGCTCCAGGGACTCGCTGTTAAGCGCGGAGGTAAATGTCACAGGCTGCCGTTCTGGGCCGGCATCTCTGAGCTTATTTGGTCCGGGTCAGGGGGCTGCAATTAGATCAGCTCTGCCCACTCAAAATCTCCACTCCAGAGGTTTGCAGCTAATCATAGTGATAAATGTCAGGGGCGCCCTGCCCTCCTGGGGTGGCGGCTGGCAGGGGAACCCCCTTCTGACGTGTGTCCTGACGACCGCGTTATTTCAGACCGGGTCGGTTGGCAGAGGATTCCGCTGTGTTCTGACAGGACCTGGGCAGCTGTGTCAAGGGAACGGACTCGTCGTCAACTTCTGCACCGTAATATTCCCCCAAAAATTATCCGAGAACCGGCGTACGTTAGCGGTGCGTTGCGGAAATGCGCAGGACCTCGAGTGACCGAAAATAATGGATCTGAAATAGACCTCACATTTCCTGCGTGACAGAGATACTCGATCCTGCTAATGTCCTTTAGGATCTACAGAATGAGTAAACCATATTGTACCATGAAAGGAAAATCATTTAAAGGATTTGAAAAAACATTAGCACTTGTAATAAAGGCTTTCTCGCGCTCTCGCTCGCTCAGTCACTCTCTTACTCTGGGTTTTTGCAGGGATACACATAGTTTTTCTTTGTCATCCATCGTTTTTATTTCATACTCCCCACACCCCCTCCTCAGTCCCCCCAGACCTAAAAAAGTGCTTTTTATTCCAAAGCACAGCCTGAAAACAGCAAGTGGGGGCGCTATAATTTACGGTCTCTCCCTGCACCGTGATAGATCTGGCGTGACGTCTGAGCACCGCTGTTACACGACTGAATGGCAGATGGGGGGACAGTAAAGGGGAAGTGATGAATTGTGGGACTGATCCCTCTATCTCTGGAAGGCGACATACCTGAACTTTAACCAGACTTCCTTTCTGCACCTGTGCATTTCTGTATAATAAGTAACAATGACCAAGTGTAACACACGTGCTGTATTTGGGGCGAGGAGCTTTATGACCGTCATGGCTGCCCACAGTACCTCAGTGGGTCTCCCTGAGACAGTCTGTCGCTGGTTGTGGGTTCTGGTCCTGTGTAGTGTATCTGCGTTCCTCGGGGCCTTGTGTGGTCCTCCCAGTATCTTAATCCAAATTGTGTATGAATAGCGGTCCAAAGAGATGCAGTTTGTGGCTCTGTAAATAGCGCTTAGTGTTAGATGGGCCTGTGCAGGATGTTCCCCGCCTCGCCATGACCCTGGATACACGCTTATGCATGACGGATGGGTTAAAGACCCTCGTATGTTCCCGGTGATGAATTCCCCAGACTGCGGACGGAAATGGGAGTGTTTTTGTTGATGGCCTCTTCTACTTGAACCCATCGCACTGCTCCTGGCAGCCTTGCCCCTCCCCCCCCCCCATCGTGTCCCCCCCGGGGCTGCGTGCCACAGCAGGCCCGGTCGCATCCTCCACTCGGTCTCGCCGTCGTAACTCAGTAAGTGCCTCTCAGTGCCTGGACGGCCGCCCGTCGCCTTATGTCATGCTGTGCAGCTCTCCGCACGTCCTCCACCAACCCTCTCAGAGGAGGATGGTGAGGGCATCTCCGGGACGCGGGATCCCGCCGGAGGGGGCGCGGGATGCTCCTGGCGGAGGTAGCACCATACAGCTAACACCTCTCTGTTCCTCCGAGGAGGCGACATGTCCGGCCTTTACACGCGCCGTGAACAGTCACCGCTGAGACACAGCTGTTACGGGGGCGTGAACTGACAGCGCCGCACATACGGACGTGTGGCGGGATTTCCCTGGGGGGGGCCATGAGGTAGAGAGAGGCGGGGGTCACGCCTCAGTCTCTGGGGAGTTTGCATCAGGCCGTACCACGTTACACAGAGACGTGACTTATTTAAGAGGCCGGTTAAACATTGATGAGGCTTCGTATGTGGAGAGAGCGTCAGACGGGGCCTGTCTGATCGGGCTGGGCATGGCGCTGTGGGCATCACGCACATGAGGGTGACGTGTCCCGTGCTTTGCCTGATTCGTCAAGCATCTGCCCTGGTCGATATTTGTACATTCGGGCCCAACGTGAGCAAAAGGACACCGTTCATATAAATCCCACTCGTGCCTGATTTATTTCCATGAGGATCTGTAGAAACAACCAAGGCTAATATTTTGCTTTTATTAAAGCATGGATATCCCACTCCTGACCTTAGATTACGGCCAGTGGGGAGTATTATTTACATAAGTAACATCTACGTACGTGGCATTTCTGTTTTAGGCTTTTAGTTTGAATTATAGCACTGAGAAACAGGTCTAGAACACCCTTATTGTCAAATATCTGTTTGACCCTCAAATATGTATTGCTGCTGTTGATTATAATTCTGCTGAAGGTCGCTGCCTTTTGTCAGCTAACGTAGCCTGTGACCATTTTCCGGAATGTTCTGTTGCATACTTTACCCATCAGCGTTTTTATTTCGTCTCTTAAAACTCCAAAAACCGACTGTGCAGTATCCAAATGAGATCTGGACCCCTGCCCGGAGGGGGGGGGGGGGTTAATTGTATGAATTATGAGGATTTCTAAGTTTCCAAAGGAATGTCAAACTTCAAAAAGGAAAAAGGGTCTCGCGGACATCGGGGACATTGTGGACATTGGGGACGTGGCACATGGCTGCGTTCCTGCGTGTGTCAACCAGGAGGACAGACGCTCGTATGTGTAACAGGAATGTGGAATCCAGCCTCCGGAATCTGAGACAGTAAGTTATGCCGTGCCCTGGTCTGTGCGGGGGGGAGTCTGCTCCAGTGCTGGAGCCCTCTGTGGACACCCCCAGACTAAGCTGGCCTCCGCCGGGGGTGAAGATCCGCCCGTCTCCGAGGAACCCCCCTCCGCGAGTGCGGTCATTTATTTTCAGTCTAAGAGAGCTTCGCTTCGCTCACCCTCGGGGGAATATTTTCACACTTCTGGAACATATTGGCAGGCTCAGCGACTTAAATTAATCAGAAATTTAATTAGAAGTTAAAGGAAATGATGTCAAATTAGAGGAAGCTCCAATCTGCTTTTTTTTTCCTTAATTGCTAATGGTCGCAAATTGGGCTGTGGATGATGAGTATTTTAATTGAAGTCGCGATCGGAGTCGCTCAGCATAGAGGCTGAGACTCCCCCCTCGCAGAAGCAGCGCTTAGCCGTGATGCCTGCCCGGCGTATATAGCGGCGGCCCCCATGCCGGGTGAGAGCCACGCTGCGTCACCGTTCTCCGCGCTCTTAATGAAGCCATCAGCGTCTGGTGCCAGGGCCTCACTCAGGTGACCTTGGCGGATGACAGAGCCAGACCGCTACGCCTCTGACGTGGTGGGGAGACGCGCCAAGCCGCTTGGCCGAGGATGTCGCCGCGTCAGCTTTCCGTAAAGCGAATCCGGATTTACTACAGAAAGGGAGACGTCTAAAAATATATTTATATTTTTTGCATATAATATGTCTGTGTGTGTGTGTGTGTGTGTGTGTATAATACATAAAACATATGCGATATATGCAGGCAATTCTGACTCCCAGTTTCTGCTGGGGGGGGAGGCGGGGCAATTAACTGTGCAGGGGTGGACTGAAGTGGGTGACAACAGGGGCGGCTTATTATCCAGCAATGAGGTTAGGACGCTGGGGGGTGCGACTGCTTCCTGACATTTCAGATCATTTCCTCTTCTCGGGGAACTCGAGATACGACTTATTGAGGATCCGTCAGATTTCCCAGGGGTCCGTGTGCCGCTTCTCCGTCAGACACAAACAGCAGAATGCTTTAAAGCCTTGCACTTATCGCTTTATTGAAAGGGAAAAAAATAAAATGACGATTTGAGAGAAATGCTGGACAGGATGTAATGGATAAAAACCAGCCACACACCAAAACCCGTCCATCCACCTTTGGTGCGGGGAGTTGCAGGTTCCGAAATGTGTCATGAACAATTAAAAAAGTGAATCTGGATGAAAGTCGGAGTCACACTGCCTCCCGAGAGGCACGGGGACGAAGGCGGCCGGTCCAGGAGCGTCTTTGTGGAGATAATGCTCGACCGAGGGCTCAGCTTTCAGGAAGGACGTGTTTGTGAGTGTCCCTGCTGGGGGGTGGGATGGCTGGGGGGTGCGCTCCTGTTTGCTCCCAGCCGTCAGCGGCGTCAAACCCCAGATCTCTGCCGCTCATAATTGTGACGGGGGGGTTCTCCACTCCCTGGAAATCCCAGAGGAAGCGATGCTAATTGGACCCCAGGCGGCCGCGATTCGAGTCCCGTCACCAGGGCGTATCCACGGCAACGGCCGCCGCAGTGAAAACCCAAGGATAACATGGGGAGGCACCCAGCAGACACGTGTAGGAGATGGAGGTGAACACAGATACAGGCAGAGTTTCACTTTTATGACCTGTACGTGTTTGGCCGTATGTGTGTGTTGTTTGCTGTCGATCCTGCGTGACTGTCCCCTGAGTTATACAAGCCAGGGGTCGGTCTAACTGGGAGACTCTGGCCATCTTCTGAAAAACAAAATTAAGGTTTAATCCCTGATGTTTTTATCCATGATTTCCCTGATCAGCACACTGCCCCCGTAAAGCACAAAATGGTATTTTTACCAAACAGGTTAAGAACTGAGGATGGTTGCATTCCTAATTGGACAGCTTATGTTACTTACACAAAAATGTTCTGAGGGCAGAAGGAAAAATGATTGGTTAACCAATCAGATTGTAGAGAAGGTGGGAGATATCTTGGTCCCACCTCCTATAGTTGATTGGATCCCTCTCCTCTACAATCTGATTGGTTTTCTCTCTGAACCAATCATTTTTCTTTCTGCCTGCAGTTTACACCACCTGACAGACAAATTACTGATTTTTACAGATTATCCTGGGCTGTAACCAAAGTATCAAGTTTTTTTGTTGTTGTTAGGGGATCCAAGTCTTTTTGTTGTTGTTATAGCAGTATTTTATATTGTAGGTAGAGCCTCAACAATAACTTTATCCCCCCCCATAAATACCAGGACTGTCTTACTTCTGACTGAATGTATTCACTGCTGTAAGTCTTGTGCTTTATCCTTCCTGCTAATTTGAAACACCATCTCTGATTACAAGGCCCAGTTCCTGTGCTGTAGCTATGGCAAGGTGATTGGCATAGTGATTGGCAATCAGGCACTCAGCAAGGTGCTCCAGATGTTTGCAGATGTTGCTCGTAAGTGATGCTATTTCTCACCTAAGGGCTTTGATGCCAGCAATTCAAGCTTCCTGCCCCCAGCTGAAGTTAGCCGCTACTGCTTTTGCCTGTTCATTTATCTCATATCGATCTCTGGTTCCGATCTGTGATGAGGTGTACGGTCTTTGTCCTCGTGCCTTCGGAAATTGGTGCTGCGAGGAAATTTTCCCCATTTTCGTTACATTGCGCTTTAGTCCTCAACGATGGATGTTTGAGTGCCTAAAGGCCCATGCTATTTTCTGTGGACGTACCTTGACATAAATAAACTGTACACTGCAGCCATTTGCCAGTGCTTGCAAATAGTAACAATTTTGCCACCTCTGGGCATTTAGCAAGAACAAACGCCCCCCGAGGTTCATGTAAACAGCAATTAATGTTGTTTCATTATTAAATCTAAATAGCAGAGCGGCAGGTGGGTGTGAGTCCCCCTGGGGGGGGTAAGGTCAGCGGCATTTTGGCAGGTGTAAGGCTGCTTAGTGGTCAGCGTGCACCGTTCTTCTTATTGGGACTGGCTGCATGGATTCTGGAATGTTCTATATTCATGCGAATCATGCAGAAGATGTGCTAAAGGAATTTCGTTATTCATCAGTCCATGTGTGGGTGGCATGGAGGCCTCACCCCTCCAGGGTCAGGGGTACGCTCTGCAGGCACGCAGTAAACTCCTGAGTGTTTGTGGGTGTGAGAGCTGGGTGACAGGCCGGCTCGCCACGGACCTATACTGGGTGAGCGGTGTGGAAGATGCATGGAGTTAGCCATCACTGACAAGGACTGTTTCATTTGTAACAGGTTACGTCAGCTGACACACCTGTCATTTTACCCGGGGTCTCCTCACTGCACACAACCCACACCTACTCCTTGATACCTAAATCCACACCCAGCTGGAGCTGATTACCCAACCCAGCCATGGGGGGGGGGGGGGGGGGGGGGGGGGGTTACAGCTCTGTCTCCCACCTTGTAAAGGCATTGATGCATTTTGGACAGCTGCGGTTTTTGGGGCTTCTTCAGTTACCATTGTGAGCTCAGCTGTCATGTTATTTTCTTGCCGTTTTGGCTTAATCTGGACAGTCCATGGGTGACAGGAGGTGTGGTGCCTCCAGTGGCCGCTTTCTCTACCTGAAGCTGAATCATCCTCCCTAATAAACCCCCAATGCCACCCCCCACCCCCCTACTTCTTCTTCTGTCTCTCCCTCCCGACCACAGCGACTCGTAAATGCACACACACACACGTAAAGTTTTAATTGGCCATTCAAGCAGTGGGCGATGGCCTAACGGTGTGCATTTGCTCAGAGCTGCTTCAGTAACTCTTTAGAAGCTGATATTAGCGCGGTGAGAGGCCTCCGTAAGCACCTCACCATTCAGAATCGTCCCCGAATTCCATACAGCCGCCAGCCTAAATTCACCGTGACGTCACCTCCGCCTGCCGGCTTTCTGGGGAGTCTGGAGTGTGTCGCTTTCGATTTGGGAGGGTCTTGCTGATTGGCTGCCGACGTTCCCCTCTTCCTTTCATGACATCACACCGGTATGAATCACAGAGCGAGTAAATGACAAGCAATATAGAAGGGCCGCTTCTCTGAAAGGAGTTTGCTTCATGCCTTTGTAATAAACAGCTGCTAAATTATTAATCTAGCAAATTCCGAGTGTCATGTTTTCTGCTGCTTTCTGTTAGGCGTTGATAGAGTTATAGGTTCACCATGAACTGAAATGGCAGGCCACTTTATTTCTGCCCAGTCTGTGTGGTGTCATGGCTAAATTTACCAGCGTTCTGTGTTTTTTTTGTGTCTTCTCTCTCTTATACGAGAATATTTGTTTACAAAATCGCGGGTCCCTGTGCAATGACAAAACCGTTCCCGGGCAACATGGCACCAGGTCAGCCTGACATCAGCAGATCTCCTTACATACCATAATAAGCTCAGATAATCCCCTACTGTGGAAAGAGTGGGTCGCTTTTGTCCTCGCTCTGTCATTTTACTTACGCCCCAGCCCCCCCTCATCCCCCAGCACACAAGGCGATTTCACATTAATGGGGGACGGGATGTAAATAAGATATGAATAACTTCTCTGGTCAACGGCACAGACTTTTCCACAGAAAGTACCCTTGAGCGGGGTACTTAACCTAAATTGCCCTTGCGAAAAATTCCGCCGTATGAATGGGTAGATGGGAGCAGACTGGCCCGTGTAGATAAAGCATCAGCTACGGAGCTAAACGTAAATGCTAATCGGAGCTCGCGGCTGGCAGAGAGTCGAGCTCAGCACCTGCAGCCCCCCCTCACTGACGAGGATGGGGTTTAGCAGGTACACGAGTAGAATCCTCAACGTTTACAACGTTATCTACAGCCACTATTGTGTTAACCCCTTCAGGTGGGGAGATGACAGGTGTGGGGAGATGAAGGCGATCACTCCTGTGGCGCCACCCCACGCCAGCCCTCCTCGTGGTTCATCCAGCTGGTTCACGCTATTACTGCGCATCTATCCAGCGCCTACACCCATTTTGCCATCCCATTTCGATCATGGCGCCCTTTCCCTGAGTACCAGACCTGGCTGTTTGTGGCGTATCTGGAGTCCAGGTTCCCTTCCTGCCGCATCCTCCTCCAGGGGGCTGTGTCACCAGCCTGGGGCTCAAACCCCAAATCAATCCAAACCAGCCCCAAAACCTTCACATCATAACCTCAGAGAGAAAGATTTCAATATAAGGACCCTCGGACAGATTGGATCCCCTGGATAAGCACCTGAATCTCATGATCCTAGCAACGGCCCAGCTCTCTGGTATCATGCATTTCCTCCTGCAGTAATGAGAGTTCGTCCTTCATATGCTGGCTGCGCGTTAAAGTGCATCCTGACCTGGATTAAGCGATGGATGCATGTGCCTCTTTTTACCGCCATCCAAATATAAAAGCACTTTAGAGTGAGACCACAGCTCCGCCCCCCCATTCTCGGTGCAGTCGTTGTTTTGCTGGAAGTACATGATGATGTTCTGATTGCTGGCGGCAGCCTCTAGCTAGATGGTTATAAAAATGATGTAACCTCATCATAATGAGACCCCCTCGTGCACGTTTAAGGCATAAAATGCTCATAGCGCTCTGAAAAGCATCCCAGTCGTAGCAGATATTATACACAGTGTCTGTGCACTTTATCTTTAGCTACATTGTGTCTATGTCAGTAAAAAATTGTTAAATACAAAAGCCTTTTATATGAACTTTGTTTTGTTTTATACATATTCTTTGGTTCCAGAATCAATTTTAAATGTTCAGCAGGATAGCCATGTTACAATCTTTTTATACATATTTAAAACAAATGCAAAAATCTGAGGTATTTGTTTAGTCTTCAATTTATGTTTTTTGTATTCAGATTCATGGTCTAGAATTAAACCAGTGTTTTTCTGGACTGTGCTACCCAGGACTCGTCCCCCTGTAGGACTCGGTCTCGTCTCGGACTCGTCCCCCTGTCGGACTCGGTCTCGTACCGGACTCGTCCCCCTGTCGGACTCGGTCTCGTACCGGGCTCGTCCCCCTGTCGGACTCGGTCTCGTCTCGGACTCGTCCCCCTGTCGGACTCGGTCTCGTATCGGACTCGTCCCCCTGTGGGACTCGGTCTCGTCTCGGGCTCGTCCCCCTGTGGGACTCGGTCTCGTCTCGGACTCGTCCCCCTGTCGGACTCGGTCTCGTATCGGGCTCGTCCCCCTGTGGGACTCGGTCTCGTCTCGGACTCGTCCCCCTCTCGGACTCGGTCTCGTATCGGACTCGTCCCCCTGTCGGACTCGGTCTCGTCTCGGACTCGTCCCCCTCTGTCAGACTCGGTCTTCATTTGGACTTGGATTTGTTAAAGATACAGTCTCAGACTTGACTAGAGTGGACCCAAGCCCATCTCTCTCCCTAAGTATTACTGAAGCGTACCAGGTACAACAGGGTGCAGTGAATGATGTTGCAATCCATCAGTATAGTTCAGGGGCCTGGAGTCTGTCCCAGGCAGCACACGACCAAAGCCAGGGGGCACCCTGGGTGGGATGTGGCACACACACCCATACACTATGGGCAAATCCAGAGATGCCAGTTAGCCTAAGGTGTGAGGCAGGGCAGTGATGCTCACTGGCACCCTGGCATTATACCTGATGTGGCAAAGTTTTCCCATATAAAACTGTGAAAGATACGGTCAGGAGAGGAGGCTCACTAGGCCCAGTAGCTCTCTATGTGACAGGCCGTTTAAAGTGGATATTAAAACTAAATTATGCTGTTAGAGGCTCAGTAATGGTTTGTAATAACACTGACAGGGGATTTTGGCTGCATTTTAATGAAACATTCAGTCTTATTGCCTTGAAAGCTTGAGTAGAGCCTTGTTAGGTTAGCCTGGTTAACTTATCTTACAGAGGCTAGTTTAGCAACTACACGAGGAATGTGTACTCTATTGCATACCTTGCTCACTATACTCCTTAAAGCCCCAAACTCCACTGCATACAACACTCACTATACTCCTTATAGCCCCATACTCCACTCCATACAACACTTACTATACTCCTTAAAGCCCTATACTTCACTGCATACAACACTCATTATACTCCTTAAAGCCCCATACTCCACTGCATACAACACTCACTATACTCCTTATAGCCCCATACTCCACTGCATACAACACTCACTATACTCCTTATAGGCCCATACTCCACTGCATACAACTCTCACTATACTCCTTAATGCCCCATACACTGTGTACATCCCTCACTATGTTCCTTGAAAAGTTCCCTTGTCACGCTGGGTGTGGCATCAATCTGTTCAGCCTGACTCCTCTCTCAGGCTTTCAAACCGCTGAGCTCCGCGTGTGTGTGAAGGCCCCCGGGATTCCCCCGCGTGAAGCCGTCAGGATTCCCTGTGGCAGCTTCGCTGGGTGTCTTTCCGCTCCGCGGCCTCTTCCAGATCCGGTGTCCGAGTCGACAACTTCCCGTGATGTTCCCATCAATACGGCCACAGACTTTCGCATCCAGCAGCTCGTAACAGCTGGGATTTCCATTCGCGTTCTGGCAGCTGTGTGAGCAGTTCGTGGCTGTGCCCGGTTTCAGAGAGCACACCATCGTCACAGCATCATCACACTGGGACCTAGAGGGCAAGCCAACCCACACCTGTCTGTGAATTAGACAGAAATATCTAACGACAAGCTGTAACCAAACTGCCTAAAAGAGACACGTGGGAATCGCCTGTCCATGCAATGCGGACTTCAGCACCATGATGGAGAATTGGAGTGAAAAGCTCCTGACCCCCCCCTCCCCGCATGCCGCTGCTGTGCCCATCAAATATCCCCACCCCAGACGATTTGTCTTTTGCCACCGGAGTGTCCGAGTGGCCCCGTCTCTAGCCCGCCCCTGTTTAATGTGCGTCCAGCTCATTTGCTTTCATATTCCATGACATTTTGGCAGGTTTTAATTAACTTCTCGATTTCAAAAAGATTTCATAATTAGAATATCTCTTCGTTCGCTCCCCCGCATGGATTAAACCATGAACAAAGCAGACGAAAGAAAAATCAAATAGGATTAAATAATAAAAGGTTACTGTATCACATAAGGATAATGGCCATGCTGCTCATTAGCTTCGAAACCGGTGCTCTGAGCTGGCAGATGGCGAGATGTTCTCTGCGTACGTGAGGTTTTAGTCAGGCTACCTGTAGGGGGCGCCTGCACTCCTACACCTAGCGGAGGAGGCTCAGGAATGTAGCCCAGTGCTCCAGCTGATGTCTCAAGGATGTGGAGTACTTGGCTAGACGCGATGGACAGGAAGCCCCACGGTGCCGGATTGTGACTCGGTGGGGACTAGGGACAGCACTTGGATGGGTGGTGGCAGGGGGGGGGATACTTCGTCATGGCCAGGTTGTACTCATCCTACAGTCCCATTAGGGAGCACTCCCACCCTCAAGATCATCGGTGCCTTCAATTGCCCCCCACCCCAATCATCCCATTCCTGGGCTTTGGTCGCCACATCATGCTTTCGGAACCTCGACCCCCAGGCAGATGTAGGCCTGCAGACCCATGGTGTTCCCCGTCACTCTGGATCTGTCCCCTCGCTGTGGATGCTCATACTGTTTCTCAGTGAGTCATGGACGCCCACACGTCTTCCTCTCTCGGCGTCTCTGTGTTTGTGGAACGCATGGCCGCACGCTAAGCCATCTGTACGAGTGGCGTGCGAGCGAGGACACGCTGGCAGCGGTAATGCCTTCCAGATGGTTCCGTGAGGAGCATTGGCTAAGGCGCGCGTTCTCGTCCGGCATCTCGTCACGGGGACATCCTGCGTGACGTTGCACCTCTGACAGAACTCTCACAAGGATGAGGGGGCTCAGAGAACTTCTCCAACCTGCTGGGCTTCAGGCAAGGCCCTTAGCCCCAGCTGCTCCAGGACGCTGACTGACCTCTGACCCCAAGGTTTCCTCATCTGTCCAAAGCATCAGCTAAATAAATAAATGCAAGCATATTAGATGGAGATCAGGCTGGTATTTGTTTTGCATAATCTATGTGGAGGAACCAGAGGCACCTTTTGATGAGTTTTTTTTAACCAAGCATCTTCTGCACAATGTCCAGGCTACGCTCAGGCTCATTTACAGCTGTTTCTGAACCCGGTCCTCGAGGAGCCCCAGCGGTCCACGTTTTCGCTCTCTCCCATCTGGGGGTCGTTGAGAACCAGGTTGAAAAACACTGATTTAGAGGATGATCTGGGCCTCAATGTTACATTGGAGCGCGATCACCGTCCAGCGTGTCGAGCTTACAGACTGTAGCAGGAAACACGGCTGATTCCGAGACAGCATACCGCATGTCGGGGTGTGATGGAGAACCCCTCTGGGGAAAGGGGGGGGGGGGTTGTGGCACATCTCCAGGAATCACTGGTGCATGAACATCAGACATGAGTCGTATCCAGGCGCTGAAAGGGAGACTGTTTGTTTTTTTTTCTTCTGGTCCCCGCACACATGCCGGAAATCCCTCACGGACTCTCTTTACGGGACTTCTGACCCGCTCATCCTAACAGGAGGGTCGCAGTCTAGATTCCGGACTGCAAAATTTATGTCATGGGATTTAAGCGGCAAGGTTCTTGATCTCCTCAGAATGACTTTTGCTAGTTAATGTAAAGTTCAGCCATTTGCAGAGAGGATTCTTCTATATCTAAGTCTAATGCGGCTGGATCAAGGGTCAGTGCATTACCACGCCTGCTTAGTAATAGATGTAACTCAAAGTATCTCGTCTTCCATGTTTAAAGTGAGGCCAGGAGTCGCTGGAAGTTATTGCCATTAAAGGCCCTAATCCACGGTTCCCAAAGACATTAGCGGCGAGCAATTCTGTTTTATTTCAGATCAGGCGAATAGTGACTCACTTTGTTTATGCCGTTCTGGTGGGCTTTGTAAATGAGCTGTTTTCAGTGTGGCCAGTAAGGAAATCATGCATGGCTTTGGGAAGCTCCCAGGGGCTAAATCGAGTCTGACTGGCTGGGTCTTTCTTCGCTCCCTGCGGCGTGGGCGGGAACATGCTTGGGTGTCACTCACAGACGTACGGGTGTGAGCAGATGCAGTGAGATCGGTTATGATGTCAGCAAGTCAGACGAAGAGGATTTGTTTTAAGTGCGTGAACGGTCGTCGTAAGCAGACGGGGCAAGGTGTAGAGGGGCCAGTGAACTGGAAGCTCCCTGCATTTTCTGGAAGCAGGGAGAATCTTTTTCATTATCCTGAACAGTGTACCTCCAGTGTCACGCACTCAGAGCCCGAACCACATCGCCATGGCTACCAGGCACTGCATAACACAGCAGCACCCCTGTCGCTCCCCCAGTATTGATGATGCACCAGAACACTTACACTGCGTATTTTAGGGGCAGGAAAGCCAGGACAGCAAGGCGCAACTGCTGATCATCTGACCTCCTTTTTCAGGCTTAGGCTATGAAATGTGCTTCAATTATTATATTACTGTAGGTAACGTGTCAATTAATCACACTAGAGTAAGGCGTCCCGCGACCCAGTCGGATAAGCGGCTTGGAAAATGGATGGATGGATGGAGTAAGGCGTTCAAATCACGGTCCCCAAGGTCCGAGCACTGCTGATTTGCCAGGTGTGAAGCCTCTGGCCAATCAGAATCAGTAATAGTTAAACTCACAACCAAGCAGAAGTGAAAACACGGCCTGGATTTGAAATTGAGGGCCAGATATGGAGTGGCCTGCGCTAGAGGGAAGGGCTGGTGTGGAGGGTGTCTGCGTATGTGTGGGGCATTTCAGGTGGGGTTCCTATAGCCCCCGGTGGGCGAGGTTGGGTCATATGACTCGTTCCTTACTCCTATGGTTATATGGACCCTCGACAGCCGACCTACACCCAGCTATAGCCTGATAGCTGCTCGTCGTTTTCTGTCCCTAAAGCAGCTGCTTTCGTATTTTTGTTCCCCACCCCCCACTGGTTCTGTTAAACCTATTGCTGCTCCTGTCCCAGATAAAATTAGCTGCTGACTTCCATCCCCATGCCACTTGGTTCTGGTCCCTCCAGACCTGTAATCCTTCTCCGGCTCCTCCCACCGCATCCACGCATTACTGTCTAATGCTTATTCCTCATGCAGTTTGAAAATCCATGGTTACCAAAAAAAAAAAAAAACATGGACAGCCAAGGATGCAGTGACTTGGTGTTTGATCTGTAGAATCAATTCCCCCCCCCCACCAACTCTGCCACATGGTTTGTCCCTCCCTTCACCACCCCTGTGCCTCTCTGGCTTCCTGGTGTCTTCATGGACCCCATGGGGTCCTTTGCGAAGACCTTGGGCCCTTTAAGATCCGTCGAGTCTGGTTGCCGTCATTATTGCATTGTTTTGCTTTCCTGTGTTGCTGGCCTTAAGGCTGTATGTGCTTTCCTGTTGATAATGACTATGATCGCCGGTTTAGCTGGAATCTTCTTCCAGTATGATACGACCTTTCGTTACATTCCCAGGAACCACCCATGATATGACTGACTGTTCAGACCGATGACTAACTATTCAGTGATGTCGGGAATACTTCTCTGATGTGACCATATATTTCCTTCTGGAGGATTCCACCAGCCTGGAGTTGGCGTCCCTGACGGTTTGATGTCGTGCTTGAAGGCCCCCTGTCTCCACAGCAGCGGTTTCCCCGGTAATGTGCACTGCGGTCGCGGACTCCCTTTGTTTCCGCACCTCCGTGGTCCCGCCAATGCCAGGGCGCCGTGCCCGCTTTCACAGAGACGCATCAGACAGCAGAGGATGGAGGAGGGAAGCGGGCGCGGCCCACAGACCCGTTACTGGAAATGACAGCCTGCGGGAGACGCAGCCCGGTTGCCTGCATACGACATAATTTGTTTGTTTAATCTTGTTTCTGCATTCAGCTTCATTCTGTCGGAATAATAAACGAGGATTATGGGTATGAAATACCAGCGGGAGTAGATGGTACTTTCCAACCATCAGAGCACGAGGCCTCTTTACACTAATCACACAGACACAAAGTGATGTTTTAGCAATCGAGAGGAATGTAATCGTATCCCTTAATTCGGGTAGATTGACTTAGATTACCTTTAATCAGCTGCCATTCGGCTGCGACGAGTGGTGTTCAGGGCTGTGTGGCTGGGATTGGCCAAGAAAGGCAGAAAGGCGGGGTTTTAACCTGAAGTCAGGGGTCAGGGCCCTTTAAAGAAACAGCACAAAAGAATGCAAAGGGATAAATGTAAGAATCCCCGAAAGGAGGGTAAATTACTGCCCTTACCAGTCAATTTAAGCAACACCACTCTCTGCATCTACCACTGCTGTGCAACCGTTACGAAGTAATTAGTCCAGACAGGGTCGGCTGGATTTGATTACCATGGAGCAATCGATGGCCATGGAGAGTGAGAGAGCTCACTCACCACTGTTCTGCGTGCCATTATCTCCTGTTTTTTTAGGGCCAGCTCGCCAGTTTCTTTTATGGATGATGAAAGTTTGATTAATCCTGAAGATGTATGGGGTTTGCATACAGAAACAAGGTTTTACTCTAGGGCCTGTAGTGAGAGTTTGCAGCTGATGCCTTAATGCTACCTGTGAGTATGACATCACGCGCTCAGTGGCCACTTTGCTGGGTACCTCTGTGTAGGACCCGTTTCTGTCTCCAGAGTCACTTAAAGGGTACATGAGTTGTGTGTTCAGGGAAGCCTTTCTGCATTCAGCTGTTGTACTGAGGTGTCATTTCTGCACTTGTGACCTTCCTGGTAGCTTTAACAAGGTGTTTTCAGCCACAGAAATGCCCCTGACGTTTTTTTTTTCTTTTTTTTTTTTCATTGCGCCATTCTCTGTAAACTCCAGACACTGCAGTGTGTGAAAATGTCGGAAAGGTGGCTCTTTTCTAAGATACACGGCGCCACCACGTCTAGCACCAGGAAGATCACGTGATCGCACCGTCGCTTAGATTAGACGCCGTAGCCGTTTGAATGCTGAGTCAAACAGGACCTGCTTCCCTGTGTGCTGTATGTATTGAGCTGTACCTATCGGTGTGGCCTCTCAGTGTATGCATGCAGCACATCACATGAACCTCAGCACGCTCTGTGGATAAACAGCTCACTTTGCTGCACATTTTAGGCTGCTTAATCTTAAAGCTTATCGGGCTTGAGAAGACTCTCTGCTGAGGTAAACCAGCCTTCCTGAGGCACATAAATCAATTCCCCTTCTTTTCGGTTATGAGGGTGGCTTTACAAGGGAACTCATCCCCGCACACAACAGCTGACTGGTTTGTACCATTTCTGTTCTTCCCTGGATGCCCCCAATGTGTGTGTTGCGGTGGCAGTAACCTGTGTGTCTGCAGCGCTTTTGAGAAGGGGGGGGGGGGGGGGGGGGGGGGGGGGGGGGGAGGGGGGGGAGGCATGGGGGTAAGGAGGCGATCTGAGCAGCGGCCACCCTGACTAGGTGGATCATCCCAAGGGGATGAAGAACAGAAGAAACATACTTGGCTCATACACAAGAATGTTCTGAGGGCAGAATGAAAAATGTCTGGATCAGAGAAATAACCAATCAGATTGTAGAGGAGGTGGGTCTAAACAGCTTGAGGAGGCAGGACTAACCAATCAGATATTTTGGTCCCGCCTTATCTAGTTGGTTGCCTCTGCCTCTACAATCTCATTGGATATCTCTCTGAACCAATCATTTTTCATTCTGCCCTCAGGATAATTTTATGTAAGTAAAACTCCCATGAGCACACACTTGCTTTACTGGTCCTTTATATCGGTCGGCTCTTAATAGCTGTACACATGCGGAGCAGGACTAGACAGACAGGGCTAGGGCACCGGGGGGCTGCCAACACAATGACACCATTATACCTTTGTGACTTACTCACTCCCATTGTCATCTGCAACCCGAATTAATTAAAGTAAACCCACACAATTAGTAAGAGTGAATTCTCACGCTGAAGCAAACTCACTCATTACTACTGGAAATCAGTAAGATCTTAAGGCAAATAATGATCTTCTTTTGACATTATCTGGGATGGAACATATGGCTTTGATTGAAACAAAGGACATGTCAAAATGAGTGGGTCAATCACCGGACTGCATCTCTGGCATCTAAGATCATTACTGTTACAATTCCCCAAAAATGGAGATGCATACAAACTGGATTTTACAAAATGTGCTTTGAAGGTTTTCCCATAAGTATGGTCACTTTAAGCTGATGGACTTTATTTGACAGAACCAACTTTCTAATAATTCAATATCTGGCTCCAACCCAGATACTAAATGCCAGAACAACATCAGCAATATTTTTGATGGAATTGGCCTCAACTATCATCATGACATCAAAACCGATATATATTTCATAGATAAATCTTCTTTTTAAACTTTTTTAATCTTTGTTTTTAGAATAAGAGAACTTGATTATGATTACCTACATTTCTGTTGAATTACATTTCCCTGATCTGTGTATTAGATATCTGAATATGATGTCACACTTCAGCATCATTAATAAAATATCTAGTTTGTAATACATAAGGGACCTTCTCTGGGAGCACCTCTGGTTCTGACCTTGGACACACTGGAGGGTCTCCCAGCGTCTCCCAGGGGATTGACAACGTCTGGGGATTCCCCATGTACAGTCTGTGTCCTCGCTAAGAGAGGTCTGGTCTGGTCTGATCTGCTGCCATGCGACTCTCGTCAGAAGCAGTGCGAAGATGACGATGGGCTGTGTATTCCTCAGCAAGTTAGGATATTGTGGTTATCAAAAGGTTGCTGGTTCAAATCCCAGGATTGGCTTTCCTGTTGAACCCTTGAGCAAGGCCCCTAACCCCCAATTGCTCTAGGGACTGACCCTTGTTAAAAAAATGTGCTTCACTTTACTAAATAAGTAAAATGTAATGATGATAATGAAGATTAAATTCCCAGCTAGCCTCAGTTCAGAGGTGCTTGAATTTTCATGAATTCAAATCCGTGACGTGGGTATCGACTTTATTAATTAGATTTACTTTATTAATTGAATTACAAGGCAGCCCGTTCTCAGCCACTTAGCGCACGTCTCCTGAGCGATGTAGTCGGTGGAGTCGTTTGGGCCGTAACCCGCCTCGAGCGGCACCGTGAGAGGCTTGCTGCCGCGAGGACCGGCCGCCGCTCCTTATCTCCATCAGCCACATTGCAGGTAGTTATTCAAAGAGCCAATAATTGAGTGTCACTCTGTGTTTCGCCTCACTTTAGTCCACATTAATCATCTTGCTTGCCTGTAGCTGAAGACGCTCTATTGGATGCTGCAGTCAGGCTGTCCAGCTGTTTCTAAGCGACCAGGAAACTGCATCGTGATGTCACAGAAGTGTATCGTTGGGGTTTTTTTTTTTTGAGTAAATTTAATAGGAATAAAATGTCACTTTTGTTTGTTTCCAAAGCAATACTTAAAATTTAATACATAGTTTAATTAAATTATTTAGACTTTGACCATCCCCTTGTCGTCACTGTTATTAAAATTTTAATGAAAATGTAAGGTTCACAAGCACATGGCCTTTGGAGGAACGCCATACTAGTGGATCTGAATAGTTTTGTTTATGCCAGTGTTTGTACAGTCGCAGAGTCGCGGGCCCATTAATGAAGACATGCCGCTCTTTGGTGTGAAGGCCGTCGTTCCATATTTGCTTGCAGATGTTCCTTCTGGGGTGTCAGTCAGCTCTTGGGGCCGTAATGAGATTGCTGCTCCGTGACGTCCGGCGCCTGTCAGGTTGTACCTCCGCTCTGAGGTAAATTCATTAGTCAGGTAGCATGATGTAGCTGCCACTTGTCACCTTTTAATTTATCAGTCACTATTTGATACAGAATGATCGTCAAAGCTCATAAACTAGTTTTTCTGTTATAATTGACAGGGTTATTACCAAAATATTAAACATTTCAAATATTTTCAAGATGGCCTGTTATTTCTGAGATGTGGTTTTGGAGAAGTGCCTACAGAATTTTGATAATATTGGGAGAGTATTTTAGTACTTCATTACCACAGTAAGTGTTTTTTTTTCTTGCTTGCTATCTCTCCAGCCATCTTCCATAAGCACTTATGCAGTACAGGGTCTCACTGTCCCTGAAGCCAGTTCCAGGAAGCCCAGGGGATGATGCAGGGGAATCCCAGATGGGACGCCAGTCCAGTGCAGAGCTGCTCTTGGTTATTAATCATTGTGAATGTTTTTCAAGATGGCAAGCTAAAGTGAAAAGAAAATCAAATGACCCTCATTTTTTTGTGTTAGGCACACAAGGCTTTCTGTTTAAGAGTCACGTATGAGTAGATTTTCAGATCTGGTCCGCAAATGTAGAGAGGGCCTCTTTGAAGGTCACAGAGGTCACCGTGAGTCATGTGCTGGAAATGTCAGCTTAAAAACAGCTGTAACAGGACATATTAAATTGGTTTCATGTTATTTGATGCGTAGGTCAATGAAGATGTATGTGAATATTGGTCACCATGAGCAGTTTTTTTAATCAGAAGGTTCAGTACCAGTGAAAAATCTGGGCACACATTCTTTTAATGCATTTGTCTGTTTTAGCTGTGTTCTTCACCTTATAGTAAAAGGGCTCGAAGGAAATGAAGTAATACTGCAATGACCAAGCGAAGTGTTCAACATCTCAAATGACAGCATTGCAGACTCTTGGCATTCCTTCAACCACCTTCCAGATGGAGCCACCTGGAATGCTTCTCCAACAGGCCTGAAGGAGTTTCAACAAGTTCTGGGCACATGTTGGCTACCTTGCTCTTACTCTTCAGTCCAACTCATCCCAAACCAGCTCTATAGGGTTTAGGTTGGGGGGGTGTGGGGGCCAGGTCACCTGTCACAGCACTCCACCTCCTTCCTTGATCTCTAGATACTTACTACATAACCTCACGGTTTAGAGTCATTGTCTTGGAAATAGAAATGATTTTCAGTAGATGTGTCCAGACTTTTGAGTATTACTATCACATATTGCAGTGACATAACAATCGGAAAATGTGCTTTGGCACATTGAGCAAATTCATCATCTGTGCCCCCTTTCTTGAGATGTCATATTATTTAAGATTGTAATGAAGTCACTTTGACTCATCTCTGCAGATCAAGAGGTCAGTTTAATACGTCTCACTGCAATATAAACTTCTCTGTTTGATATATATGCAGTTTCAGTCCCATCTACTGCTTAAATCTGTTGTCAGTTAGAGGTAAGGGGCACATACTCATTATAGCACATGGCTGCACCCACCACACAACAAACCACTGCAGGGATGAGAACCTGAGTGCAGCCATGCAGTGGGTGACACCTCAGCACCACACTAGTCCAAATGGACCAGTGTGAGTATTTTTCCAGTGGCTGGAGTGCCAATCCTGCCACCCACCCCCAAATTTCCCTATAAGTTGGAGGACCTCCTTATAGGGCTGGATGTAGATTTATGTCATACCCTGGAGGAAGCAATCATTGGTTAAGGGCCTTGCTCAAGGGTCCAATGGAGAAGGAACACTGCTGGCATTTACAGGATTTGAACCAGCAATCTTCCGATTGCTGGCACAGAGCCCTAACCACACCGCTCCTGTACTGTATGTTAATATGTATAAGTTAAGTTAATATGCAGATAAATGGTGTTTATTTTATGTAGCATTTGATTAAAACAGTTAATTTTCGCTTGAATGGTTAATTGTTTGCACCTGGATCTGGACTGGTTATTGGATATACCATATAAGGAAGTGGGGGAAAAGGGGGGGCTGGATTTGCTTTAGCAGGTCCTCTGCAATGAGAGGTGGGTCACATCAGCCCTATTTAGTGCTAAATTCAACAACATGCTAATAGCAGTTCTGTATTAAGAACTGAAGCCCATTTCTTTCTTTAGATAGTGGAGTGATCTGGCACGTCTTTAACCTGGTTTACAGGCAGGGGGTGGCAGGTTCGAATTCGTGCTCACACAGACCATGTAGCCTTCAGCAGGGCAATAAACCTGGAATTTTTTTCAGTGTGCATCCAGCTGTGTAAGTGGATAAGATTTGGATCTGGGAGAGATAATATATTTAAAAAATCACCTTAATATAAACATCTACTAAAGCTTCTATTGCTGTATATATAATGCAGTGTGTGTGGCCCTCATGGTTCAGAGGCTGCGGAGGTGATGATGTTCTGTCTTGGTCTTCACTGGATTCTCATTGTGCTTTTTGCCTTGCCTGAGTCTGAGAGAGTTTGTAGGAGTTTAATGAGCCAAATGCAGATTTTCTGACTCTGAGTCTCACGACTGTAACTAGTTCACATCCGCTGCTCAAGCAGGCCTGTTTTTTTTAACCTTTTGGGATTAGACTGTTTAAATTCAGGGTTTCCATTTCCAGGGTTTAGCAAGTTTTCCTTTTTTACCAGTTTTTGATAATATGACTATCAATCTGAAAACATTTTCACCTGTTTTGAATATTTTCTTTCTCTGTTGGCTTGGAGTATTTTTGTCGCAGGTTCTGTCTTATGTCAGTAGCATTAATTTAATAATAATTGATACTTTATAGATCCCCATGGGGAAATTCTCTTTATACCTCCCCTAAAACGTGAGAGTAGCTGGCCACGAAGGGCAACCACCCATTGTGGCACCCAGGGGGCTGGGGGTTAAGGGCCTTGCTGCCTGTGCCCCCCTCCCCCCCCCCCCCCCCAAAAAAAAAAAAAAAAAATCAAAAATCAAAAGGTTAGCCTATTAACCAACTCAAATAACCAGCTAAGATTAGCCTATTAACCTGGGGCATAGCTAAAAGTGGGCAGGATGATCAACATCGTCCACCTGGGATGTCATAACCCAGACACTGGTGTACTGCTTGGCTACGGAGATACAGAAAGGCTGGGAGGTGAAAAGGGCTTTCAGATCTGAAAGTGGGGGAATTTCGAGGGAGGAACTTTGAGGGAGATGGTAGAGTACAGCGAATCAGGGCTGTGCCCTCAATGCCCAGTTTACAGAGTCTCGAGAGGAGGGGAGGGTTGGACTCAGTGTCACAGGCTGCACTCAGGTTGAGAAGAATGAGGATGGTGAAGGTTCAGGAGTCGGCAGATGTCAGAAGGTCTTTTATGACTTCAGTTAAGGCAGTTTCAGTGCTGTGGAGAGCACAAGAGGCTGGGTATTTGAACTGGTTATTGATCTGGAGATGGGCTAGGAGATGACTGACAAGAGCTGAACAGGGGATGGTAGCTCTAAAAGTTCGTAGAGTACAGACTGGCTTTTTTAAATGGGTGTGACAGCACCAGTCTTGCGGATGGAGGGAACCAGTCCAAGGGAGTGCGGGCAGGAGCCAGCGGGCTGTTAATGGTGAAGATTTTGTCTTCAAAAATCGAAGAAAGGATTTGCAGAGATCAGCAGAGGTGGGAGTCAGAAGGTCTTAGCAGTTTATTAGCCCTACAAAAGAGAAGATTTCTGTTTGTGCCATTGACAAGTTGGGCGGTTTTGGCAGCGTGAATATTAATCACAAACCTTTGCATTGAATATGAATGTAAGTGCCAGTCTGTGATGATGCAAGTTAAGATGAATTTCCTGGCTATTTATTAAGTCACCCAATGGCCCCTGAATGCCAGCCAAGACTATCCTTCCTGGTGCTAAGCCAGATCTTTTGTGGTATTATATCCATCGTGTCTTGCATTGCTTTGGTCAGAGAACTCGGCGGCACAAATGTAATGAGGTATGTCCTGTCTGAAGAAGCTATTAAAGCCACCATGTTGATTTTCCAATAACGAAAGAGGCTTTCAGCTGTTAAAGTGAGGAAAAAAGGGAATTGGGGTGATTATGGACCCCAGCCTGTGAGCTGAAAGTTGCTGATTCAGGTCTCCTTAGTATTGTACCCTTGCCAGTCATACTACCCATAATGCTCCAGTAACACATTTAGCTGTTTATGTTAGTTTCTTTGCATAGGAGCATCAGCTATCCAATGAAACGATCATGATGTAGTAATGGCCTCCTTTCAACAATGGGATGAATACTTAGATGCTGTGGTGTAATGTAGCCTCCTGAAGCACCTTGGATGCAAGTGTTTATTTTGTATAAGAGTTTTGCTACAGAAGACACATTTTAAACACTCAAGTCTTTCCCTTCAATTCTGGGGATGCTCTAATGTTAATTCAAAAGGGAGCATTACAGTACAAGTTTGAGTTGTGTTGATTTAACCAGATCCACGGTGCTGCTTTAATTAATAGCATGGTGTGGTTTCCCTTAGCCTTGGTGCAGGGTTAGCTTTGGGTGAGACCTGCCTAATCTACAGAGGAGCCTGGGAAGGTGGCTGAGCCATGTTGTTTCATCAAGGGGCCAAATGTTCAAACGCGTTACCCCAGCTGCCTTCTGCACCACAAACCTCCTTCCTGCTGGTGAACCATCAGAGCAGACTTTTGATGTCTGATTTTCGGCTGAATTAAAATCTCCTTCAAACAACTTTCGTCTAAGTGTGTATGATGAATAATTAAGTTATATCAGTCACATTTTTACATTTTTTTAATTAATATAGCGTATGCGTACAATTCTGTCAGCTTAGTTGCATTATAATAACTACAATAATGGCTGAATTCTTATGTTGCCATAGAAATCCATGCCTACAGGCACCTTGGGTAATGATACTGGGATGACCCTGATAGGATTAATTCCCTTTTCTAGGATGAATAGGGTCAGCTTGGTAGAATCACAGAGGCTTGTTTCTGGGGTCCTCTGCTGGATGTGAGCATTTATCTCTCTGATGTAGGTTGGCTTGGTTCTTCTACCTTTTTAGCTTTTCTTAAAGGGGTCTTGACCCCATTTTATTTTTGCTAATTTTGCAACTTTAAGCCCATACAAGCTGGTCTGTTCTTCTTTCCCAAAAGTTTGTGTACTTGTGTATGTGTGTACAGTCAGAGGCGACTGTAGAGACACTGGGGGGCCCAAGGTAAAAACTGCATGGGGCCCTGGGGCCCTCCAACACACCCCACCAGACATAGTAATATCCTGCTGAGGTCCAGCAGTTCATCTCTGTCCCCTGTAGAGGACATTATGTTTTTGCTCATATCTCTCGTACTGCACACGCCACTCTATAAATTCCTGTTGTTTCTTAGAGGACAGTTAGAGCGAGAGGTGACATTACATGTTTGCAGGTGTGACCTTGCCAACCTCCTCTTCCTGTCAAATCAAAATTTTTAAATCAATATGATTTTTTTCTCCCCTCGATCTCAAGAGGCTACTACTTATGGCCATCAAGTCTGAATTAATACCAACAAAGTGAATTTAAAAAACACAATTCCTTTATTTTCACTTTACTGTGAAAAACAGAATACACAAATAAAGCAGATTTGTCGTTGCGATGTACTATGTAATCGGCCCAGCTGGGGGTCACAGGCTGCCTCGTCTGTCCTGTCCCTACGCCTCTGGCTGACAGTCGACCCAGGTTACGTTTCCCTGAATCATGTCACTAGCCCCTGCCTCCACCCTAGAGCTGCAGCACAGCAGCATTGAGCTGCCAGACAACAGGAAGTCTGATAGCCGACTGCGCCACTGTTCCAGAGTCATTACCCCGGCACTGACTGGGCGTCCCACTGCTTGACAACAGTGTAGCTGAAGCGCTTAATACATAATTTAGCATGCCGATGTCTCAGACAGGGGGATGGTATAATATTTAATTTTTAATAATTCAAATAGCTGTGATGCATTTATTTTTAACAGCGCTGCTAGATGAAACATATCGTGCCTTTTTTTTTTTATTTAATTAATTTTTTTTTCTGGTCCTGCTCACAACTTCTGAAGTGCTGATGGCGTTTTGCCCGCGTGAAGCCCGTCACGTGCAAAGAGGGGCCGCGAGGAGAGAAGAGCAGCTGCTTCCTGCCGCGAGGGGACCCAGCCACGGCGATTCATCTGCTTCTACACCTCGGAGTAAATATTAACGTTTCGGGGGCTGCGACATATTGGCCGCGCGCTGCTTGTCGTGTCTCGTCCGTGGCCGCTTCTCCCCTGGGGTCTCTTGATGAATTACTCCCCGCCACCCCCACATCCTTGCCATGTACGCCCCGTGCTGTTTTTCTGCTCCCGCCTAATGGGAAATAGAGGAACCGGAGATGATCTGGGTAAGACTGGCTGGGTTAGAAGCTCATTAAAACATAATACGACATGGGGGTTTGCAGACATCGTCGGCTGAATCTGTGACAAGGGGAACAGAAACCTCAGTGAGGATACTTCGATGTTTTTTTTTCTTGCGTTGAACAGGAGGGAGCTTCTCCTTGCAGGACCGTGTCCTGTGTGAACTCCATCCTGCATCTCCATGGAGTTGTTCCACTTTCTCTCAATAGAGACGTTGGCATTTTAAGCAAAGGAGCCCCACTGGAAGGTGATTATTTTTTTGTGTATCTATTCCAAGATCATACTTAAAACAGCTGCATATATTCAAGAAATAAAACACATACAGGCTGGTTGACTATACATTTCTGAATGCACCCCCCCCCCGCTCCCCAATACTCACATCCTCTTCCAAATTCACCCCCACCCCCAAACACTTTCTGGGATCAGATAATCATTCTTCAGCAATTGGTAGAACTGGAAGACCTGCAACCGGACACCACTGAACATTACAATGTCATTTATTTGATTGTGACATTCATTTTCCGACAAGGAAAATGTCCATTACTGACTAATGAAAGTGTCAAGCTTTCACGCCGTGTTCGTTTCAGGCACAGGGAGACATTCCTTGTTATTCACTTGTCGTTGTGCTTCTTGCTCTTCCTCTGAAGTTAGCTAAACATTGTTTGACTTTTTTGGCTCAGTTCATTTGCACGGGAATCACAGGGAACCTCTGGGAAGCCACGTGAGCCGGAGATGGCTGAGGTCCACAGCTTTAGAGGTGTTAGAGGTACAAAAAAGTGTCTTTCACTTTTGTAAAATAAGGCAAAAATGGACTGTGACAGCAATGTCTACAATAAGTAGTCTTTTGGCTGGTATCGATTTATTTCATTGGTATGCATTGCATATAGTTTCAGTTTTGTTGTATTTTGCTATTTTGGATATAAAATACAGATGCCCCTGGGATTACGATGTGGTTACGTTCAGATAAATCTATTGTAAAGCAGAAATGCAATTTAATGCAGTACACCTAACTTAAACATCATAGCCTAGCCTAGCCTACCTTAACCATGCTTAGAACACTTCCATTAGCCTACAGTTGTGCAAAATCATTAACACAAAGCCTATTTCATAATAAAGTGGTGAATATCTAATGCAATCTATTGAATAATGTGCTGAAAGTGAGAAAGAGAATGAAATTGGAATACTCTTAGTAAAGTCAAAATATCATAACATGGACCCAGGGAGCGTCTGTAAAGTAATACGAGTTGTCACTTTGTGACTTTTGTTTTGCACAGTCTGGTGTTCTCCTCTCTGCCATCTTGCTGCATACATTTGTAGCTTCCCTGTATCCTGTACCTTATCCCTGTCCTGTTCTGGCTCAGTCCTCATCCGTTTGTAGCTTCCCTGTATCCTGTACCTTATCCCTGTCCTGTTCTTGCTCAGTCCTCATCCATTTGTAGCTTCCCTGTATCCTGTACCTTATCCCTGTCATGTTCTTGCTCAGTCCTCATCCGTTTGTAGCTTCCCTGTATCCTGTACCTTATCCCTGTCCTGTTCTGGCTCAGTCCTCATCCGTTTGTAGCTTCCCTGTATCCTGTACCTTATCCCTGTCCTGTTCTTGCTCAGTCCTCATCCGTTTGTAGCTTCCCTGTATCCTGTACCTTATCCCTGTCCTGTTCTTGCTCAGTCCTCATCTGTTTGTAGCTTCCCTGTATCCTGTACCTTATCCCTGTCCTGTTCTTGCTCAGTCCTCTTATATCTCAGCCAAACTTCATCCTTCCTTGTTTATTGCTCTGCCCTACTGTGCCCCAGCCCCCCTGCGTGCTTGTTATCCTGACCATCCTGTTAATCTGTCCTGCTTTCACTCCATCTTGGTATAGCCCTGCCATCCCACTGCTCTGTACAGTTTCTCTAACTCCGCCCACCCGCAGCTCCATCCCTGCTTAAATGCTTAAAGAAGTCCCTCCTCCAAAGGTAACCCTGTCTTTCACGGTTCGCCTCATATGCTCTCGTTTCAGGGGCCAGACAAGATGTCCGGGCCGTGGGCTTGGATGAGTAATGAGTCCAAGTTGAGGTTCAAACTAAATAGAGGAGCGTCTAGATCTAAGGGACTCTGTAGTGCTTTTATTAATCTTTAATGGGTTTGAGGACGGGGTGCAGGTCATCAATATTCAGGCCGATCTGAAGAGAGCGATTTGCCTTTAGAATTCATTGTGATTAAGTCAGAATGGCCCGGAAACTGTCATACCATCTCTGCATATAGTATCAATTTGAATGTGTTGCGTATGTAATACCCTTTCAGTCATGGGCCAGGTTTGTAGAATGGTACAATGGTTCCTTTGAAAAGGTCTGGAGAAGAATTTAATACCTACACATATTCAAGGTCACCTCCCAGCAACAGTGTACGACCCTTGAAGACGGCGCATAGCAACGGAAAAACATGTGGGTGACATTGTTTGGGGGGCGGTGGGGGGGACGCTGTAGATGAGACGCCGGCTTCAGAGACCCCTGTAGAGGTGACTCTGTGTGGTCGGCCTCCTAGTGGAGGCCGGCTGAAAGTGCAGCAGCTGTAATTACGGCGCACCTGCAGAGGTAGCCCTTCTAAACCGCCAACGCCACAGAGGGAGGTCCGGGGCCCAAGGTCGAGTCTGACATTTTCACTGCGTATTTTTTATATATTTTTTTTTTTTGAGATGAGAATAGAGTTTCTGTCATAAACCGCAGTGATTCATGGCAGAGCACAGAGATAAAAACGTACCCTCTTTTCTGACAGGATCACTGTTAAGACCTCCGAAGGATCTGGTACGCGAAACGACAATTTATTTTATGAACTACTTGCATGGAAATGCGATGCCTTACCTGGACCCCCCCCACCCCCCAAAAAAAAGGAATAATAATAACTTCCTTACCATCTAATTCCAGCTTTACGAGCACTGCATATTATTTAGAATGAATTGCTGCGTCAGCTGTGTGGCAGATTAATTCTTTTTTCTTTTTTTTTTGCGGTTGGTATTGTGTACTAAACATTAATGTGATATTGAGTTTCGCTGCTCCCTGCATATACAGCGCTGCTGGTGGCTTTCCTCTAATCGAACACCTCGTGTTACCACGCCGTGGTTCCTCCTCAGCTGGGAGTCCTTCCCTCCCCGGTCCAAAGTTTCCACGTTGGTACCTCACAGAGCCTCGAGAGCTGCGGGGAACCTTCCGTGTGCTTGGTTCCAGGTCTTGTCCGAGCAGAATGATAAAGAATGTAATGAACTGAGATTCCAAACAAGAGTCCTGGTATACAGCGTCATAATTTTTCATTATTATTTTTTTACGCAGACTTAATTTGGTGCTTACACAAACCACTGATGAATGTAAACGAGAATCCAGTTATGAGGTAGCTAAAAAAAAAAAAAAACTTTTAAAATGGGAAAAACATACCAGTGAGCCTGATGGACAGGGTGTCACTCTGCATTCCGGTCGGTGTGTTTTCACTGGCTCACTGGTACGCACCCCACAAATGTCCCACTGATGAATGAGTCATGGCCGCCTCACTTCCTGTCTCATCAACTGTGTCCAAGAAACTGATGGCACTTCTCTCTCTCTCTCTCTCGCTTTTCCTTCCTCTTTCTGTCTGACTTTGGCTCCATCTGTCTTTGTACTGTACGTGGTGGTTGAGAGGTCCAGGAGGATAAAGGTATAGGTGATACCTGTTATTGCTTTGAATCAATTTAATTAATCAGAGGCAAACAGTATCCACTGGAGCCACTGTAATAGTGGCATATGTTTGATATTGATGAGTGTTTACCCAGAGCTACCTGCTCTGCAATAGGCCAACCGTCTGACTGGCTGTTTCAAATTTCCCACAACAATATCAGATCAATATCAGATCGTCTTTATCATCATCAATATAAGCACTATTTAAATGGGATTTTATCAAACTAATGTGCTTTGAAACCCTCATCAGTAGACACACAAGGTCAGAATTTGCCCTACAAAAGATGTTTTGGGTGCTCGATAGTGAGGAAGAGAGGAACAAGAGGGAAAAAGAGAGGTTTTCTCCAAATTTGATGTCTTAATCCTTGCTGCAGAGTCCCTTGTTCTGTTTTACGGTAAGAACACAGAACACAGTGAAATTAAAGTTGTAAATATTCCACACGAAGCAGTGCATCCTGGGGGATGCTGGGTAGGTAATAAGTGCAATCCATGCGAAATGAACGCCAGGAAGGATCTCGCTCCTCGATCAATGAGGAGTAAATAATGATTTGACCTGCCTGTTTCCCCGGCTCCTTGAGTGTTTACTTCCCTGGTGTAGCTCGCTGCTTGCTTTTCTTAAGCACAGAGAAAACACTCCTTGGCATAATTGGAACAAGAAAGAGATTTATTACACAGGTAGCTAATGCGGTTCGTGTTTGTTGCCTCCACAAATTAAAAAATGTGTTTTTCTCAATGAAAGTTATTTGGTTTTTTTTTTCTGCACATCCAGCAGTTCCATTCATCTACTTCTCCCCCTGTATTTGGAGAATTTCTTATTTTTTAGAGCAGTTTATGCCTGCAATTTGATTCCCCCCCTATTTTTGGCAGCAGGGCCAGCTTGACCTGCCTTATCGGAGTAGCAGGGTGGTTCAGCTGGAACCAGCGGCGCTGGGTTCCTGCCTCGTCTCCCTCTGACACGGCAGGCAAATGTTATCAGTAGCGATATCCTCGCCGCCTCCAAGATGGCCACCAGGCCTGACACTGTGTGTGGCACCACACAGACGACAGCATAATTGAAGGCGTCGTCCTCCGTCGCGTTGGCGTGCCACTTTAATTACGGAACTGTCACTCCTGGAAATCAAAGATTCGCTCTGACTGCGGGTGGCTCGTGCAAAAGGGATTTTTCACCCACCCCCCACTGCCATGCTTCCAGATGGCTTTTACTGAGTTATGCGGGTATTTTCTGATACATGGCTTATTTAAGGAGGGGGTACAAATAGAGTATCTTAAAGGAATTAAACATATGGGGAGCAAAAATAGAATAAAAAATATGTAAACAAATCCTTCTGAACATTCATGCTTCGATGGCATTTTGATTATCATGGTATTGTATAGACGTCCAATCACACTGACTGAGACCGTGTTCTGTCGCTTTTCACAGACTGACTCACAGGAGACGTTTCATTCCCTAACTGTATCTCAGGGACTTGCATAGACTGGTAGACTGTCGGGCTGAGAAGGAAGGCAGCAAGGGGACAAGGCTGGTGTTTCCAAGTGTGTCTCACCATCTCTCTCTCTCGCTCTCTCTCTCTGTCAGGAATGCCCTTGAAGTAGCTCCTCTGTAATCACAGATCTCTCTTTAACCCCACTGTCACCCCTCTAGTCAGCCAGATGCTCTGTACCACATTGATGAAAGGTCCACGCTGAAGGACCGTCCCGGTCGTCGTGTTTGTTCTCCACACAGGCCCTTCAGGTCTGGGCCACTCGCTCTTTTTGCAGTGTTTCTTTGTACCTATTAGTCAATGTATCGAGCTGGTGGCCGTTCAGTTTCTGCTTAAAGGCGTTTTTGGTTCAGACATCAGGTGACTGATCACAGTCGTTGGGTAGGATATTCAAGTGTGTGTGCGGGGATGGGGGGGGGGAGAGTTGAGTGAAGGGCAATGACCATGACTACTTAAACCTGGGTGGTACACGTGTAGGCTACGTCTAGCTGTATTATAGAACGAAAGATTCTATGTATATCCACAACAAGCCTTAAACTAGTTGCACTTCAGTCAACTTAGTCATTGTTACGGAATACAGCAGGGATGCACCCAAATATGAACACATTATTCGGAAACACAAAGATAATGTGTCATAAACAGATATATTTTCTACCCGAAGTTTTGTATTATTATTTGGAAAAAGCTACCCCCAGGTATAAACCACCCACTTTCACTCTCCTATCTGAATACAGATATTTCTGTTGCTGTGCACCTCCAATAAATGGCATATTAAAAACACACATACAAAATGTATGTTCTGTATAAGAAGATACAGGGCAGTGCAGTGGCTTGTGGGTAGTCTAGTGGCTTGTGGGTAACATAGTGGTTTCATATCACCCAGGAGGCTCTAGTGAATCTGTGCTTCTGTCTGCTCATCACCCTAGATCATGCCTGTCTTTCTCAGGATGGGCTCCAGCATTACACAAAATGGAACAGCAGATGAGACCATGATAATGAAATGTACATCGATTTAACTTGGGTTTAAGCAGTGTTGCTGAAAAAAAAATCATTTTAAGTGAAAGACCAAACCAGTTCTTATTCCTATTCATCGTCATTTTGTCATTTTGCAAGGAGGGTATGCAAGGAGGTCAAGTTTCATTGTACTTAGTACATTGTATTCTGTATACATGACAATAAAGCTTTGAATCTCATGTGATAAGTAATGTTTTGAGTTTGTCTGTGCATTTTGATCCAAATTCTAAACCAAGAGTTACAGTAGTGTGTCCATTGCTCTGGAGTTGTAGACTGATGTTACAAATTCTTTTAAACATGCATTTTAGTTTTATTTCCTTTTTTCCCCACTGCTCTCCTGCTGTGCCGCCTCGCTGAACTTCAGTGGTCCATCAAGGTAATTACAGTCTCCCTGAAAGTTTAAACCCCACTACCGTATGCATATTGTCGGCCTCAATGAGACTTTGAAGAAGAGGTTTCATTTGCGGAGTGTGCCCAGGAGGCACGGAATGCCCGTGCCCCCCCATGACAGTGTGGCTCCACATGGGCACCCCCATGTCTCCCACCTGTCCATGTGCCACTGTAGTTACAGCTGTGTGTTTGTACAGTTATGAATCAAATCAGTATGACTAATAAAACTACGTGTTCGTGAGACGCCTCAGTGACAGATGTGCAATGTGCCCCCCCACCCCGTCTTGACAACGTATTGAAGACTTGCCAGCTGGCATTTATAGCGGGGATCCTCATTTCCATGTCCCACCCAGGACCACATGATAGCTGGGGGGGGGTAAACTGCAAAGCAGAAGGTGGAGCCCCCCCGGCGAGAGCCGGCGTGGCCTTGCATTTTCCTCGTGAGCAACTGGCCTGCCCCCGTCACACGAATGCCAGCAAAACAAGACAAACCTTAACAGCTGGGCTTTTTCTGAAAGGAGTGCGTGCACCCACCCATCTAAATGCGACCTTATCGCATCCATCTCTCACCATGCACATCGTGGCGTGAACTCAACAGTCCGTGTGGATTCTCGTCCGTGATTGGATGACAGCTAAATTGGAATAATCCATCAGACTGAAAGTTTTTACCCCCATTTTCCACATCCTAGGTACATATGGCTTCGTATTTGACTATCAATATTCTTTTCCGTAGAAAGAGAAAAAAAATGACTGGCAACTGAAAGGCTGAAACACACTCCTGTCAAGAACTGCGTCGTTTTCATAAAGATCCCCTGTGTTACACCTTGTGGATGATTGTGCAGGAAACCCTTTAAGGTGACTGGGACATGAGGCACAAGAGCTCTGTCATTTGCACAGAGAGGAATCTGCACTGAAGGATGATTCCAGCCCCTGTGGGAAACGCAAGGTAATTGGGGCTCTTTGCTGTTCGTAACTCTTTCCAGGCTTGCTGTAGATGGTACGGAGAACGCTGTCACCTGGGCCCGTCCTGCCGGGACAGCAGATACACAGCTTTTCACTTCACCTCGCCAGTTAAGCACTTAATTGAACGTGACTCCTTAATTAAACTGACGCCTCCTCGCACCGAAGCATTGTTCACGGTACTGAGGAGCCTCCCTGTGCCATGAGGAGGTCTTGTTTCACCTGGCCTGACCTTCCTATTGCTGTCCTGGGGGGGGGTGACAGCAGCAGCCTCAGATGATAACCCCTGTGACGGCTAGGCTGTCAGGAGTAGGTCACCGGCGTCGTCCGAAAAGCCTTGGCGCTCTGAGGATGTGAATCGCCAGCCCTGTGGGAGATCCTGCCTTTAAGGGGTTGGGGGGAGGGTTTTAAACGCATAAAACAAACAGTAATGCTTAAGGTACTGCCTCATTGGACCTGAGCCAGATATTGAGGTGAGCCAATCAATGAACAGACATCCCTCTGTGTTAATGAAGTTGGATTAATTCTCTCTCAAGACAAATTATAGGGGATTGGTGTTGGGTATTCTCCTGGGATATGAACGCTTGGGAAAGAAAGATGGACCTGCTGAAGACAGTGTTAATCTATATATTGAAGGTACAAGTGGAAGGGAAAAAGTCATTGTTTCCGTGTTGATACCTCCATGCTTACACCCTCGATGACATGAACCTGTCATTCAGGATTAGTGCCAAACCGCGCGGTTCACCACAAGCGGAATCGGCGATCTGCGAACGGCTGTAATGGGAGGGTGTATGAACTACCCTCGCGTCCTCACTCACTCTGTTTACATCCCGTCAATCCTTCAGGCTGTAGAAGCGCATCTTTAACCCACTCTTACGGCTCAATATGTTAGCTGTGTCATGCCCCGCTTGTCCACTCCTCCCGTGTGCCAAGCCCTCTCATCTACCTCGTGCGGAATCCCCATTTTTTCAGCTGTTTCTTGTTGTTGTTGTTGATTAGTCCAGTGTATTTAAGTCCGTGTTCAAGTTTGCTTCCCCAGTCCGGTCATTAACGTCCATCCTTTTATGGTGTATCGTGTTCCTTGCTGTTTTCTAATTAAATCGCTCGTTCACCTGATTTCCCAGCTCCTGTGCTGCTTCCCCGCTCCGTGCCCGAGCGGAGCAGTTCAGGAACCTCCCTCAAGGGTGAAGTAGCACGGTTCCTTCAGAAATCTCCAGGAGATCATGCAACTAATGATGGAAATGAGCACAGGAGGCAACAGTGGGAATAATTCCGAGCGATATAAAGGATACAAGGCCGGATCCCCATTATCATAACATTTAAGACATATTTGCATAAAAGCCTTTTAAACAGCCGCAGTGAAGAAATCAACCGTGTCTGTAATTCAGTCATAGCTGGTTTCTTATTCATCCAGGACCTGGAACTAATCAGAAGAGTGAAGGGGGCATTAATACAGTAGATGTTTCACCTCAGTAGTCAGCTGGTTATTCCGAAATGCCCCAAATATCATGGCCTCATTGTCAGTAAACAGATGATTTATTGGGCGATGAACAATCCTCCAATAGTTACTGCAGTATTTTTATAGCAGTCCTGTGTGTGAGGGACTGACGTCCAAGGCAGTGTGTCCTCACGTTCAGTCACTGTGTTTCCTGAGATAAGCTTCAGGCTCATTTTGACCTTGAATTGGATAAGTGCTTAGGGTTGACAAGGTGAATGGATTATGTGTGCATGTTTTTTTTTAAATTGGACTGGGTCACGAATATTTCTGAACAACTGTTAATAATCTGTAGCTGGGCTTCAGGGTCTTAGGGAACATGTTTATTATTATTCCAGTGTTGGTTACTGACTTTGCCCTGTGTCTGGGTGGTCTCAAAAAAGGACGGCAATCAAGCAAATTCACCCCAAATTCACTGGGGGCTTTTTTTTTTTTTTTTTTAAACGAAGGCATATATTAAACTTTCATGGTTCAACAATATTAATCAGGATTTTTCATTACCTATGAGAACAAAATAATAATAAATAAATAAAGCAATTGACCTACACTGATTTGCATTGGCAAGTGTTGCCTGAAATATCCATAAGCAGAAATGCATTTTTCATTTGGACAGGCGGCGGCTGGACGCTGCAGTTACAAAATGGGATTGTTTGCCTCCATGGTGTTTGTTCATGAGGTTCTGAACAGCAAATAATTATAATACTTGTGTTTCCAGGTCTTGAGCCAACTTGACTTGATATTGATTGGGGTCTTATACCAAGAGGATTATGGGTAACCTCACAACCTGGAGCAGATGTTTTGCTGTTTTTAGTAGGACAAAGCATGCTGTAGTCAAATGGAGGCATGTGAATTAGGTATTCTGTTTGGTTCCTCTGGAGCTCTGTCAGCCAGGCCCCATGGCAACGCCTGCCCTTCATGCGGATGCTGGAGAGCTTCTGCAAAAATGTGTGCGTGCGTCAAAGAACTGAAATCTCCAGCACCGGTGTGGATGCCATCGAGGGTTATTCTGGGGGGGTCCAGTGGGGCCATAAAAATATGCTGTGTGTGCTTGTACTGCCTGGGGACGTGAGGGATCCCGCCTGGTGGCATGCCGGCCTGTTGGGGCATCGGAGATGAAGGTGTGGGGGGCGGATGCCTGGGGGCATATGTAGGCTGAATGCACGAGGGAGGGAGGGACATAGGGGTATGGGGAAGCAGCTCTGCATCTGGAACATTCCTGAGGGCCATGATGGAAACGGTGAAAACCACCGCGCTGATCCCACCAGCATGCAGATACCTGTCCCCCCCC
>JAODJU010000095.1:24322837-24351805 GCA_026776725.1 Gnathonemus echidnorhynchus | reverse complement strand
CCCCCCCAATGGATTCTCACATGCCGCCTCCCCAGCCCCCAGATAAGTTTTGTTTACCCTAGTGTAAGGTGATGTGATGTCAGGCCCGCCGTTTCCCCAAACGAGCTTGATGGACCGTAAATTTCTTATGTTCTTCTTATGTTCACCCTGCGGTCGGATGACATACTTAGCAATGGCGGCGGCCAAAAGCAGGCACATGCTTGGCTTCTATGTATTGGACGACCACCCCAGCTACTAGGGATTAGTGTAAAGCCCCAGCCGGTAACTGGGCTCTCAGTTTTTTTAAATAAGTAAGGTCAGCACCTCTGTCACCCATCAGAACGCGGTCTCTCTCACCAGAAGAGTGACAGAGAGTGTAGTCTGTGGATTTCTCCCTCTGCACCGGGTCAGTCATTTCCGACAGTTTGGCTGCTCAGCTGAGATCCTTCTGGGTGCCACTGACATTGAAATCAGCTCTGGGGTGGGGACAGTGACGCTTCTGAGCACAGGGCCACCTTGGGACATGTTCAGTGCCCCAGACAGTGACCTCGGTGGGATTTAGGGTCCCCTGTGCCGCGTCAGACAGAAAACAGTCCCACAACCTGGCAGACCTCAGCAGAGACTACTCTATATTGTCCCTTTAACCATTAGCTTTAAATAGCACACAGTAAACAACTCCAAATCCTGCAGAATGTAGGAGAAGAAGTGCATTTACATGCTCCTGCTGTCCATTTCCTTTTGTGATTGCTAGTTCTCTGTTTTTTATCTTTATTTCGTAAAGACAGTTCAATATTGGATCTTTCCAATTAGTTTTCTTATAGCGAGTTGTTAAGGGGTAGTGCATAAGGACACTCCTGACAAAAACACATACAAAAAGGGACCTTTTAAACACCAAAGACTTGATTTTTATCGGGAAAAATATGCACATATACAAAATGAATGTACTGTGCTTAAACTGGGATGCTCCACTGCAGAAAAGAACTAGCTTTAATCGCCCACAAAAACCATGAGCCTGTTGGAGACAGAGGTTTTGTTTTTCAAGCTCCTCGAAGGAGTATGTGAAGTTCACTGTGCCCCACAGCCGAAAAGGCTCTCCATGTCTGAGCTCTGTCATCCACCAATAGCTTCAAAGCGAGCAAACAAAACTGGCACTGTTCTGCCAGGGAAAGGTGGACTCCATACACAGGGTATGAAGGACTCTGAAGAAGCACTTCCTGCCGGCATTGTGTCATGTGACCTCCACTCTAAAGGAACACACTGGCTCGGAAGGCACTGTAGATGTGAAATATATCAGCTTAACAAAAACGGTTGGAAAAACAAATGCATAGTTAATACCAGGTTTCCTTCATACTACATGCTACATCTCAATACTTCTTTTATTCAAACCCTGGTAATAAGCAAAAGCTGCCAGTATCTGTTGACTTTCACAATAGGATTAGGAAAAACAAGGTTGAAGCGTGACAGCTATTGGCTTACATTGTTAGAGAAGCCTGATTTATTATTGCTAAGCTTAGATTTTTCAAGTTTATGCTTTCATGTTTTATTTATGCTGTTTCATTTAACAAATTGCTTTTAAAAATTTATTATTATTATTCTACCAAAATTCACTGTACTAGTTCATAAGATTCCCAGCTTGTCCATTTTCGATGACATTCGTCTTTGAGGAGAGGAAACTGTGGATGTAACAGTCGTGTAGACACTTCTCATCCCTTAGGAACAGAAATAGACTCAGCCTCTCTTTCTGAAGGATAGACCCCTTCCCCCAGACCCCCCCCCCCCATATCAATATCCACCAGCGTTTACTCACATGTGTGCTATCCTTGACTCTTCTCGCACATGGTTCGAGCATGTGAGCATGCTGGTTATCCTTCTGAACTGTGTAACCCTTGGAATGTTCCAACCTTGCGAGGACGTCAAGTGCCAGTCAGATTGGTGCACCATCCTGCAGGTAAGCTGCCGGAGACGGTGGTTGCATGTGAGAGTGAAGCATAGCTATCAAACTTTTTCTTGGAACGTTTCCACGTCTGCTTTGGAGAATGTCACGCTAACCCCAGATACGTGCTGTTTCTTGTAAAGTTAATGCCTGACATCATATATACAGATATCAGATACCCTATACTGATGGCTGATGTTTATTTCTCAGCTAATGGCCACTAGCAGTCGGTAGCCGTGCTGTTCTGACATCTTACATGGACACAGACGACACGAAGCTCCCAGATGTCTTAGCCAGGGTTGGGCAGCCCTTTGTTTTGCCATTTAGAGTCCCTCGCCCCACACAGCTGTTTCTGGGCTAGTGGCAAAGGCTTTGGGAAAAGCTCTGGTCCGGAAGGCAGTGCCAGTATGATTACGCACATTAAAGGGCAGGGTCGCGCGGGTCAGAGGCAGGAATAGCGGAAAAGGGAGGAATGTGGACTGACCCCAGGCTGAGATTAGCTCTCATTTATGGTCCCTGAGGGCTTATTTGCTCTCGGGTTCTTTGCTTTGTATGGCTTTTGGATCAGCGCAGAGAAACACATGAGTGATTGAGAATGAGCTTTTGCACATCCAGCATGTAAGCAGCCTGGATGTGTTGAGAGCCACGACAGCCCTGAACCATTCCATTTGTTGTTGTTTGATTAGGGTCATGGACACTTCTGAAACTCTTTGGTAAAACTGCATGTAAATTGGGGCAATATGTAGCTCAGATGGTCACGGTCCAGAAGGGCATGGGTTCAAAACCTTTGCCTGGAATAGTAATCATATGTCCATTGGGCCCTAGGACATGGACATTAATCCCAACTGATCCAGGGTTTCTGAACGCTAGTTGGCTTTGTGCTCTGACTGCAAGTTTTCCTTACTTTAGGCAAATACGGCTGCTAAATAAATAAATGTAAACTGCATGAGGTTAATTTGCCAGAACGCTGTTGACTGTGTATTTCTCTCCATGTCTACAGGCATTCGATGACTTCATTTTTGCCTTTTTTGCTGTGGAGATGGTCATCAAGATGCTGGCTCTTGGGATATTTGGCCAGAAATGTTACCTGGGTGACACTTGGAACCGTCTGGATTTCTTCATCGTCATGGCGGGGTCAGTGCCTCGGCGCCCTCACGCTCATTTAGGGGCCCTCCCACATCCTCAGCTCGAAATAAACACTTAAGCAGGGAAATTCCTGAGAAGAGGACCCCAGCTACCGGCCTTCCAGAAGCCTCCATTTGTAAGCCGTAAATAAACATGTGTAAACTGCGTCCTCGGTATAATCTACGCACACGTGCTCTAATAATGTTTATATAGCTGTCAGGGACGGGAAGAAGGGCATTCTGGGTGCTTGATGATACAAGGGAGTGGCTACAACACAGGTCGGATAATCGTATGAACTTGTGACCCCTTCAGTGGGCTCCACTGAGCATTTGCTTTGAGTTCTGTATGGGTGCCTCTAATGGACAATTTAGGAAAGTTGTTTAATGTGAACCAAACTTCAAGTCAGCATCTAAACCCACAGTTAAGGAACACTGCAGCAGATTGGTCTCTTCCCTAGATTAGACATATGCTTTGCTTTCTGGCTTTCCTAGTGCCTATGATAAGATCTGGATTTACCAGCTTAGGGTTTTACAGGGAATTTCAGGGTTACTTATGAATGCATATGTTCCTCATCATATCCTGAGCGTGGAGGCCACACCATGCTAACGGGGTGTCCCTCTCCCCAGGATGCTGGAATACTCGCTGGATGGACACAACGTCAGCCTGTCGGCCATCCGTACCGTGCGTGTGCTCAGACCCCTTCGGGCAATCAACAGAGTTCCCAGTAAGTGCCTCCTCCGCATCGATCTTCACATTCCTGCACTGTGGCCGACAGCAGATGCATCAGATGCTGGACGGCTGCCATTGGAGAAAAGGGACTTTCGCTAGCAAATGAGCTGTGGTTCAGCACGCTGGCAGTGATGGTGGCCGTCTTACAGAAAACCGATATTTATATCGCTGGAATGGAGGGACTGTGGGAACGGTGGACAGTTCCATTGTATACAGTGGTGTTTCAAATATAGTCTGTGATGTTTAAAGCTGCCATCGCTGATGGATGCTTGTGTCCAGGTTAGGTTGGGCAGGAGTGTTGGGGCTTTCACCCGGCTAGAACAAAAAAAACTGGAGATCAGTTTTGGTTTCTCCGTCCTTCCTGCCTTGGTGAACAGTCAAAACAAAGTCGGCTTGACCGGGAGCCAAAGGAATTCCAAAGTTTGTGTGGGACGGTGTTCCTCGCTAAGTGCTTTGGGAGGACTGTTTTCACGCCGCAAATTTCTGACCCTAAGTGTTTGAGTAAACAGTGAACGGCGTTGCCAGTGTAAGAGCATGTGAGGCTACCGACCACAGTGGTGCTTTAAACCATGAGGCACTTGGCATTTGAGAGTAATAAATGAAATTAATAATAGATTTATGTTTTTGGATACTAGGGTGGCAATAGAAGGGTGGAGGACAGAAGAACTGTCAAGTAATGCAGCTTGATACATTACCTCAGAAATTTACGATTTAAAGATTTTATGGCTTAAAGACGTTTCATGTATAGCTCTAGGCCACAATGCTGTGCATTTCCCGAATTGCAGGAGGAGATTCTTGGAGAGGCACCTTTGACCTGGTGCTCGCTGTCCGAATACTGGACACTGAGTCTTTACAGAGCTGTAAATTACAGCTCCAGATTGTCACCAGTCTGAATTTATCTAAGTGGCTCGGCTCAATAACCAGGCCCGAGGCCTTCAGGTTATTCACCGTGACATGTGGCAGTGATGCCTTGGCAGCTGAGAATCACACTCTTACCGTCTGTTAGCCTAGTTTCAGTCCAAACGGTCTCGCTTTGGGGGGGTTATGCTCACTGAGGCTGGCCTCTCTGTCTCCCTCATGCTGCTTGGATGACCTCCATTCCTCTTACAATTCAAAGCTACTAAGGTGAACTGGTGCCTTTTCCGCGACAAAATTTCTCTTTGATATTGAGGAACACCTCAGGATGTTAAGATCGGCCTTCATGAATTGTGCCTAGAGAATGGCAAAGTTACCACCACCTCATGTTAAAGTAGCTCCTCGTACATGAAATTAAAATACTGCGTCAGCTCATGGAAACTTTGTGCATTTTACTCCTTTCAAGGAGACACCATTTTTTGATGCGATGATTTCATCATTCTGTCTCCCCCCCAGTGGCAAAAGTGACATGAACTTTACAGAGCCACCCATTTTACCAGCACTTCAAAGTTCACACTCACCAGTAAAGAAATAGCATTTTAGCATTTGGCATTTAGCATACTAAAATGCTACAAGTTCTGTAAAAATTGAAGTCAGTGTACTTTGAGAAATGGATATGTCACATTCTGATACCCATGTACTGCAAAGATGTAAGGAAAATGTTAGATAACAGTGACTGATGATCAGGCTGCTGACCCACAATTGCAAGTAAACTAGCCGGCCGTCACAATCTTTCACAAAATCGATCTTTCATGCACATCTGAAAAGCCAGGATCAGCTCTGATCCTGAAGCAGGTAGAGACTTGAATTGAAGGTTTCTCAACAACAATATCTAACTTCTTAAACCACTGTAAACATTTTGGCCGTGGGGTGAGGTGAAAACCACTTTTTGAGACACGATACAGAGTCAATAGCTAACAAAGTTTTTTCTCTTACTCGACAAAGACCGTGTGTCAAGTTCTATTGATGTTGGATCAATACTAATCAACTCGGCAAGTTAAGGTTCCGATTCCTCACAAATTCAGCTCCGACTATTATGGCCTTACAGTTTCAAAGCTATAACATCAGGCTGGAAGGGAGAATTTGAAGTCAGATGGTGTAAAACTTCAGGGCCGTCCTCAGGCCTCACGCCACCAGCTCTCTACGCAAATATGCTTACCAGCCTTTGTTCTACTTGACGGCCAACGTGTTGCTCTCTCAGTGTGCCGTGCTCTCAGGAGATTGGCTCACGGTTTCATCTCTTTGCCAATAATTTGCCAAGCTTGAGAGAAACTAATGATTTCTCCATTCACACTCTTCCATTTGTTATGACTGTTTAATCCCATTATTTTTCATGTTCATTTACATGTGCTGTGATGATTTAGCAGTATCACTGACAACTAACAATCTTTAATCTCAATTCCCACGACAAATTAAAATAATATTGTTTTAATAGCAGTGTTTAAGGTACCATTTGTTTTGTTTCCTAGCCTGCTAGCCTGATGATATCTGGTAGACGCGCATTGCCTGAGTGGTACATACAAAGCAGTATTTTATTTCTGATTGAAATGTTTGCCGCTATTCAGTTTGCCTCTTCGAACTGAGGGTGCTGTTTGTGCAGCTTTGCTCCATGGAAACACAGAGGGATTTTGTATGAGAGTCCAGTACCCAGAAGCGCTAGCATTTTCCGTAATGATCATCCACATGGGCCATCTTTCCCATATACCATCAGAAAGGGACACTGCAGCCCATCGCCCATCCACCTGCGATACAGGTGGTCTCTGTGGGATGGGTGCCGTGACTGGCACTGTAATGTCCTACAGTAAGGTACAAACTGTTGTTTCTGTTTACTCTTCATACCGCAGCTTTTTCATCGGTCCATCTTTTAAGCAGTTATTCCGGTCATGGTCACCTGGAGCCTCAGGCAGCGCAGAGCACAAAACTGGCTTGTGGGAGTTTAACTTACACAGAAATGTTCTGAGGGCAGAACGAAAAATGATTGGTTCAGAGAGATAACCAATCAAATTGTAGACGAGGTGGGATCAAGATATCTGATTGGTTGGTCCCGCCTTCTCTAGTTGCTTGGACCCACCTCCTCTGCAATCTGATAGATTATCTTTCTGAACCAGTCATATTCCATTCTGCCCTTAGAACATTTTTGATAAATCTCCCATGACCAAAAAGCTTGAGGTGCACCCTGGATGGGATGCACTACATGCAATCATGCAGATGATAGGGGCCATTTAGAGAAAATAATTAGCCTAACCGTTGGAGGAAGCCCACGCAACAGAGAGAACATGCAAACTGAACACACACAAAGCAGAAGTAGGATAGGAGGCAGCAATGCTACTCACTGAGTCACTGTGCCACCAAAATTAGTGTTTATAATTGAATTTACCAGATGTAATGTAATAGTGTAACAGGGTGGAATTGTTTGATACATGAACTTTCATGCTGGCAGTTTAATGGGGGATTTTATATCTGAATTTTATTAAACGCATAAGATGGAACATGTTTCTCAGATAATTTTATTGCAACTATTCATGACACTGGTAAAGATTATCAGACATTTGGGACACATTTAATGTCGTGTATCTTTTGAGACTGAAATTCAGTATAGCAGTTATGCTTAAGTGCACAGATTTCATATTCAACAATTCATGGATGTTCCCATAAAAATGAATAGATGTCTGTGACTATTTTTTTTCTGAAGAAATTAAAACAATATCAAGTTTATTCAACACATCAGGAAAGTTACTGCTGCTCACACACAAAAAATTAAAAGCTCAAGTTGATTTGAAATGCAGTAATATCCCAACATGAGCTTTTGCAGAGGACTAAGAGACTTTATGCTTAAACCTTTGTTGCGTTCCTTACTTTGCCGGAATTCATTTTAAATTAATTCAATATTTAAAATCTTGGTAACCTGCACTATTAGAAGAGGCAATTTCTGTCAAGCAGTATAAGTTGACATATATTTAAATAATCAGTGTTCAGACTTCTCTGAACAACTTCTTCGCGTTATGTTTTTAGAGACGTCATTTTTAAAATATTACCCCCAATTCCCATGTCTAATGTCAATATTCCACTGGTTTTAAAATATGTCTGTTCGAAGGTGTATTAATCTGTGTATCTGTTTAATAAACACTCACAGCTGCATTTTTACTTCATATACACATACCAGCTGATGTATACACATAGACATACCAAACAGTACAATGAAACCCTTCTCCTAAATGCACAATGCTTTTTAGCTAGAAGTGTATTGATGTGAACTTCAGAATGATGTATGCGGAGTTTATTTCTGGCTTTCTTCTGTCCATCCATTTTTAATAATAGCAGGTTCACGGTGGTCTAGGACTTCACATGTAATGCCATTGTGTCGCCGGGCATTCATGCTTTCGCCCGCACGGACTAAGGGCATTTCAGGGTTACTGGTTTTATGAGGACTGTAGGAAGAACCAGAATCTTCTGCCTACGGTGCTGGGTGAGACCACACGGTTCGACAGCACAGGCTGCGACTAACAGCTTTCGAACATATGACTTGGGATGGTAATGTAATCTTGATTTAGTTCATATATCTAAAAGCCATCATGCAAATCTCATAGTAATTCTGAACACATTATAAGACAGAAACAGTATCTAGAAATATCTAGATCTAGATTAGCAATGCACTACCACCATCCTCAGGAAAAATGTCTTGGGTATCTAGTACAACAGCGGTCGCCATTCAGTCAGTCGTGATTGACAGGTTGATCACCAAGACTTGTCCCAGGAGGGTGTCAAACCCCTCCCCCCTTTGGTAAAATGCACCAATGGGGACCCACCACTTGTTCAGCAAAAGACAGCATTGAAGCTCAGTAGCTCCCCAGAGTGTCCTTCCATCCATCAATATTCTGGAATCACTTGTTCTATCCAGGGTCGCAGGGGGTCCGCAGCCTGTCCCGAAGGTTACGGGGGCAAGGCAGGGAAAACCCAGGGTGGAGCGGCAACTCGTCGCAGGATCAACAGAATATTTCCCTTGTGAAAGTAGCTCGTACTATAAAAAAGGTTGGAGACCACTGTTCTACAGGATCTGTAAGGGAGGTGACACTGTCCCCTGGTGTCCAGTGCTCAGCTGGGTGGATATGGATCCAGAGTACAGCCATCGCCATTTTCATGCTCGGCACACAGTCCGGCTCCCGCCTTTGCATGAGGGCTTTGTTATTCTGGTAGATTAACGGGTGAACGTGATCACTGTGGTGTCCATTAGTATTCATCTTCCCGTGCGAGGGATTGAGTGGATCTAAGAATGCCAGAGGAACTGCACGTCACACTAGAGGAAAGAGCCCAGAGCCGCTCACAGTGCTAAACAAACACTCCAGGCTGTAGGGTTCATTAGGCACACGCCACACGTGTACTCCTGGGTGACCAAGTGCTGCTCTTTTCACCGATTTACTGGAAAATGGGCCATCTTTTATAACATTGCAATATTTATGCACTCTAACCTGACCATAGTACGGATCTCTCTTTATTTCTCAGTGGACTGCACAGTCTGATTCGGAGTCCTCACGTCTGGCCTTCCCTCGTCTCTCGAGCCAGTGCGCAGGCATCACGGCCAAGGAGAATCTGTGCGTTTTCTCCCCCAGCTGTCGATGTCTCACCCTCAGAACTCCATGCCAGCGTCACCTTAGCTGTTCTTCCAGAAACATCAGAAATCCATAATCTCTCAAAGACAAAGAGAGATCTCTTTTTGTAGCCGTGGTAACAAAAATCCTTGGCCTGCCCATAATTTTGCCCTGAAGCGGGATGCCAATAGCTTATTTAACTCTGGAACTACACCTTTAGAGAATCGCCTGCTTTCAAAATACTCTTTATCTCTCATTTACAGAAAAATATGTCGTGATACTCATAATTACCTACTCTACAATCAAGAAAGAATTTTTTATTTTTTTTAAATATGTGAAGAAACTAAATGTAGTTTTTAAATTTAATTTGTGTGTTTTGGCATTTTTTTTGTTTTATTTTGTTTTATCTAAGACTGAGATTTTTCATTCAGATGTTTTTTAATGAACAATATGCTTATGAATAAGGAAAGAGAAATAATTGTTTCTAACGATGTTTACAAATTATATATACAAGCATGTTTTTACTGGGCATGTGTTAAGTGTTAAGTGAATGTTAAGTGAATATGTTTGAAAATATGATGTGAAGACAGCATTTTCAGGTGGGGGGTGGCTGGAAATTAACTTTTTTGTTATGTGAAGATTTCAATAGCTATGGGCAGATTTGGGGACACTGGCATTCAAAGACAGCAAACATAGTTAAAAACGAAGGTGGGGGGAAATATCTGTGATAAGCATCTGCAGTAGCCCCTGACTGGCAAACATGTCAATCTGGTTTAACAGCTATATATATTTAAAGCCATACTTGTATTTTGTTAGCTTGTTAAAGCTGTCAGTTGAGGTAACAATCCAGTGTACCCTCTGGCCTTCACAAAGCATGATCAGCTCGACAGAAAGCTCGTCTGGGCGCTATTTTCGGCACCGTAATACCTAGAAGTTTCCATCTCACCCTCTTTTGTGAGGACATTAAATTGAAAAGACCTTCGTTTTGTTTAAATCTCCTCTGCTGCATTTATCATGTTTAGCATGTCCATTTTCCATTTTATTCATTTACTGTAGATGATGCTTTTAACCAAAATGACTTACAGTACAGTAGAGGGAAGGGTTACAATTTACCTGCACTCCCCAGTATTTGAACTCACAACATTTGTGTTGCTAGGGCAGTGTTTTACTTAATGACTTATAGGAAGTGCCCCTGTCTTGGTTGGTACTTGGCTCGCCTTGTGCCATGTGTTTGCAGTGACAAAAATGTGCACCTTCCGCTCTTTGTTCGTGGGATTTTACTTACACAAAAATATTCTGAGGGCAGAAGAGAAAAATGAGTGGTTCAGAGTGATAACCAATCAGATTGTAGAGGGGGTGGGTCCAAGCAACTAGAGGAGGTGGGACCATGACATCTAATTGGTTGGCCCCGCCACCTCTAGTTGTTTGGATCCACCTCCTCTACAATCTGATTGGTTATTGCTCTAAAAAAGAACACTTTTGTGTGTAAAACTCCAATGAGTCCGCTCTTCTCTCCGCAGGTATGAGGATACTGGTCACTCTTCTCCTGGACACGCTGCCTATGTTAGGCAATGTCCTTCTGCTCTGTTTCTTCGTTTTCTTTATCTTCGGTATCGTCGGAGTGCAGCTATGGGCTGGCCTGCTGAGGAACAGGTGCTTCCTGGAAGACGATTGGAAGATGTAAGTACCGGGTCCGGCTGCTTCAGCATGGTGGCCGGGATCTGCTGACCTCAGGGACGACGGGGGCCGACAGCTTTGTCAGAGAAAACAGAGAATCTCACCTTGCACATGCAGACTGTTGTACACACTGCCTCCACGCTGCACACACACACACACACACACACACGGCAGGCTATTGAACTGCCATTCTGACATACCCTCCTGTGAGTGAGTCAGTAGCAACACTGGAGAAACCTTGAAGGCAACATAGATCGTTTGTTGATAAAATGATGCTGACGCAGGTGTCCTGCGTCTGATTGGCAGTTGTGAATTGCTTGTTGATAAGCTGTGTAGTGCTCTTTGTACAGCGGAGCCGTGTTGGGATCTTAAAGTTAGTCATACAGTATGGCTGCTTCAGCTGTTCTGTTAATACCTGGTTTATATAGAGCTACTTTTTCCAAAGTGATGAATTTTCACGATTCAAGAAACCTCAGAGTGCTGACCAAATTCACATGTTCCCTTATTGAACTAGGATATATGGAGTGTGCTTCATTAACTTGCCTGATCAAAAATGACAAATGCCAGAGTATTTTATTTGAAAAATTCTATATATACAGTAAATATATATGTATATAAAAATATAAATTTGATCCTTCTGCTAAAACATGAAAAAATGGTATATTAAAAGCAACACAGACCTGACCATTAAACGTTTGGTTCTAAAGGCAATTAAATGCCCTCGAAATTATTTACGGCATCCAGATCAGTGTCCATAAAAGGAGAGGCATGTTGTGTTTAATTCTGAATTATCTAAAATAGGTACAAGGCTAATCTTTGTATCATATAACAGATGGTTACCTCATAAAAACAAGGTGACTACAAAAAAACAGCAAATAATGTCTGGTGTCCCAGGCCTGATGAGAGGATGGTGGCTCCGCCCCTTTGGTGTCCCAGGCCTGATGACAGGATGGTGGCTCCGCCCCTTTGGTGTCCCAGGCCTGATGACAGGATGGTGGCTCCGCCCCATCCGCTGTGTTTTTTTGCTCAGAGAGCAGCAGTAATATTTAACAGGCCCAAAGCACCAGGTCAGTTTTGTCAGTGTTTTAGCAGGAAGCTTTCAGCCAGACTGTGGGACACAGTCTGTCACTTTAATTCACCAAGAATGCTGCTTATGTTAAATGTCATACACATTTTATAATTGCTATGTGTTTTGTGGTTTTTAATAATGCTTTGCTGAAATTTCCTTGGGAGCCGTACGATGGAAATTGAGCATAAACAAGCTTCAGTACGGAGGTTCTGCCATGCAGTTTTGATATTTCGTGTTATCTCTTACATGAAACGTGACAGCAATCACGTATTTCCATTTAATCGGCAATAAAATGTGGCTGGCTCCCCGGCTCGCCGTTTCCGGAGAACGTGAACTTCTTCGGTGCAACAAGCATTCACATGTGCCAGAGGTTCCCCGTCATACAACGGGAATGTGGATTTAACAAGCTGAGCACATCAGCGGATAAGGGACAGCTGGTAGCGTTAGCTGCAGTGTGCAGCGGCGCGGCGCCTCTCTGTAGAAGCATAGAAGCACGGGCGTCCCCGGCTCTGGGTGCCTGATGTCACATGACACAGGTACACAGGAAATCACCCAAAGGTGGATCAAGGAGTTAGCTTCCATTTTTTGGTGCAATTCAGTAACAAATGTTTGAAATGTTTTGAATATCTTCTTTCAGAAAAGCTAACCCCACCTTGAACATTTCTTGTGTTTTAGGGAGATAAGTGTATTATTCAATTAGAAAGAAAATGCCCCCCCCCAGTGGAAGGATTATCCCACAGCTACATGCCATGGGGCTGAATCGTTTATTTCACTCACTTTTCAAAATGCTACAGTAATCGAACGGCTGTGATAAACACGATGCACATCCAGGCTTATGCACTGGGTGAAGGGGATTTGACATACGGAAAAACAATAAAGAATTACATAACCATGCCTGAGGGCTGGGGGGGCACCCTGAAGGATATGAGTGCTGGGAGACGAGGGCCCCCTGGGCTGCTTCATATCTGTAAATATTTTAGGAGGGCAGCTGGAGATGCTGCCCAATCACCGGCAACTGCAGCCAAGCGGCTCTGAGTCACCTGTGGCTGCACGGCGTCCCCGTGACTGTGGCATCATGGGAAACTGTGGCTGCAGTACGGGGCAGAAAGGCCACCAACAGGGACACCAGTCACATGGCAGCTGTGAGCAGAAACTGCCGCGTCGCCTTGGTGGCGACATGAGTTATGGCTGCGTAAGCACTCTGTACATGGATGGATTAAGACTCCGCTTACATGATATGACAACTCTAATTCCATCCATCCATCTTCCATAACTGCCAGGAAGTCACCGGAAGCCTGGCAGCGCAGAGTCAGGGTGTATAATATGGCAGTTTGGGGTAACCTATTTACCTAACCACGTTTTTGCAATGTAGGAGGAAATTTACACAGACACAGGGAAAACGAGCAAACTCCACACACTCAAATGTGGGATTTTGAACCCCTGAAAGACGATGAAACTGTTATTCTATTGTTACCTAATAAACGAGCATCCTGAAAATGGCTGCTGCTTTCTCTGTCCTTACTGAACAGAATGCCCTACAGGCCAGCTTTTCTAGCCAATCACCTTTGAGTTCTCCCATGCTGGGCGGGCCCTCTGGCTAACTGGCCAGCATTTCTAGCCAATCACCCTTGAGCTTCTGCTACTGGGCGGAGCCTCTGGCTCACTGGCCAGAAATTCTAGCCAATCACTTTTTAGCTCGCCGCTGCTGGGCAGGCTGTCTATCTCACGGGCTTCCTTTCACTCTTGACAGGATGCACAACTTTTCCTTCCTGAGCTCCTACTACAAGCACGAGGACGCCGAGGACATCCCCTTCATCTGCTCCTCCCACCGGGACAACGGCATGCTGCACTGTCACGACCTGCCCCCGCTGAAGGAGGCGGGGCAAGAGTGCCAGCTCGGCGCGGACTTCGCCAGCCCCGCCCACGGCGCCCTGGAGGGTGCCAGTAAGAATGGCTGCATCAACTGGAACCAGTACTACAACGTGTGCAGGGCTGGGGAGGTCAACCCCCACAAAGGGGCTATTAACTTTGATAACATTGGGTACGCCTGGATCGCTATCTTCCAGGTAGGTGTCCCTCAAGCCCACTTGTGTGATTAAATGTTATTAAAAGAACAGCACAAACCCCATGATCATTTGCTCTGGTTTATTAGCCTCCTGTGTCCATAACATCCACATGCCACATTCTGAAGGTGTCAGGGCTTTGGAAGAGGCGTCCTCGTCTAGGACTCCGGGCCACAGCGCGACCTTGATGGCTGGTTTCCATTAATAAATTAATTTCGGTGCCATCTAGGACAAGGGCCTCGTATATACGGCTCTAATCCCCCATCAATAAAGACCTGTCTATTCCGTCAAGCACGTGAGCAGATCCCACCTGAGCGCGTCTCCCTCTACCCAGAGCCTGACAGCAGCGAGGGGAAGTTTGGGAGATTGAAGCGAGGTGTTCTCAGAAACAGGCATACTCCCACACAGACTAATTTGTTGGCCCCTTTCAATCCATCCCGCCGGATCCTCTGGCGCAGCTCCGGCGATGAAGGTTCCGGCCGAAATGTCGCAAGGGGCCGTTTAATATGTAGAGGTTCTCCTCGGGATCAGGCCCTCCGCAAAAGGGCAGCAGATTGAATAAGCGATGAGGCTGAATTAGCCTCGCTGTAAATTCCTCCTCGGAGCTCCGCGGAGGTCACCTGTATCGGTGGGGAGGGGGGAAATGTTGGCCTGCTTTGCAGATCTCTGGCAGGGTGGGGATCTCAGGGACGTGAGGGCTGGGGTTGGTTAGACCACAGGTGCCCATTAGCACAGACATGACCGGAGTTAAGTACAGAGCCTCCCCAGGGTGGGGGCAGCCACCGTCAAAGCACACAGCTATTTGAGGTGACCCCGTGTTTTCTGTGACCCCCGACCCCTAGAAGGAAGTCTCTGAGCGCCTTGCTGATGACCGCATGCAGCCTGTCTCTTAACTGTCCTCAGATTTATTTTTCCACGCATCTATTTCAGATTTCTCGTGCGTTTTTTTTACATCTAAGAAGGACGGCCATCCTCAGCGATGGCACAAACAAGCGAAAACCTGACGATATTGTGTGGGGATTAATGTTGGTAATTGTGGTCTTCACAGTAATGGCTGTAATGGAGGCATTCTGCCAGTTACTGGGCAGACGACCTTTCGAATGTGAGCACTGGCAGTGGCAGAGTGTAGGCTGACATTGTCTAAAGCAGCACTTCACTGCACTGAACACCCTGGCCTGTTTTGGCCTCAGAACGCGGCGTGCTCCATTTAAACGAGAGCGGATTAAACCGCGGTGGAGTGCTCTCCTGGCTGCACGGAAGTCCTCACAGCAACACGATATTGAATTGATTTTGAAACAAAATGCCGGCAAAGTGTGACGCACCACAGGAACAGGTGTTGAATGTATTCCTGTGAACGGCCCAGCTGAATTATGGGTACACTCTGAGGAAAGTGACTGTAATGGCTCGCAGGATAAATGGCAAGGTCATGCTGTCTGAACACTGTGACTTCACCACGCTAAAACTGACAAAACTATGGTATGATTGATTCATAATAGAGAGATACTCAAGCCCTCTATGGTACGAAAATGGTGTGGTTGAGATTAAGGGGCTGTTTTATGGTAAGTCAGGTGCTCAGTAATGAAACAAGTACCCGCATGAAGAAAATTGTCAGTCACCATTCATTTAATCTTCCTACTGCTTGGCCTGCTCTGATATGAATGAATCTCAATGACAAATCACGAGCCTTTCTTTGGTCATGTGATGTTATTGTCATGTTTCTATTTGACGCATTCAAAGTGCTGCCCATTGGTCCTCCTTTAGAATGTTTCAATGATGTAATTGTTTGCTTTTGAATGTATAAATTTAGGATATCTGTTGGTACCGTAGAACATTTTGGATGCCACATACAGCCTGTTCCTATTGGTTGTGCACTGTCATAATTCAGGGATGTCTAACCCACGGTCGTCGTCAACCTCTATGCCTCTCAAGGGTTTTCCCTGTTGTGTTTTGTCAGAGTCAGAGCACAGCAGCGAGCAGCAACATGAAAGGCTAACAGGGCCTTGTCTCTACACCAAAAAAGTTTCCGCAGAGGATCGATGCTGTGTTAGCGTTGCCGGCTGTCTTGTTCTGAAGGATGAGTGTTTATGGAGGGAAAGACTTTGTGTCTGTTTCTGCGGCTCCTCACCAGCAGAAGATAATAGGACTGTGCCTGCTTTCGGATCAGTGCTCTTCTCCAAAAGCAGGGAAGCCGCAGCAATTATTCTCTACAATTTAACATTTCTTTTTTTTTTTTTTTTTTTGCAGGTGATCACTCTGGAAGGATGGGTGGACATCATGTATTATGTTATGGATGCACATTCCTTTTACAATTTTATATATTTTATATTTCTAATAATAGTAAGTATGTTCTATTTTCTGATGTATCACGTCACACTTGCGAGGCTTTAGGTTCATTATCAATAAGTCATGAATGGATATTTTGAGGCTCTCCCACCAAGTACATACAGCTCAGATCTTGACCATTCCTACATTCCACACTGCAGTTCTGCTGAAATATTTTCACATGGTGCGTTATATCAAACATGTCACACTGCGTATCATATTACAGAAGCCTGACCGAATTGAGGTACATGCACCAGTGCTGCTGTATAATTCTTATGGAAATGAGAGACCTCTGCAGGGGCGAAGAAAGTTAAACATAGATTGGTGCAGAAGAGTGTCATCCAGGTGTAAAAGTAATGCAGAATATTCCAGATGGTGGTCTATAGAGGGTAAAAAACATAGGATGTTCCAGAAGGATGTCACTAGGGTAAAAAAGGGAGATGGAATATTCTAGAAGAATATCAGCAGGGTAAAAAAGTGAGATGAAATGTTCCAGAAGAGTATCACCAGGGTAAAAAAGTGAGATGGAATATTCTAGAAGAGTATTACCAGAGTAAAAAAGTGAGATGAAATGTTCCAGGAGAGAATCAGCAGGGTAAAGCAGTGAGATGAAATGTTCTAGAAGAGTGTCACCAGGGTAAAAAAGTGAGATGGAATGTTCCAGAAGAGTTTCACCAAGGTACAAAAAAGTGAGATGGAATGTTCTAGAGGAGTATCACCAGGGTAAAACGTGAGATGGAATGTTCCAAAAGGGTGTCAGGGCAGGATATTTTGGAATCGCCGGAAGACTGTTGAGGTAACGTGATCTGGTTGCTCTGCTTCTCAGGTGGGCTCTTTCTTCATGATTAACCTTTGCCTGGTCGTGATCGCCACCCAGTTCTCAGAGACTAAGCAGCGGGAAAACCAGCTGATGCAGGAGCAGCGCGAACGTTTCCTGTCCAATGACAGCACGCTGGCCAGCTTCTCAGAGCCGGGCAGCTGCTATGAGGAGATGCTGAAGTATATCAGCCACCTGTATCGCAAGGTGAAGCGCAGGGTGTCACGTGCGTACAGGAGCTGGGAGAGCAAGCGCAGGAAGAAGGTGGACCCCAACAGTGGGGGGGCGGGCAGTGGCCCTGCCGGGGGGGCAAACGGCTGCGGCAGGAGACAGAGTGACGAGCATCGCATGCGCTGCATCCAGCACCTGGTTCACCATCACCATCACCACCACCATCACTACCACATGAGTAACGGCGGCCCAGCCGGGGGGCCCGAGATCGGCGACATGCTCGAGATGAAGGCCTTAAGGTCCCCGCCCCAGCTTGCGCTGCCCTCCCCCATGCAGTGCCCCTCCCACGGGGCCGAGTCGGTGCGCAGTGTCTACCACACCGACTGTCACCACCAGAGGGCGCGTCTCCAACAGCCGCCCACCGGAATGATTGGGAACCTGCAGCTGCTGAGTGAGCTCAACGGGGGCATGAACTACCCAACCATCATGCCGTCCATCTGCAGCCGGCCAAGCGCCCCCACCAGGGCTAAGAAGGCGTCTGGCCACGCCCTGACTCTGAGCAAGGCCTCTGCACACCTGAACATCCCCGACCCCTACGGCAAGCTCAGCCAGCTGGTGGGAGATCACGGTAATCTCTGCCGGTCTCTCTTCAGGTTCACCTCTCAAGGTCTGGAAAGCTAAGTCCTGTTCTAAGGCGGCATGACGGAAGAGCTGCCCTCCGAGCGTGAGGGTCGTTAGCATAATCCCTGCGGAGGTGCGGGGGCCTCAGTCCCACATTAATGCATGAAGGATTTCACAGAGACATTCGGAAGCAATAATGGTGCAATTCCAGCAATGAAGCCATCTCAGAAGAATCTGACTTCCGCGCGCCTGTTAGCCTTACAAAGGTTAAAATTACAGCTCGTTATAGAGCTGAAATGTCACAGGATGTGTGGCCTTTCAAAGTCATTCCTGAAAGACAATATAATAAGACTTTTTTTCCCTTGTACATTGAAAGCAAGACCTGATCATAACAGCTGCTCAGCTATTGAAGTACAGCTGAATTGTAAAACTAGATCACGACGCATCTCTCAAGCCAGGGAGAGATGAAAGATGTGCTCTTAATTTATTTAATTAGCACTTCTCAGCAAATTTATGGGTTCATGAAGTCAGTTTTCATAAGAGACGAGCTCGTTTCTCACACGTTTTATTTTAATAAGTGCAGAAGGGGGATCTTATGTAAAGACTGGGTTTCCTTGACATGCTGGTTAAATTTCTAATTATTCTGCTCATATTGAGAGGGGCAGTGGCATTAATCTACTTAACAAGTCAAATTTAATAAAATGAGTCATTTAGTGGCGCGTGAGAGCCCCATACATATGGCGGCAGGGGTGCAACAGCCATTGTCCCTGTAGGGATGAGGATTACCGTAAGTTTTGTAAGAGTGGTGCCTGAAAATCCTCTCCTTCGTGTGCCTGAAGTGCTGTTCTCCCCCAGCAGGCATGTGCCAGGCCAGGAGCTGCCTCTCAGGCCTCAATCTGCCCTTTCAAACGTCGGCCGGTGTGCCGGGCCACCTGTCCTGTGAGCTGATGAGCTGCCCCCGCTGCGCCCGCATCCTGGAAAACCCCGACTTGGACCCGAGCGACTCGGACAGCGCCGGCTCCGACGGCGAGGTGGTGTACGAGTTCACGCGCGACGGCCGGCACGGGCATGAGAGCAAGCCGGGCCGGCACCACCGCTCCCCACGGAAGCACAGGCAGAAGAATTGTCTGTCGCGGCGCTGCGACCACTTCCAGGAGAAGCTGAAGAGGATCGTGGAAAGCAAGTACTTCAATCGCGGGATAATGATCGCCATTCTCATCAACACTCTGAGCATGGGCATCGAATATCACGAGCAGGTGAGCCAGATTTCTTCCCCAGGACCCTGGAATCCATGGAAGATGGCTTTCTGGAGTCCCCTTGGAGATCCGCTGATCTCCAATCAGATAATCCGCAGAAACACAACTAATGTGTTTAACTTGCTATGTTAGCAACCGCGGGAGCCTTGAAACATTACTGAACGGCCAGAGTTTGTGCGATGCGAGCCGGGTGGACTTTATTTAAATCCTTGGCACCAGATCGCAGAGCTTTATTTATTTCTGAAAGGCACGTGGCGCGCACCTGGACAGCGTCTCGCTAGTATCTGACACCAAACGATTTGCCTGTCCTCCGATTGCCATCGCCTGGGAATTCGGTGTGACCTCGGAAATGTCCGTGTGCCCAGGAGCTCCTTACATCTCATTACTCCGCGGCCATCTCACTTTGGGAGACATTGCCTTATTAGGGCTAACAGGCCGAGTCGTTATATAACTCCAGCCATGTGTCATTCCTCAGGACAGCACCCCCCCTGGAGCCTGCAGGCATCGCAGGCTCTGTTTAGAGATCTCATGTTTGTGTCTCCCGTTGGAGAATCTCCCCATCTGATATCGGTGGCAATCTCACAGAAGCGCAGGGCTTTTTGCACTTTGGTACTGTGTTGTGATGTTTGCCAGGGATGGGGGGGGGGGGGCATCCTGAAATTAGCCTGTCCGGTTACAGAATCATAATACGGGGCTTTTTTATTGTTTGTTTTTTATAGTATGCAGTTTTGGGAGAACATGTTAGACTATGTGGAGAAAAGCGTGATGTGAATGGATAGGCGGGGCTTAGGAGCATCACGGATGGATAGGCGGGGCTTAGGAGCCTCAAGGACCGATAGGCAGAGCATAGGAGCATCACGAATGGATAGGCGGGGCATAGGAGTGTGAAGGACAGATAGGCAGGGCGTAGGAGTGTCAAGGACAGAGAGGCGGGGCATAGGAGCGTGAAGGACAGATAGGCGGGGCGTAGGAGTGTGAAGGACAGATAGGCGGGGCATAGGAGCGTGAAGGACAGATAGGCGGGGCATAGGAGCATGAAGGACAGATAGGCGGGGCATAGGAGTGTGAAGGACAGATAGGCGGGGCGGAGGAGTGTGAAGGACAGATGGTGTGGCGTAATAGTTTCATGGACAGATGGGTGGAGCATAGGACCATCACAGATTGATGGGCAGAGTGTAAGAGCATCACGATTGGATGGGTGGGGCCTAAGAGCATCATGGATGAAGGGGCGGCACATAGGAGCATCGTGGACAGATGGGGGGCGTAGGAGCATCACAGATGGAGGGGTGGGGTGTAGAAAGGTCACGGATGGAAACGGCTGAGCAGGTGACTGGTGACTGGTGACTGGTGATCTGCATACGTTGTGCAAAAATTTCACGGACTGCAGGATTGTCCACAATTGATAGGAAAATATCATCAACTTCAAAGTTTATTTGCCAGCTGCTTACAAACTTTTTCGCTAACTTCTGCTTACTATAGCTAGCTCACATGCTTCATGCAAGCATCAGAGGTTGCATAAAAGGCATGACCTGGAAATTATATAGTTTATATACTTTTGGAAATGAAGCTAACCCCTCCCAGAAACTCCCAGCATTCACTGGGCCAGTGGAATCCTGCAGATGTTGCTCACATTGGGCATCCTGTTACTGGCTGCTCTCTTAATGCATGGGAATTACACATGTGCACTGTGGCACTGCTGCATTGGATGTGCTCAGCTCCACCCCACACCCCCCCATTCTCCAGTCTAGCCCCCACCACCTCCCCTAAATCACCACGGTGATACTCAGGACATAAACACAGAGAGCATAATGTTATATCTATGTTAAACCACAGTGCTCTTAAAATAATAATTTTAATTCCTTATGTACCATGAAAAAAGTGTTATTTTGTAGGCCAAGTTTATGGATTCTTGTTTTTTTTTTAATCTCCAAGTAAACCACACATAATCCTGTTATTAAAAGGAGTAATCCCACAGTCAAATAGCATGCTCTAATTATATTTCTCTTTTTTTTGGGACATGTTTATAAAGCATTAGCCAGTCTATCAGTCTGCTTGTTAAGTATATTAAGTATATATGGCACGAATCTCTTATGCTGTTCTGTCGTTTTGCGAGAAATAGAATAGAAACCAGGCTCAGGCGAGTTTGCAAACTATGGAACCAACAAACTTGTCCTCAATGTTCTGTTTCTTTGCTAACACTGTAGTCCACCAAGCAGCGCTGTAGCACGGGCCGTGTGTATACGCGAGTGCCTCTAACTGCCACTCTGTCCGGGTCACACCAACGCACTCATCTGCTGCTCTCGTTTGCTATTTCCACGGCACAGCCATCGCCTCAGAGTGTGGATACAGGTTAATTAAAGTCGCCGCGGCGGAGCCCTGGTTAAAGGCGAGGGCTACGCACTGCTGTCTTGCTCTCGGCAGTTTTTAATCAACACCCCGCCGATAGGAGCAGACGTAATTGTGCCCCATTCCACCGGGTGACGGCGGCGCATGTCAGCGGGAGAAGAGGTGTCAATGGAAGCGTTTCTGCACGAGGGACACGGCTTTGCGAAGCCCAGCGCAGTCTCCCTGAAGCCCAGTGCAGTCTCCCTGAAGCTGCCGTGAAGACCTCCCTGAAGCCCAGTGCAGTCTCCCTGAAGCCCAGTGCAGTCTCCCTGAAGCTGCCGTGAAGATCTCCCTGAAGTTCTTCCTCAGGGAGAATCCCTGTCTGTTGAGTGGGGAAGTTGAAAACGACCAGATTTCTGTGTGGATTTTTTTCTGCTTGTAGCTTTTAATGCCATCACAGTGCTATTGCAGTGTCTAGGAGCGACTGTGTAACTTCAGGCTGCTTCTCCTGGCTCTCCGTGAACGTGTGAATGATGGCCAGACTCTTTCTGAGTAAGCGCTTCACTTGACGTTCTCCACCCTCACAGAAACACACCGTATCAGATCCTCAAACACCCTCATACTGTGGGATTACTCCGCTGAGCCCAGCCTGGCCTGGGCCTCCTTTTTCAATTTCAGTTTCAATTTCAATTGCAATTGAAACTGCAATGAGCATTTGCTGTAAGGAGCTTAATATGCCCCCAGAATTGCCAGATACTTTAAGAAGGCCATGTGCCCTGAACTTTTAAACTTCTTTATGATCCTTTATGATCTCTAAAACTGGTTGTTATTTCGTGTCTTTTTGAATTGAGAATCGTTAGTTGTTCGTTTAAAGAAGCAGACTGTAGTATCGATGATGACAAACCCACGTTACGCTGACTGATGTTTTCTCTCTTCGAGACAAAGCCCAGCCTCCCCTTTGTTTTTCTCCCCAATAATTCAAAAGCTACTTTTGTTAGTTTTTTTTTTACTTCCACTGAAAGATTTATGGCCTTGCGTTCATTACAAATGGCCCCTTGCTTGCCTCCACTTGTTAGCGTGGAGCTCCCAGTTGAATGTTCATTTATCCTGGCTGCAGGGATGGGTCCTTCAGATTGCATCATTCCTGTCTCGATCCGGCGTATCTGGGAAACGATGGTTCATCTCAGCCAGATCCTTGGCCTCAGGCGGGGGGTTGGGGGGGGGTGTGGGGGGAAATCAGGTAGACTTTGCAGTGATGTTGTCAGCAATATTCTTGGAGAAAAGGTAGAGGAGCACCTACAAGCCTACTTACTTATCACTCCATTTCCCGCAACACAGGAATTAATACTGTACTGCGTGGTCTATGTGTCGCCCCCTGGAGGTCAGTCCATTCTCAGCGTAAGGGCACTCGCATCTTCAGTTGGCTGGTTCAGTCCCCTAGCCTGCTCATTTTTTAGCTTATATAAAAAACATGGAAGAGTCTTTAGATAAGCTGGTCTTTAGCTATTATACTGTAAATAACATGCCTTTGTGTGGACCTCAAACGTAATGAAAGCTACCCCCTCCAAACAGCGTCCTTAACCATTGCTGTCTCAAACACGAAGAGCGTAATGCCAATATAACTGTCTTTTCCTGGAGCTGGTTCTGTGATCATACTGATTCCAGGAATATTTCAATTAAGAGAGTGTGAGGGGGCCCCTTCATCAAACTGTTGCCAGTTGCTTATTATGTCACACGGGAGTCGATCTGGAGGGAGGGCAAGCCCAAACAGGCCCCACAGAGAGGGGAGGGCGATCTAAGCCACCCAAGTCTCTCATATGAATGTAGGGCTTGCTGAGCCAACAGGATATGGTGCCTGAATGGCACAGTGTCTCACAGAGGACCACCCAATCAGATGTCTTGGTCTCACCTCCTCTAGTTGCTTGGACCCACCTCCGCTACAATCTGATTGGTTATCTTTCTGAACAAATCATTTTTGCTTCTGCCCTCAGAACATTTTTGTGTACGTATAACTCCCAACAGCCAGAGATTCGGGCAGTGATGTGTGTTATGTCATCAGATACGTTCCTCATTGCACAGCCAGGTCACCTTTGGGAAATATGTGTAGATGAGTGTTGGAGGCTTTAAGAACTGGCAATGTTTTACAGCCCACATACGACAGAGAGAAGCAGTTCAAGGGCACAGCAGTCTTATGAAATATCGCCACAGGGAGTTTGTTTGAACGGAAGGCTACCCTAAAGCTGGATGTCATTGTGTTGTGACGTCATTCAGGCGGGGCAGCTCAACCCATTAGGGGCTAGGTGGCCACCTAGGGGTGCAGCTTCTGAAGGCCAGCCGATTTCCACTGCACGACGCACGCACTGCACGAAGCACAGTGTAACTGGTGCCCCTAGAGGTACTCACACCCTCTGCAGTGCCGGCTCAGAACAGCGACGTGACACTGGCCATCCTGCTCTTATTTAATGGCCTGGTGGTGCTGGAGACCATCTGGAACCTCCCTCAGATACACAGCCTAGTTTAACATGAATTTTTCATATTCATATAATTATTATCATTATTATTATTAGTAGTAGTATTTATTTACTTTTTATAATAGAATGTTATATTTTTACATTATTTATCATGTTATTATAATATATTAAACAAGCTATCCCAGGGCGTACCCGTGGGCTCAGACCAGCGCCGCATTCAGGCTTGTGTACGCTGAATCCACGGGCCTGGAGGAGGAGCCACGTGAAGCTCTATGGAAGGAGGAGCAGAGGAGCACGTCTGAGGCACGTGGGAAACGTCGCGACGTATCTGCACTGCGATGCCCGGGTGGTATTATGGCTGAGTTTAAAATGCTGAGGCATAAACTTCCACGCTTTTGTTAATATGAAATGCAATTACCCAATTTAATAAGGATTATTTGCCGAACCAGAACTGCACTTATGCTCTATTATGCCTGCCAGAGATATCGATTAATTTGCCTTGAAACCCGTTGACAAATTATTCTTGGTCCACTTGGCTGTGTTCTGAATAATGAAGTTATTCTCACATGTACTCAGTTTTAACATGCCACATACGATCTGAATGGCACAATGCTATATACTACATCTGTCCTCACTATGGCAGAATTTTACCTCTAACCACTGCTCCCCCTTGTGGGTATACGGTGAAGCATAAAACTGAGGGTATTGGGTGCTTTTTTACAGCTTTGGCTTGTGTGGTCTTTGAAAATGAGTTTCGGATTTGCAGGTTCAGCCGGTGATTGTGTTCAGTGATCCCACACGGCTCTCAATCTCCTGTCATGATAATCGGAAAACAGACACTTTTAGCTGGGACCCAGGGGGGGGTATCAGCTGGTGTCAAACAAAGGCCCGCCCCTCCAGTCGGGGGCGTGGTGATACCTCAGTGGGGAGTGCACCTGGCGGCACGATGGGGCACCTGTATGGCAAAAAGCAGCGCCTGCTGTCAGCAGGTGATCCATCAAACCGCGGAGGTGCACGCGATATTTTTTACGGTCGTTTCCCATGGATAAAAAACGTCAGTCGCAGCTCCAGTGTTCCCTGCACGCAGCCAGCTCCCCCCCCCATGGAAGGCATTCCTGCTTCTCATCGTTTCGGACCCGGTACTTATCAGCTAATCTTGAGAGGAGTCCCCCCCCAACCTGGTTAATCCGTGCCTTGGTAATATTGCTGCAGATTTCCCACCCGCCTGTAATGTGGTTTAATGCATGGGTGGGGGTGAGGCTCTCTCTTTTTTTATAGCCCCCGCTTCTGTCCTCACTGACCGGCGGACACTAAACTGCCATCACAATGGCTTTTAAAAACACTCAAACAATTGGGCGGAGGACCCCATCTGCCTGGCCCTCTCCATTACGGCACGTTGCAGATTGTTCTTGGGATAAGCCTGTAAGCAGAACACTTCTTCCCCAAAACTGACGGGGTTTTTTTTCTCTTGCTAGTTGGGTTTGGAATTCCTCGACGAGTTTAGATCGAGCCCCGTTTTTTCATCCTGAGGAGCCCTGTACAGGTGCCAGGCTGGGTTTCATCACATTTTGATGTTTCTGTTCCTATGCCCCCCCGTTCACACTAATGGCCTGCTAGGTGATGCAGGCTCCTGATCCAGAGCAAGCCCCATTTTCCCAGTTTGTCTGGGCTGGTGTTTATCACCAGTGTGCACCGTGAAACCCGGGTCTCTGGCCTCCGCTACTTGCTGTGATCCTGAAAGCATGAAAGTCTCACATCTGCAGAGCTAACAGCTGCTCACGTTCTAGCTGAGTCAGAGCCTCAACAAACACTTTTTAGGATTTAAATTTTTTCTGGTTGTCTGAAAGAAATATATCTAAAAATGTATTATTTGATATTCATTTCCATTACATGATTTATTTTTAAGGTTCCTTTAAATTTTTTATGATGACCTGCTTGATAATGTATCTGTCTGTCATTAGAGTTTATATTCAGTTGTATCCAGTACCCAGCTGTAATTGAATGTGTTACTGTTTTTCATTCACGTATGTATCTTATTTGATTGGTTTTCATTTCATGCAGGTGCTGTTCTGAGATGTAGTAATCCTGGATAAGTTTTGCTGTAACAAGTGTGTGTGTGTGTGTGTGTGTGGTCCAGGTATACCTTACCATGTGGGGACCAAATGTGTTTCCTGGGAATTCATATGGGAAAACTCTATTTTATAAAAATCCGTAACTGCAATGAAAAAACTAAAAATGCAAAAACTCTTGTATTTTGTTTGGTTACTTATGGTTATGGTTAGAGCTGGGTAGGGGTTAAGGTTGTCATAGTTAGCATTAGCATTTTCCCCATAGAAATGAATGAGCGGTCCCCAAAGAGATATGATTACACGAATGTGTGTGTGTGTGTGTGAGGCCTGGGGGAGCCCTCACTCACGTGTACCCCCCTCCCCCCGGCAGCCCGACGAGCTCACAGACGTCCTGGAGATCAGCAACATCGTCTTCACCAGCATGTTTGCCCTGGAGATGCTCCTCAAGCTTCTGGCCTTCGGGCTCTTCGGCTACATCCGCAATCCCTACAATATCTTCGACGGGATCATCGTCGTCATCAGGTTCGCCCGTTCCCTCCTCTGCCCCCCCCACCCCCCAAAATCACCTGTCTTTATGAGACGGCAGTATATGAGTTTCTGCCAGAACAACACAGTGAGATGTTGATATCCTGGGGGGGGGGTGGAACCCTGAGGTAACGGATACTGACCGTCGCCTCCCGATGTCTGAATCACCTTCAGGATGGTTTCGCCTTACAGTATCGACTCATCCAGTGGCTCTGTTTCTCCAGCTTAAAAACACTGTACAGTGGGACACGGTGACATTTTGTTCGTCCGTTTTATCCGCTATTCCCCGCGGTATCGCTGTTTTCAGTTAGTTGATCATTGTAATTGGCTGTAATGAATCCATTAGCTGCCATGCACGTCACGACCGGGAACAGGCTCGGTGAAATCCATTTGTGAGAAAGGGCGTGTGTGGTAGTGTGCAGGCTAACGACCCCCCCCCCATCTCCGCACAGCGTCTGGGAGATCATCGGCCAGTCGGACGGGGGCCTGTCCGTGCTACGCACCTTCCGGCTGCTGCGGGTCCTTAAGCTGGTCCGCTTCCTGCCGGCCCTCCGGAGGCAGCTGGTGGTGCTGATGAAGACCATGGACAACGTGGCCACCTTCTGCATGCTGCTCATGCTCTTCATCTTCATCTTCAGGTAGCGTCGCCCAGGATAGGCTCACCAGTGGGGTGAAAATGGACCCCGTGGCAGTTTACGGTGGGGGCTCAGTAGCCCCGTGGCATGTTCTCCCACATTGTGTGGGTTTCCTCCAAGTACATTAGCTTCCTACTGCAGTGCAAAGACTAATTGGCGTCTCTAAGGTGCCCTTAGCGCGTCGATGTACAGTATGTGTGCGCCTTCTGATTGGCGTCCCATCCACAGTGCCCCCCGCCTCAGCGGGTATGGTGGGGGTATGGATGTATGGATGGCTGAAAGGTTATTAGCACATACACCAAGGAGAGAGTTCATCAGGAAATAGCAGAGCTCACTCTCAGTCTTGGAGGAAGTGCCACGACATCGTGAATTAGACAGCAGGCTGTCTCACCGATCCCACCGCAGCCGGGGTGAGCTCCATCCGCTGACGGCTTCCCGGTGTCGCCCACAGCATTCTGGGGATGCATCTGTTCGGGTGCAAGTTCAGCCTGAAGATGGAAAACGGAGACAGCATCCCAGACAGGAAGAACTTTGACTCCTTGCTGTGGGCCATCGTCACCGTCTTCCAGGTTTGACGCTTCCGAGAGGCTGGCTAGCGGATAATGGCTCTGCCGGGGGTCCTCAGGGTGACCGCCTTGCCGGCTGCCAGCGTGGGACCGTGATTACTGCTTCAGCCGTCCCCTCGGAGCTGATGGAGATGATTGCTTCACTCAGTGTCGTGCTGGTTATTTGACACAACCTATAGGAGCCCGGCTGGACGTCTCCATAGTAACAGCAGGAACTGGTTGTTTTGTGCAGATGAGCTCATGTCATATAGGTGGCCCATTGTCTGCCTGTTTCAAAATGAATTATACCCCTCATTAGTGCAGTGATATCCGCATTGAGGTTATATATTCTGTGGTTTAGTACAAGGAGCGATAATAAGATTAGATTAACGCATACGGTGATACTAATGGTACAGTTTGATATAATACAGTATGATCTATTCAGGGCCAATATTTTCACTTACAGTGAATATTATAATATGACTGCGTAGAAGTTGGGATTTATTATGATTCATAGAATTATGATTAATTATGATTCATAGAATAATGCATTATTTTAATCTATCTTGCAATAACTGATTAATATTTATATTTGTAATGGACTGCAGGCGACGGGCAAATAGTCCAAAAATTAAAAAGCACCAGTTTTACAAACATGTCCATCGAGTCACAGTGACGTAGGGCCATGGATGTTTGTTCAGTGTACGGTAGAATGGTTTTGTTGTAGAGTTTCATCATCGTTAACAAATACATCTGATGGTGCATCTATAACAGTGGTGACACTATTAGTGGTGGTAATAACAATGGCTTTCTGACACAGTCCTGTTAACGTGACCGAAACCGAACACACCGCCCGTTCAGTCCGCCCGCACGCCGTTCCTCACGCTGTCTCTTCCCTGCCTGACCTCCCTGTTGCAGATCCTGACCCAGGAGGACTGGAACATGGTCCTGTATAACGGCATGGCCTCCACGTCCCCGTGGGCGGCCCTCTACTTCGTGGCCCTGATGACATTCGGCAACTACGTGCTCTTCAACCTTCTGGTGGCCATCCTGGTGGAGGGCTTCCAGGCCGAGGTACTTTCAGGAGGTACCTCGGGAGTGAGGTTGAGCCACTCTGCCCAGTGCCGCCCCCCCC
>JAODJU010000095.1:24288944-24315936 GCA_026776725.1 Gnathonemus echidnorhynchus | reverse complement strand
ATGGACTGAGGACCTTGGGGGGGGGGGGTCTGTGCCCGGGTACCTTTTAGAAAATCATTAAGAATGCAGTGATGAACAATCACAAATTAATTACAGTACCTACAAATAACTGGTAACCCTTTATATTAATTGCACCTTCATAATGCCTTTATAATGCATTCATAGACCAATGATTATACGATTATAATGTTTGTTATTAATGCATATTAAAACCGTTATGGTATGTTAGGATGTTAAGGTATACTGCTTATGAATGTTCTATGAATGCGATATGAAGGTATTATGAAGGTGCAGTTAATGTTCTAGAATGCATAATGAAGGTGCAGTTAATGTTCTAGAATGCATAATGAAGGTGCAGTTAATGTATTGTTACCAAAGAATTTAGTGCCACCAGGGAGTGAGTCCCAAAAGAAGGGGGACCTCACATCAGAGTTGCATTCCCATTACAGGGTTTGGACCCCATCACCTGCCTGATTAACCGATGACAGGACAATTTCTTACTCTACATTCACACTGGATACGAACCACCTGCGATGAGACGGAGACGTGTTTTTCTTAGCATGGATTGGAAATAAATACTACATAATACTCATTAAGAGGGTGGTGTACATTCCCTGAAAGGTGCAGCCAGTAAAGCTACTGTACGCTGAAGCACGGACAGACTGACCTGAATCTTTCAGTGATCGTGACCGAGATTTTGCCAGTGGGTAAACAGAAATAAAGTAAAGCAAAGCCAAAATAAACAAATGGACTTTTGGCCCAAATTGCCTCATCGCCCCACTGTTGGCTCTTAAACCTTTGGCTGGCAAGTTTGTGGTACGCTGGCTCACTTTAATGATGCATTTTTATTTATATATAAACCATACTCCAATGTCACTAAATTTATTACTGATATGGAAAAGCGATTCTTTGCCTTTATCTGGACCAGTATGTATTTCTGAAATGACAGGCGCTGAAAGAAACTGATTGGAGCTCTCACATTTATGTTGACAAATATGGCTTACAGTATGACATCATAATTTTCTTAAAAAAGCACCTGGAGATTGCTGGTTCAAGTCCTCAGATGAATCATGCTGGACTGATTTGGCTATTTAACCTGGATATATACAGGTATATTCAGCAATGTATGTAGAAACTTCTAGGGAGTAAAATTTATTTGCTTTAAAAAATGCGATCTCCCAGCGCCAGTGTTCCCGAATGAATTTTGTCGGTGTACAGTTTCTCTTTAAAAGAGCCTTGTATTTGCGGTTAAACATGGGTTCTGGCTGACTCTGCTCTCGCCTGAAAGCTCAGCACTATGGAAATCTAAAGGGTGCTTTAGATAATGACAAAGCACTCCCAGGGAATTGAATCAAAGTGCCAAAAGCCAGCTGCAGTCCACATTTCAGGGAACAAAGTCAGAATGCTTTACAAAAACCAAAGGCATTGAATAATTTTATTATTGTCATCAATGTTGTCAGCTTGGTGGGGAAAGAGAATGGATTCTAGTAGAACTGGACTTTGGTACAGGGGTCAATACCATGGTGAATTCTGACGGATGTTTTGATCAAAATGCACTTTTTACCACAGACATGGTATATAAAAACTTGGCCTGCATAGTTTTTTTGTCTCAGGCAAAACATTTTGCCACAGACATAGACAAGTGTTGCCATGGAAACGTTTATCCGTGCATGGACAGGTTGCCAATCCCTGGTCCATATGCATGTCCAACATCCATAAGGAATCTTTAGAACAAGTTCAGTTATAATATTTTAGCTTATATATGAGTCTACTATGGTTTTACATTAACAATTTATCCTAAAAACGTTCCAAATGTAGGGTCAGCATGAACACAAGGCAGGACACACAAAATCAATAGCAAGTCTAAAATTTGTTCAATTGTTTGCACCAGAACCCTCAATTTCACATATTCATAAATAAAATACATCTCTCAGTCAGGATGACAGTGGGTGAATTTAGGAGCTACCCTCATCCATTTGCATGCAGATTAAATATTTATCCAGCAAACTTTGAAGACTGACCAGCTGCAACTCACACTGATCTGATGATTTTTAAAACTTTGTTTTAAAAAAAGTGAACTTCTGCGTCAACTTTCCAATTTAAGCCGTTCATCAGGCGCTAGAGAAATTATTCTGATTAAAATTCCACTGTTTACGAGTACGTAAGCTTACTGTATCACCATTGCAGCTTGTTAACAAGTCTTTAATTTCAAAACGCGTGCCTTGTCTAAATGGATATTTTGCTGCGCTCGCATTGAAACAGCCAATGGAAAAGCTTCACCAGAGACCAGACGTGTGTACCGGTGCACAGGTTCGGTTTCCCAGACACGAGGTGGTCTGTGAACGGCCTGATTTGAAGCCGGTCGCATTTAATGTCGCATGCTCAGCATGTCGAAGCATGAAACAGGCGCATGAAGAGACAGCTATGCCTATTTCAAACTAAAACAGAAATGTAGGGCATCTAGTCTACAGCAAATGTAAATGGGTTTTTGATTCCATTAGTAATTTCCACAAAAGCCTACCAGCCCTCACTCTGGTTAGACGATTTCCTTTCATCTCTTTATTTACATATTCAGCACTCGAATTTCCTCAGTTCTTAAAGATTTTGAACCATTCCAGTCACTTTTTCTAACCATATTAATTCAGCTTTGTCTCTCAGAAACATCCAAAAGTAAGATGGAGCCGCCTAAATTTGTCACTTCAACAAGGATGGATTCAGGGTTGATAACTTCTTAATTAAACAAAACATGTACTAACGAACGCGGTCGCTGCCGGTTTTGCCGTCGTCAGGCTACAGGGGGGATGCGGAGGTCCCTGTGCTCGCCGGCATGGGCCGGAACCAGAGACCCACCTGTCTGCCGCTCATGTGTCATGTGACTGTGTCCCACAGAGGCCCAGCAGCGGCCCTACTTTGCTGACTACTCCCCTGCCCGACTCTACATCCACACGCTGTGCACCAACCACTACCTGGACCTCTTCATAACCTGCATCATATGCATCAATGTGGTCACCATGTCCATGGAACACTACAACCAACCTAAGGTGATGGAGCCCCGTCCGTCTACAAGCTTTGTTTGGTCTGACAAGCTCCCCCTAGCTTTCAGTCAGTTAATAAACCATATTAAACGATATCTGGGCAGAGCAGCTGTGCTCCGCTGAAGCTGAAAGGCCGTTGGTTAAGTCTGCTGATTGCAGAAACATCTCTACCAGCAACTTTCAGTAACTTTTACCAACTCCTATTACCCAAATATGTGCCATGCACATAAATTAATGGGATGTGAATCAAGCTGTCTATGCTTCTTTACAGGAGGGAAGATTAATTATTTAATGTTCGACAGGCGAATCCGTCACGGAGTTGCGGATATTGGCAACTGTGCTTAATTCTCTCGGACCGGATGTTGTATAAAGAGTTTGGCGAGATGTATGAGTTTATATCCCTGTACACTTCCAAGTCAGTTCAGAATGACAGGATGATGTGTCTAAAAAATCCGCAGGTCAATATGTTTGTGGTAGCTCTGTTATTGTCGATGCTTTTAAGCATGTGAAATATCAGCGGTATAAACGTAAATAGATCGGTCGCTCGGGCCGTGGCGGGCTCATCCATCCTGTCAGGCTCACAGGCGCCTCATGGAACGGCCCTCTACCTAACACCGTGACATAAAATGGCCTGTTCTACACCAGACGACACGTGCTCAGTCACTGAGCCTGTACGTGCATGTCTGTGCTCCGCAGTACCTGGAGGAGGTCCTGAAGTACTGCAATTACGTCTTCACCATCGTCTTCGTCTTAGAGGCACTGCTCAAGCTCGTGGCCTTCGGCTTCCGCCGCTTCTTCAAAGAGAGGTACCTCGCTTGATGCCGTTGTTCTGGAGCTGCAGGAGGACGAGAAACAGTGCCTGGAGTATTACTGCTAGTGTTATTATTATCATTATCATTGTTATTATTATTATTATTATTATTATTATTATTATTATGCATGTTCAAACCCCACCTGTGTGTGTTCTGTCCTTCTCAAGTTTGCAAATGCTTCTTCTGGCCCTTCAAAGATTTGCAGTAGTGTATGTGCCATGTTATGGACTGGCATCCCTTCCAGGGCACCCCCTGTCTCGTGCCCTGTGCTTCCTGGGATGGGCTTCAGGCTCCAGGCTGTGAACCTGAGCTTCCTATTTTTCCTGTCATGTTGTCCTTTTGAGGGGCTTTGCTCAGAGACGTCCATTCAGTGGTCCGTGTAAGAATCTGTGCAAATACTCCATAGCTTAACCTTGAGTTGAAATGCAAAAAAAAAAAATATATTCACTCCATTGTTCATGCAAATGAAAGAACATTGTATCTGTGTAAAACGGCGTCCCTATTATGTAACGGATCCTTCTGGAAATCCTCATTTGATTAATTTATGCCTAAGGTGTTGAAACTGTTGATTACATTCCCTCTCACCGAATGCTGCAAACAAGTTCTTCAGCTGAATGTATCATCTCTCCTGCTCAGAGCTGCAGGAATCGTCAGGGTTGTTATTATTAACCTTCCTCAGTCTCTCGTTCATTTCCGTCCGTGTATGTGTGCAGACGCACGTGTGGGTGGCTGGGTATCCACTCGCCTGCGAGCGGCTAACCGCTAGGTTTGTAGGCACCTTTCATCATAGGGGAGACTGATTGTTCTCCTTCAGAGTTCAGAAAGGTTGAAGAAATACTTCATTGTTTCAAGTGAAGCTTCAGTCATGTGACGGATATCTGTGACATTTAAATATGACTCCTGTTGGTATAAAAGTATGGATTAGAGCGTGTAGATGTTTTGCGGAAGGGACAAGGGCAGGAAACAAGGCCCTCTATTCACCCCTGATTGATTGACTTGAGTTTCCATGGCTTTGTGAGTTTGCTTGTTTGAGTTAGTAGTTTTCCAAGCTGCTCATTTGGTCAGTCTGATGCATCTGAAGGGTTGAGACAAATGAGCCTCCAGTCCTTCAGTATCCGTGTCCCGTGGGTCACGTGGGTTGCAAATAACTGACTCTGGCACATGCATGTTGCATGGAGCTTGCTGGAAATAAGGACTGTCATCTGTATGAAACCTTGCTTTTCAGATGGAACCAGCTGGACCTGGCCATTGTCCTCCTGTCCATCATGGGAATCACCCTGGAGGAGATCGAGATCAACGCGTCCCTCCCGATCAACCCAACCATCATCCGCATCATGCGGGTGCTCAGGATAGCCCGAGGTAGGTGTGGCATATATGAGACGCTTTGTCTTTCCCCGTTCGGTCAAAGAGCCTCACAGTCGTACTTGTGAAGTGGTCGCTTTGGAAAAAACAATCCGAGGTGCTTCATTTCTTCATCTGAAGCACAGAAACACATCTTCCCCAGTCGGTGAGCTGGTAGGGCCCTCACCCTAAGTGCGTTAAACGTCGCACTTTGCTGCCCGCGCTGGTAATTGTGGGTAGCTTAGGCCCAGACACATGCCATCTTCCTATGCGCCTGCAGTGCTGAAGCTGCTGAAGATGGCCACGGGGATGCGAGCGCTCCTGGACACAGTGGTGCAGGCCTTGCCCCAGGTCGGTTCCAGATATCACTCTTCTGCCTGCAAACCTTCATACCCGCATGTCCTTGTCTTAATAAGTGAGTTGTTCCAGAGTCATTCTGTTGTTATTCTGTATATTGAGCATAATCCCATTGTTCAGAGTTCCTGTGAAAGTGGTTTAATTTAGTGAAGTGCTGGTATTTGTTTTGCATCTGTCTCGCTTACGGTCAAATCCTTTAATATCCCCGCGATCGTCTTCCTGCGTGTGCCTCATGCAAAGCCCTCTGCAGTGACACATGGAGTCAGGGAGGGACATTAACCCAAGTCTGACAGATGGAGATCTCTGGGCAGTGTGACTGGGGACAGGATCGTCCCAAGAGCTGTATTATCCCCGAGAGGATGGCTGCTACCCTCTGGTCTGTCATCCATCACCCATGAAGGGCAGTTCTCTAGCGGCTTGAGACGATTGGCATCACTCTCTTTCCCGCGGTATCATGGATGACCCCCGTAGCCGTGACATCTGCTTTCGGGGGTTACCAGCATCCCCCAGTACCGATTTGCCACTCGCCTAGGTATCGGTGTGACATTGTGACATTGATGCTTGGGAGTCGAACCTGTGGCCGTCTCCCCCTGCAGGTGGGCAACCTGGGGTTGCTTTTCATGCTTCTGTTCTTCATCTATGCGGCCCTGGGAGTTGAGCTCTTCGGCAAGTTGGGTCAGTGCCCCGTCGACCCCGTCTTTTCTGAAGCTCTCCTGTCGAACAGATTTTACACTCAAAGCGACTTCGGAAGACGTACTGCTCCGCCCAGAGAAAGATCTTGTCCATTACACTATACCTCTGCTGTGTCTGTGGTATAAATTTGGCATTCGAAATGCTATGAACCAGAACCATACCATGCAAACATGCAGCCAGCGAAAGGCTACACAGAGGCTCAGAAGGCAGCTTTAACCCAACTCTAAACCTAACCCTAACCCAACTCTAACCCTAACCCTAACCCAACTCTAACCCTAAGCCGTACACATGCAGGACAAGAGTGAGTTCCAACTCTAGCTGTCTATGAGGAGTTCATGCATCCTCCCCATATTCCCATTGCTTCCTTCGAGCCCCCCCCCCCAGCTTGAAGGCGCATGGTGAAGGTTGCGCTAAATTGCATTCAGTATGTGAACGCCCTGCAATGCATTACTGCAATTCAATAACCCGCCGCAGTTATTGGGAATGAACAAACAGACAGCCCAATTTTGAGGTTGCGAGTAAGAGCAGCAGAGTGAGTGTGTGTGTGTGTGTGTGAGTGTGTGTGTGTGTGTGCCTCATTTGTGGTTATTCTACTCAGAAATTGCAAGTGGAGACACAGGAAATTGCATCACGACTCGCTCCTGTGAAAGCCGCTCTTGCTCCAAGATGCCCTTCAGCTAAAAGTGGCATTTTAGGCCTCATTGTTTCTACATTGGGAAGCTTTCCTCACTTGTGACACCACATGGGGGGGGGGGGGGAAGGGGTTCAGGCTCATAGCTGGTCCTGCCAGTGTGGAATTAGCTTATTTACAGCTATCTGCAATAAATAAGAACATTTAGAGTAATATAATAAATGTTTGTGATTCATGCTTCATTAGGATGCTCACTGCTAGATCTGTGGCATGCATTTATTTTACCCAGAATGCAATGACGACAACCCTTGTGAAGGCCTGAGCCGACATGCCACTTTTGAAAACTTTGGCATGGCCTTCTTGACCCTCTTCAGGGTCTCTACAGGTGACAACTGGAACGGCATCATGAAGGTGAGTGAATGGACAGTCCCTGCGGCAGGCATCACCCGGCCATGCCCATGCCCTGCCCAACCCGCTGCTCCCCCTACAGGACACTCTGCGGGAGTGCAGGAGCGAGGACAAGCACTGCCTGAGCTACCTGCCACTCATCTCGCCCCTGTACTTCGTCACCTTCGTGCTGATCGCCCAGTTCGTGCTGGTCAACGTGGTGGTGGCCGTGCTCATGAAGCATCTGGAGGAGAGCAACAAGGAGGCCAAGGAGGACGCTGAGATGGATGCTGAGATCGAGCTGGAGATGTCCCGCCACCTCAGTGCCAACGCGGCCGCTGCCACCCTGGGGCCTGACGGTCAGGATGGCTACTCCGGGCCGCACCCAGACTCACCGACACAGGTACACCGAGGCTGCTGGCAGCCCATGGGGGTCAGGAGGGCCCTAGCAAGGGGTTTAAGCCTAGGAGATGTCATGTTCATTTCCCAAGACCACTGGAACATTAGAACAAAGAATATTGGTGACCTTTTTATTTACCTTCAAAGTATTGGGCATGAGGCGATTTCTGAAAACAAACCTGAATAGAACACAGCTGAAATAACTGGTCATACAGAAACAGCTGCACGAAGCTCCTGTACAAGCGCGATACATGTCACAGCATTTGGGACAAATAAAATGGAACAGGGTCAGTGATTTGGCCAGAAGATTCAATTTGGGCGGGCTAGGTGAGGGCCCAAGCTAAGCTAATAAACTAGCTTTGGACTGAAGGTTCACGGCAGGTGGATGAGCGGTTCTGATCAATAAACCCCGAGCATTAAGGGACATGATCCTGAACTGATGAGGTCACCGGTCTGAGATACACCCCCTCCCAAACAAAGGCAAAGCAAGCCGGCGAGCCATTGGCTGTGGGGAGAGGGAACATTTACTCTGGGGAAGGCACCGTGTCTGAACAGGAAGCGGAGCAGTGGGAAGGCGAGGGGCCGTCGGCCTGCAGCTACCTGGCAAAGTCACGTCACAGGACTCGGTCTGGAGGAGACCTGGCTCCCCACCTCACTACGGCTCTGCTTTTTACCTTTTCAGGACAGGAGACAAATTTTTGGGTCTTCCCTGAGACAGGATAATCTCATTAATTCTTTCAGTACCTCATTAATCGTTAACCACCCCCCCTCCGCCACACACTGAAAGTAAGAAAACTGTTTTGGGGAACTTAATTAAACCACTGTTGCAGAGAACTGGCCAAACCAAAACCCATTAGGGGATTTTCTTCTGTGGTTCGCTCTAAAGGTAGACGGTTTTATCTTAATTTCTGTTTCGGTGAGAAGTTCTGCAGAGAGAGCACTCTGTCACTCATGCTGAACTGAGACGCCGGAGACCAGCGCACCGTTTCTTAATAGCTTATTTAGATAAATCTTTTTGACTGCATTCAAATGGGATGCCATCTATTAATTTACTAATGCATGAAGTCAGTGAATGAAATTTACATCATAAAGTTTTTCCGTGTCTTAGCTGTCTTTGTCGGCTTCTTTTTTGAAGTGGGCTAACAGCAACGTTGACTGTTAGATGGATGGCACAAATCACCAAATATCACCCAAAATGCCTGCAAGAGTGTTAACAAGCAGTGTCAAGTCGGACACTCCCAGGCAGGTGCCTGCCTCACTCAACCATCAACACAACCCGCCAGAGACTATATCACATGATCTTACCGGAAAGCAGCACTTTCGCCTTAATAGCGACTCCTAATGATCTTCACATCAACAGAGATATTTGGTAGGATGGCAGCTGGGTTTGTCTCATGCTTAGTCTGATTATATCCAATTATTATGCTCATTGAAAATGCATTAAAGGTGGGCCTCCCAAAAGCATCGTGGGCTCTTTTACATTAAACGGTACGCTCACAGATGATTAGTATGCCACAAGACACGAGCCACAAGAGTGCAATCTCAAGGCTTTTGTTGACCCTCATTTGTGATCGGTAAATATGGTCAACGAGTCTCCGAGTCGGTTAACAGCCTTTAAGTGGATAAGAGCACTTCATCCTACCCCAACGCTCCCTCCCTTTAATGAGCATGAATAATCCACGCTCTTGTATGCGATGATCACACTCCATTTGAAGGGTGACAGCCCTTTAAATGGACCCTTTGACACCAGGTTTGTTGCCGAGGGAACAGGCATGTTTACAGGCATGTGCAGAAGCGGTCCTGTGCCTGTGTGTCTCCAGGATGAGACTCTGCAGTGTGCGGGGGAGAATCTGCTGTCTGTGCGGAAAGCGTGCGTGTCCAGGATGCACTCGCTGCCCAACGACAGCTACATGTTCCGTCCGGTGAGGCCAGCCAACGCCCCCTTCCCCCTGTCAGAGGTGGAGTCCTGTGATGGGAGTCTTCACCTAGGTACCGGTCAACCCATGTTATTGCTCGGAGGACCTGTGCATGTGTCACATGATCTTTTCCTGTGATCCGTAATGATTCTCTCATACTCTGCCAGGGTGACGCCTCCCTTGGCATTTACTTGCAGGCTGGATGTTTCTATCGCACCTGTTTTCATCTCAGTTAATGGTCACTTTGTCTAAGATTCGTCACCTCAACCCAAAGCATTTCTGTCCAGGTTCTGTCACGTCCGTTAGTTCCCAGCCCTCCAGGGGGAGCTCTCAGCTGTGTGTCCCGGGAGCGTCCCCTCACGCCAGCCCTACCTCCCTCTACGACAACAGCAGCCTTCCCAGAATTCCACCTCCACGGCTTACATCCTGCTCCGGTGCCAGCAGACCTCTACGTAGACAGGTACCATTGACCCCTAAGCATCCTTTCACTCAAAATTCCTTCCTGGCATCGGGTACCGTTTACTGGATCCCCTCTTTTGATTCTAGGAAGCAATCAAAAGTGACTCCATTGAGGTGCAGAGCTTCGACTCGAGAGACAACCTGGAGCGGCAGTCCTGCGAGAGCCTGCAGCAGATGGCCCCTATGTTGCATAGCACCGCCTACTCGCGGGAGGGGGGCTCCGCCACAGCATCCCCTGAATGTTCACCGCCGCCAGCCTCTCGCACCCGTGCGGCAAGCGTGCAGACACGCTGGCAGGTGTACGGTCAGCACAGCAGTGCAGGCAGGCCGGGCAGTGGCCCTGCTGAAGGTGCTGGTCCTGAAGACTCCACGCTAGAGTTGGTTGACCCCGCAGACGAGGAGGTCCGGCACATCAACAGCTCAGCCGCGGGCTGGGCAGGTGGGCCGCTGGATGCCCGCAGCCAGTCCCTGTCTCCTTACAGCTCTCCCAGCAATGAGATTCCTGTCCCGCTAAAGAACTGTAGCAGTGCCACAGACCTGCAGTCTGCCAGTGCCAGGGAAAAGGACCTCAAGAAGTTCTACAGCGTGGACACTGAGGGCTTCCTGGACCGGCCCTCCTGGGCTGATGATGGCCGTCGGCACTCCATCGAGATCTGCCCTTCGTTCGATGAGGGCCTGTTCTCTCAGTCGGAGAGGCGGTCCTCCTTGCAAAGCCAGTCGGGCTCCTCTGAGTGCCTCCCCATCCAGAGAAAGAAGAAGATGAGCCCACCCTGCATCTCCGTCGAGCCGCCTGTGGAGACTGAGCTCCTCACCCCCGCGGCTTCCCGAAACACGAGCTCCGAAACAAGCATGCTGCTGCGGAGGAGGACGCCCTCCTTCGAGTCGCCCCTGCAACGTGACTCCCTGGACCTGCTGGAGCCCCAGATCATTGTGGACGCCCCGCCCAAAGTGGACAGGCACCTGCCCATCCCACGGATCTCCTTCGATCAGTCGGACTTGAGCTCCATGAGCAGCATGTCGGACATCCTGTCGGACAGCGACCAGTCCGTGCACTCGTTCGACGCCAGGCAGGAGGGAGGTGCTCATGTGAGGATGGAACACCTCCAGGTCCCGGGAAGCAGGGGCATGGAGAACAACAGGCAGACCCGCGGTCATATGTCCAAGACCCCCTCTAGTAGGAAGAGGGGGCTGGTCCGCATGGCAAGCACAAGGGACGAGGATGAACCAGTGGCGTAGCCAAAGCCTTCCAGGGGTGACCTGTGCAACTCCAGTCACTGGGGCTCAAGAGCCGGGTTTACAACATGGGATATGCAATTTCAGTCTTTCTTATGGAACTTGGGATCAGGGCTCAATCACATTGATTTGGGTTCAAGTGTCTACTGTGTTTAATACCATGGATTTCTGTAACGTCTACTTTCTAACTGGCACTGTATTGTGTGACCGCACAGTATGCTAAGGTGCATCATTAGATAAGGTATGTACATTTTGTGCTGTAAATAGAGGGAAATAATGTATCTGTGCAGAAAATATGTATTCATATGCACATATTTTTATAGAGCTGAGTAACGTTTTGCACACTTTAATTTGAATTCCAAGTTGGTTAGTGTTTCGTTGTCCTCTTGAATTCGTACAGTTTTCATTTTGACGACGGCTTGTTCAAATGTAGTATGCTTACACAACCTACTGACACTAAAGGTTATTTTTATTATTTTTTTCTACTCGGGGTAGAAATATAAATTGTTTATATTAACTGAATCCAACAAGAACCAGACTACTATTGAGGTTTAGCCTTTGTGCAATAATCACGGTTCAAAGTTGGATTTGCTAGGATAAATTTATTGAGAGGATAGCTTAACATTAACGTCTGCTCAGATTTAATGGAATTATGACCAATGTTTTTAAAAGGACTGCTATTGTTGTGATGATTTAAATAATGCATATACTGCGCATTTTTTGTTTCAATTGTGCATTTGACAAGCAATTAGTTGCAGTGATATGAGCTGAACTCCTAACTCCCTGTACAAGCTGGTCGCACCCAATGAGAATCCACGTACTAATACTGCGGTACACACTGCAATCTGAGATGGAGTTATAGGTTTGTGCAAGGACAAAGTCTCAAGATTAAAGGGCTGTTTGATTTTAATTGGTATATTTTAGCAGTAAGAAAAGAGTACAGAAAGATTTAGTATTTTAGCCAACAGCACTCTGTTTAAAATGAAACATGGTTTCTTGGACACCCAACCAAAAATCAATAAATAAATAAAATTGCTTTTACATTTCAGCCTTGACATGGTGCCTTTGCATTTACCTGAATTCCTGATTATGGCAGGATTTTATGGCTGATTTAATTCTGTTTTAATCTGGATCAGAAACAATATGTCATTAAAGCAGGTTAATCTTTCATAGGCAATGTTTGTATACATGGTATATGCATCAGATTATGCATCGGATTGTGTGAAATTACCCCACAGAGTAATCTGTTAATTTGATTGGAAATATTTCCTATGTTTAATGAAGCTTCTACGTGATTATGGGATGCAAGGTAATGGCCTGCTTTTCTATATTTGTGTCTTATTGTCACAGTTTTTTTCCTCATATCCACTACAAAGAAAACCTTTTTCATTATGTAACTGGGGAAATTCTAAACGAAATGTGGAATTCTGTGATGCAATTCGTCTTTCTCTTGGCAAAAAGAAAAGAAATCTTTATTGAGCCCCTTCCTAAGATGTTTTAAAAGAAAGGCAAGGAAAAATTCTCTTGCTGTAATCAGGCTATCTGCAATAATTTAACTTTTTGCAGAATGGGAACTGAGTGGTGAAAATCCAAAAGTATTAAACAGTATTTTGACATTTAAATTATTATTACTGTCTGATGGTCTAAAATTTGTCCCAGGTGATACTAATTAAAAGAAATTATTTAATTTAATATAGAGCAACGGTATCCATTTGTTCACACACTTCAGGATGAATCATCAAAGGCCCAAGGCAATTGGCAGAAAATAAGCTACATGTGAAATATAAAGGTGAAATCTGATTTTGATTTTTGGATCAGAACGTATGCATGGACAGTATGTTGTACACTATCAGCTCTTATGTTAAACACTTTACGCACATTGTGTGATAATTCCTCATTATTATTATTATTATTATTCTTTTGCCGAAAGATTACTTACCTCATTTTCAGCTCTAAGGAAGATCTGCTGGTAGAGAGGAGCATACTTGCTGTGCTTTGCTGCATCCAGCTCACATGATCTGCTTCCTCTATGATTCTGCCCTGAGGTCTCCCAGCCAGCTAAAAAGCTCACCTCCCTGCTCTAAACCTCCATCCACCAACCACCAGAAAATCGGGTGACGCCAAACATATTTTTATTATAAATAAAATTATTTCAAATATTGCTTTCATGTGTACAGAGTCAAGAAAAATGCATTAAAATTTAAAAAATCTCTGAAACGTCTCAACCTTTCCTTATGGGTTAGTGTACACTGATCTCAGCCGGTGGATTTTCAATTTGCAGTGGAGTAAGTTAGAATAAAATCCATAATGCCAATGGGAGTAAAGAAATATTTTGTTGTTTAATGTAACTGTGTTTAAAGCATATTAAATAATATACTAAGTATTACTATTTATAATTATATACTAATTACATACTATTTTATAAATAACATTATTATAAATAAATACTACTGCTAATAATATTAATAATAATACAGTACTAGTCAAAAGTCTGGACACACCTGCATTTATTGCATTTGTCTCTATTTTACCTGTGTTAAAATGGCCTCCAATCAATGAAGTAATACATAACAAATACTGCAATGACTAGGAGAAGTGTTCAACATCTCAAAATTTTCTAGAATTTTAGACTCTTCTAAATATCCCCCTTTTGCCTGTATGACAGCATTGCAGACTCTTGGCGTTCCTTCAACCAGCTTCCAGATGGAGCCACCTGGAATGCTTCTCCAACAGTCCTGAAGGAGTTTCCACAAGTTCTGGGCACAAGTTGGCTACCTTGCTCTTACTCTTTAATCCAACTCATCCCAAAGCAGCTCCACAGGGTTTAGGTCGGGGGATATGACATAGCCTCAAGGTGCCCTTAGGGTCATTATCCTTTCAGCTTTTCATTAGGTGCGTGCAGACTTTTGACTGGGACTGTATATCTTAAATAACAGGTGCTTTGAAGGAAATGCACAATTTAAAACATCTTTCACGCGACATAACCTAAGATAGATGTATGACTGTAAGAAAAAAATAGAAGAACTAGGGCTATTAAAGTTACGGCATTAATGCCTTAGCAACAATCTTAAAGCTATAACACGTTATTATTTCTTAATTTCATTAGTTTTACTTGTGTTAATTTTGATAGCCCATTGGGAGAATAGTATATTGAAAAGATGTTTAATAGAATTTAAATTCCATACTGAATATACAGACTACAAATTTTTTTGATGGTATTGCAATGAGTTTATGTGCAACTAATTGTGAAGGTTTGCAATTAATCATGATTAAAAAAATATATTGTTTGATGGCCCTATTGACGATTTTTGCTCATAAAACTGAAATCGCCTGGCTAGCTGGCCCCCTAGGTTACTGCCTGTGCTGCTTAATAGGTTTACTGACCCTGACTAGATATTTTTCAGTATTAGTGCATTGGGAAATAAATTAGCTCTACCCAGGTTTTAGGTAGTTTGTAGATTAATGACTTTAGCCAGTGGGTCTAACACCCAGTCTTGGGGGGCCACTGTGTTGATTCTGGTTCTGTGCAAACTCTTCGTTATATACATATGGACTGTTTCTACTGGACACTGATCTTGGTTTAACTTCTTCAATTTTCTGATTTCTCTCTTTTAATTGATTTAAAAATAAACGTTAAATTCTCTGTTTATTTCCAGTGGTATTTGTGTAGAAGGATTTGGATAGACTTTAAGATAATAAAAATGTAGTGATTATTCTAATTAAATAGAATGCAGATTTGTTCCACTAGTTCAGATACACCATTGAACCAAAACTGGTTAAAGTAATACAGTTTATCTCTTAAGTTGTTTTAATACTGATGTATAGGCCGATCTTATAAATGTCACAAAGAAAATAATTCAATTGTAATATTCAAATCAAACATAACGCAGTAAGTGATTGGTTTGAACAATAATGGGACAAACTGTGGTACCTCAGACCTGTGAAACACTTAAAAAATTAAAATACATATACAGGTTTACATTGCTTAACAACCAGGGTATATTCTGTCTGTTAGACAACCCTATAGAACCTACTGGACTTACATTGTACCTGTGCTACTTAAAGATTCAAGATACTTTACACTAACATAGTACTGTACTACTGTATACTGTTCAGTAATAAAACATATGTACACTATCTTAGCAACCCAAAAGTGTGATTCAAATAATTCAAATACAAAGAACAGTTAAGTAAATACACAAATGCTTAACATACACGTTAATTATTGCTATTAAGTATTATGGGTATTTTATGTTAGATGAGTTCTGTACCATCATCCAGCTGGCTGCACAGTCATTTTGTTTATCTCAGCTACACATTGTGCACTTCAGCCGCTTACATCTCCTGCGTCCTGTTAGCTAATCGGAATTTTTCAGCTCTAGGGCTGCAGCCGTTGAAGGACGTGGTCTATGTAGTCTTTGTAGGCTGTGTCCTTCAGTGGTTGGCACAATGAAACTTGTGATCTCAGCAAAAGAATAACACATTTCCAGGCTGCATTTTAAGGAGCCGTCGAAATGGGACAGTCTTGTTCCGCCGCTGTGATACATTTGGTCTTCAAATGTAGCCTTAGAAGGATTCAGCACCTGAATTCGGACACGGCCTAATTTAACGGTTTGGGACCTTGGACAGCCGGACGTTGCGTGGAGGGACGTTAAGTGACGAGTAACTGTACAGACATCCCTCCCTAGGCATGCTGATTTCAGGGAGGGGGCAATATCTGAGAGGGAGGAAAGGGGTGGCTGCCATAAAATAAAAAATACCGGAATATTGCAAGTATACTCTCAAAATACCATATGCCGCGGTATAATGTCTGGACGGTATTAATATCGCCCAAGTATTTAGTGCTGGCTGGAGCGAGGAAGGATGCTGGAGAGCCAGCAGTACAATTCACTGACACGAGTCCTGGCAGTAAAATCTGCAGGCCAGGTGGAGCTGGATTGCGATGGTAAAACCTACCAGCTAATTTTATTGCCACTGAATAGCTGAACGACACATTTCCAGTACATTCTGCATCGTTCTCAGGTGTCAAGGAGCTGCGGTCAATTTCCAGAAGACTCCTGCTGTGGATCTTCCAGGAGAGGTGGGATGTCTGCATATACCTACATACATAACATGGGAGGGTTCTTGCATGGCATGAAACAACAAAATTCGGAGCTGTAATGAACAAGCTCATAAAGTAGAATTTGTCATCTACATTTCTGATTTAAATATATTTCTTTGGTCATAATTTAAATGATTTAATATACTTAAAGTCATCTCTCTTCTGTAATCTCAGATGATGACACTGGTGAATGCTACCTAGAGATGTTTTTAACAATTTAAATTGTGGCCCTATTAAATGGCACAGTGCAGCAATCGTGGAGCCGTTTGCGATATAGCTGAGAAATGGTACCATTGTGAAGTGCATTAATAGCGGCACCTAGTGGTCATTTGATACAACTAACTATACCAAAATGAACTTGGGAGATCTCTGTTGCAGTGGTTCTCAACCAACTTTTGCACCGCGACCCAATTTTTACCATACCAGCTCAGTCGCTACCCCTTATCAAGTATAGGTTTAAATTAACGCTATGATCAAGCAGGCAGTGCACTCTGCGTTTTACACCAACCAATGCCTATCGCACAAATCTGATTAGATGTGCCAAAAAAAATTAAAGTAAGCGTCTGTGGTTTGGCTTCTTGGATTGGATGAGTGTTCACTAGTTTTGCGCCAAGCAGTTGTAAACCCAAGACGCGTTTATATAGGTTAATTCTACGACTGGGACTGGGAAATCTGATCGTAGATCAGCCTAGAAGTTTGCTGGTTTTAAAATACTTACATTTCCAACTCTGCCTCGCGACCATTTCAGAACTTGCCGCAACCCAAATTTGGGTCGCGACCCACGAGTTGAGAATCGCTGCTCTATTAAAAAATTGGCGCATTTATTTTTGTGCCAGTTGTTTCTGGATATTGAGGTATTCTTACATTAACACATATATAATAAATATAATTATAAGTGATTTTATACCTGCAAATATAACGTGTACTGCATTTTTCACATAAATATTTGTAAAATTGGCACGTTCGGTTATTTTCCGATCTATTGAGGTTTAAACTGCGTTCATTTAAGCGTATGTGATCAATAGCGATGATAAACTAGCTAGTATAAGTATTTGCAATTGCAGCACGGTATAGTTAGGCCTAAGTCTTCGACGAATAACAAGTAAAAATGCCTGTCACTGTAGCAAGGAAACGTGGCTGATAACAGCCGCCGTGTGGAAGCACCAAGTCCTATCAAACCGCAAGGGGAACCTCCAATCTGCGAGAACCGTATTAACGTTGCTCTGATAATAGTTACAAGGTTCGTATCGCTAATCAGGACAGTACGTGGTATTCTTCTGCACTGTTCACAGGTTCTGTCCTTCCCAAATTCGAACAAATTGGAACATAATTAGATTTGCCTATTTTGGGGGGCCAATACGATATGCTTTCATGGGGCCAGAAATCTCTAGCCGTGCCCCTGATCGTACAATGACAGTATGTGAAATCTGAAGCATGTTATTCATATAATACTATGCGCGCGCACACATAATTCTAAAGCTCCTGATCTACCCAGCTGCACCTGAATTAAATGAACAAGAAAAATCACGTTATATGGCACCCTCCTGTTTTACTGGCATAACGATGATAGAATAATGTAACATTTTATATTACGACTTAAGCATACAAAACACAGCAATTTGACTTTTTTTCGTTAAAGAGAATAACAAATAAATTATACATATACCATTCACCAACGTATCGCTGCAGTTCAATAAACAAAATGCATACATTTAAATTTTACCAAAGAGAAAATTGTATTCTACACAATTAAAGCCAAAACAATTTGGTACTTATGTATAATCTTATGCAGTTTTTTTTTCCGAGTCCCCTGATACTTATTAAGCGGAAAGTGAAAAGCAGCATTTAAATACATATTCAGCCTGAAGGTGGAAAGTCCATGATTATAAATCAATCATTAACACACACTTAACGAGTCTTTCTATTACATGCCCACAGAGCAGTGATAAGATTATAAATGTAATTCATGGCGTTTTATGGCCTACTGCTCTGCACGACACGAGTGGAGTTCGAAGCTCACGTGACGCCATAGGCGAGTTGCACTGCTGTGAACCCAGCCGTTTGCTAAGTCACTGCCCCCTCAGAAGATGGTGCCCCAGGTGGCCACCTATGTCACTGTAAGGTTGACTGGCTCTGCACGGCACGATCTATGGCAGTTTTGATAGCAATTAGCATCAGAAACGGACATTTCAGGTCCAGAAAGTAAAAATCCAAACCAGGATTTTGTTTCAACCAACCAGTTGAACATAAGAGAGTCACAGTCACAGAGAACTCAACTGGTTGGTTGAAACAATATCCTGGTTTGGATTTTTACTTTCTGTCCGCGACTGGTTAACATCAAGCAAAAGAGATATTTGGCGGGCATATGTTCTATATTAATTTGTATAGGATGCTATTTATTTAATTACATTTAGTGGGGGTGGCATGGTGGTACAGTGGTTAGCACTCACACCTCTAGACCTGGGTTCAAGTCTCTGACAGGGTTCCATGATTATGGTGACTGCATGCTCTCCTCGTGTTGTCATGCAGTTTCCTTTAGATACTCCGGCTTTCCCCCACAGTCCAAAAACATGCTGAGGCTTATTGGAGTACCCATATTTACTGTAAGCCTCAACATGTGAGTGAATGGTGTGTGAGTGTGCCCTGCAATGGGTGGTACCCCCTACTGGGCTGTTACCCTGGACACCCCGTGACCCTGAATAGGATGAGTGGTTTCAGAAGATGGATGGATGAATATTTTAATAACATCAAGCATCAAATGAATGATTATGTGTCGTTGATTCCATGAAGATCACCTATGTATTATACCAAGGGAACTTTATCAGGAGTTTGAAAATGTTGCAGTAAGTGTGTAGCACTTCCGATTAGTATTATGAATATTATTGTTTGTTTAGAAAGATAAAATTAATCTTTATCACCACAAGCAACCCAATATCTGCCTTACCAGCGGGACTGTTAGCCAACGGAAGTCAAAATTTAACTCGAAAGACTCAGTCATTGGTACACAGTATGAAAAACAACGTGCACATTGCAGCCTAAGCATTGCACAGTTACCACAACTGCTATTTACAACATAAATAAATGAATATGAATGCTGCATATTCATTTACGTTATTTACAGATACACAGGGCGTCGTGCAAGGCATGCTGGTCCAATGCATAATCGGTTACTCTTTTTTTTCTCAGATTATTACAAATATCTGACTTTGTGCTAGGGCTGGGACGATTATTCAACAATTATTCCGCTAATAAGCTGGCTAGTTGTTTCACTGCTGGCACCGTTAAAACTATATCAATTAATTAATGAATATTGTTATAATTTTGTCTAATATCACCAGTGCCAGCAGTGCCACACTATTTTGTAAGGCATGCACTGGCCAATCATGTAGCACTTCTTCATAAATATTAATAAGACATCTCCTACCACCCTGCAAAAAGGAAATTTGCCGCACTTGAGCACTGGGTTCTTGCTGTGTGCTGATTGGTCAGTCCCCTATAATCATGCATGTGTCATTAATGCTAATGTGAAACAGCTGGATGAGTCTTTCAGTCAAGGAAACAAACCAGTCAAAGCACAAGAAGAGTTGAATTATTTAGCTGAGCACAGGAGCCATTCAATTTGAAAGTAGTTTGTAAAACCCGAAGTAGTGTCCTCCCTGACATGAATTATCTAGTCACCCTAAGTCAAGGGTGTCGAACTGCAGTCCTGAAGGCCAGAGTCCTGTGTAGCTTAGTTCTTTCCCTGTTCCACCACAAATGACACAGCTGGAGAGCTGTGTGGTAATTAGTAGAAAGAGTTGAATCAGGTGTGTTAAATGAGGGGAAACCCAAAAATGTGCAGGGCTCCGGCTCTCCAGGACTGGAGTTTGACACCTGTGCCCTAAGTGATTATTAACTTCAATCTAACATAGAAATCATATTGAATATCTTAAGTTTGCCTTTTTTTTTGTTAATAATGCTCTAATGTTTAAGAAATGTTTTAATAAATTGAAATGTTAATGAGATTTTCAGATTTGTGTGTGTGGGGGAGAGGGTGAATTGTTGTATTAAATGACTAGCTTGAAAATAATTGCTTATCAATAAATTTATCGTCATATCAATCGAAAAATTAGTTGTTAGATCAGTCGAATAATCAAAAAAAAAAATCGCTAGATTAATCGTTTAAAGAATAATCGTTTGGGACAGCACTACTTTGTGCAGTGTACTTAAAGACGCATGTGAAAGGCTTAACCGCTCACGGCTCGGAAGCCGGGTAACAGTGTGAAGCTGTTTTAGCGCCTGAGCGCCGCAGGGGGCGCTGCAGGAGGGGGGACTAGTACTCTTGGTGGCGGCTGTAGTTACGTAACGCGAGAGCTTAGCGGCGTGGCGGACTGTCGGCTCTCCGAGCAGCATTAGCCAGCTGCTCCTGCACATACTAACCCGATAGGAGGAAACCTTTACTGCGGTACAGATATGGAAGCAAAGTCCCTCAAGGAGGCCGAAAGGACCTGTGTGCTCTGCTGCCAGGACGTCGACATTTACGCCCTGGGAAAATGTGACCACCCGGTGTGCTACCAGTGCTCCACCAAGATGAGGGTGCTCTGCGAGCAGAAGTACTGCGCCGTCTGCCGGGAGGAGCTTGACAAGGTGCCCTAACTTCCCGCTACTACAGCCCGGGGCTTGCGCGGCCGTGTAGGCCGCTAGCCGCTTAGCCAACTAGCTAAGTCAGATAGCTAGCTAGCTAGTTAGTTTAGTATTGAACTACTTGTCATACATTGTTCACATACTGTTTTTGTACTTTATGCTGCTTATTTATGTTATTGAAAAATAATGTGACTGGTAGTATTTTGTAGCTTTAATGTTTCAATGGTCGTTGTCCCTTGGCATTTTTGTATAAAAATGGTTTGTTTTTGTAGTGGCTTGACGTTGGCTAGATTGAAGTTTTCTTAGTTAATGCTCGTCTTTAATGTGGTAAACGGTTATTGCCCACGATAAATGTAGACGCGTGACGGGAGGCGAAGGGCGAGCCGGCCGGCCGCTTCATTTTCCTGCGTACGTTTCTAATCACTGTCAGATTTATTGGTGTTCTGTAGTGATTGTAAATCACCCTTTTAAACCGCATTTTGTTGTTGTTGGTTTCATTATTAACTTTACTTTTAATGTCGGGTTCCTTCCGTAGCGGGTGTAGGTATGACAGATCTGTAACCTGTCATCGCCGCCTGTCTTAACAGCTGATCTCGGCTGTAGGTCGCTGCATACCTGCCTGCAATTCTTACACGCATAAAAACTAGGAAGTACGTCTGCCCACTCCTGTCTTATGAGGCAAAGTATCTCCGGTGTGGGCTTTGCTTAATTTTTTTTTTTTTTTTGTGATTCTGATCGGCACTTTTCTGGCCCGGCCATGCGAGTTGCGTGGCCTTTGACAGGCGTGCAGGGTCCAGTCCTCCTGTGTTCAGCAGAACTGCCAAGAGTCAGCACAACCATATGGGGACGGTGCATCAGTGGGCTCGGAATTCGGTGCTAGATTAGGATATAAATCTATAGGTTGAGATGTAAATCTGTATAACTCATTAAACAATCTGACCTGATACACGCTACCAGGCTATTTAAAATCAATTTGTTTACTAATATATTTATTAATATTGGCAGCTTGATCTGATATTTTCCAATTTAAAAATACCTTTAAGTAACTCAGACGAAAGTAATAAATAAGTATTGCTTTTCTAAGTTGCCTGTTAAGTTGGCTTGAGTAGTTGATGAAAATATTTTACTGCCAGCATCACAAAACCATCCTCAAAAGCATCTCTGTTATCAAGTGTACTGTTAAATGTTGAGACTTCTTTTTTCTAGGTTGTTTTCATCAAGAAGCTTGAACCTTTTGCTGCCATTGACACCAGGCGATTTCAGTGTGAGAGGAAGTATGACATTTATTTCTGTGATGGCAAGACATATTCGCAGTTCAGGTACGGGCAGCCATGTTTCTTTGCACGATTTTAGTGCTATGCAATTATAGTGTGTCCTCTATATTTCCGTCATATCTGTCTTTTGTAATCTATGACATTTAGGAGGATCTTGCAGTCTGAATGTCCCCAGTGTCCAGAACCGAGGATATTCGCTACGTTTGAGGAACTGGAATATCACATGAGGAAACAGCATGAGCTATTTTGCTGTAAACTGTGTGCGAAACATTTAAAGGTACCTCATCCCAGCATCTAAATGCTGCTTTTTAAGTCTGTCCTCTGTCATGTAAATGGCCGCTCGCGTCCTCCTCAAAACTCACTCCTCTCACATCCTGTTCCTTGCAGATATTCTCCCACGAACGAAAGTGGTACAATCGGAAGGACCTGGCACGACACCGAACGCAGGGCGACCCCGATGACACCTCACACCGGGGACACCCCCTGTGTAAATTCTGCGATGATCGGTACCTGGACAATGACGAGTTACTGAAGCACCTGCGCAGAGATCACTATTTCTGTCACTTCTGTGACTCTGACGGCGCTCAGGAGTATTACAGGTAGTGTGAAACGAATGACTTAATTGGAGAAGCCTGTTTGTGCTTGAGTTTAGTTCAGGCTTTATATTTGGAGGAAAGTTACTGTGTTATGCCCCAGACAGCAGCAACAGCGTCTGATTGTTGCTCTTGCAGCGATTATCCATACTTGCGCGACCACTTCCGCGAGAGCCACTTCCTGTGTGAGGAGGGCCGCTGCAGCACTGAGCAGTTCACCCACGCTTTCCGCACCGAGATCGACTACAAGGCCCACAAGGCAGCCGCCCACAGCAAGAACCGGGCCGAAGCCCGGCAGAATCGGCAGATCGACCTGCAGTTCAACTACGCACCAAGGCATCCGAGAAGGAACGAAGGTGAGGGAGTTTATCTGTTTTGGGACAGACATTTTGGGAAATTTGTGACTAATACTTAGAGATTGAGCGATGAGGACACACACCACATATTGCAATTAATTGACCCATTTTTCCTTGTTAATGACATGCATGTTTTATTAAAACCATAAGTTTTAAGTAAACAAATGTACAAATAATTACATAATAAAACAAGAATTCATTGTGTGTGTTACATATTATTGTGTGTGATGTTCAGATTAGCCATACAGACAGTGTTTTTAGTTTTACATTTGCATACTGCGTGTTTTTTCTGGGGACCTCTTATCATTCCTAACGTAAAGAAACCATGTAATTCTGAGATGACATCATTTTGGTCCAGGTCGTTTCCCTTCCTTTTCTCTCTGTTATTTGTGTATCGGTGAGCTTTGTTTTGGTTTAAAGGTCATTGTAATTGTGTGTCATACGTACCTTTAAAATACGGATGCAGCTTGCTAGGACATGATGTGCATGAATGTCCAAAAAGGACAAGTGAGACAAATTCTACATGCTATAGCTTTGCATGCTCTGCATCTGTAATATTTGGCTTAAATGCTCTGCCCTGCTAGTGCTGAGTTAAAGGTGCTGCACATCTCACAGCAGAATGAGGACATTGGGTTAAACTATGGTGAGAAGCTTTAAAAGCGCTTGGCTCAGTGTGGTGGTGTGTCTCACCCGAGGTATCGGAGGAGAAGATTACGAAGAAGTGGATCGCTTCAACCGGCAGGGGAGATCGGGGCGGGGTGGGGCTCGAGTGGCCCCACAGAACCGGAGAGTGAGCTGGAGATACGACAGGTATAGCCGCCAACAGGCCCCGGGCCGCGTGACCTTTCCCCTCGCCACCTGATGACAGCGTGTCACCCCACACCCTGCCATTTCAGGGAGGAGGAAGACAGAGACATCGCGGCTGCCGTGAGAGCCTCCATCGCCGCGCGTAGGCAGGAGGAGAGGAGACAGGCCTCAGAACGAGAGGCGCCCAAGGCACGGAAAGAGGAGCTGATGGACGTGGAGGAGATCCGAAACCACAAGAGGGCAGCCAGGCCGCCTGGGGAATCTCTAAGTAACCCTTTACGCCCGTGTTTGAAAATGCTTGTTTTCAGAGTGAAAGATAGCGTTTGACATTTTGCAGTGAAGTGAAGAGCGAATTTCCAAAACTCAGTCCATTTTTCATTATTTCTGAGATGAGACCACCAATGACCTAAAGGCTTCCTCGTCAGATGTTAGTTTTTATGCAAACATCTTGTGGACTGAATGAGTTCAGTCAGCACACTTAGACAAATGTATGGTGTCTATGGCGCAGCCAGTGGGCTTGTGGTATCGGGGTCTCAGTTATGACGCTACACTTTGGCTCATTCAGCCCCCAAGGACGTCGGTCAGTCCACTGGCCCCAAGGAGCCCCAGAAAGGAGATGACTTCCCGCTTTTAGCAATTCCGGCTGCAAACACACCCCCAGCCGCTACAAGGTAATCCCTCTGAAAAGTGCCTGTCACAGCTGTGTCCTCATCGCAGCGTAGGCCGGGGCGTGTCGAATACACGCCCGTGAGTGACGGCTTAGACGTAATGCAGTGCTGATGTAACACTGTTTAATGCTGCAGTACCAGTCAAAAGTCTGGACACACCTACTGAAAATTGTTTGTTTTTCAATAAGATAATGACCCTGAGCACACATCAAGGTTGTGTAGTAAGTATTATCTTCTGAACATGAAAAGAGATCGGGTGCTGTAATGGACGACCTGGCCACAATCCCCTGACCTGATCCCTATAGAGCTGGTTTGGGATGATTTGGATCAAAGAATAAGAGCAAAGTGGGAAACTACTTCAGGACGGTTGAACTATTTTGAAGAATCTAAAATTTGAGAACTTTTGAGATGTTGATTACTTCATTGCCTTTAGGCATCTTACTGTAAAGTGAATAACACGGCTAAAATGGAGTGAAAAGCATTCAAATCAGGTGTGTCCAGACTTTGTACTGTAAATAGACTTGAATTTGCATTGGGTGTCTTTCACCATCTTAGCTTATTGGCTGTGAGCATCGATGATGTATCACTGGATGTCACTCTTTCTAACAACATTCTTATAACTTGGGCTTTAATAGTCGGCAAGTTGTCTGCATTTCTGGAAATACAAGGCTCTTTGTGAAATGTACTCGCTTATGTTATTGAAATATGCCATATTTGTATCTGGAAAATGTCATTTATTACATTCTAGCATTAATAAATGATAAATTTGTCGTGCTGCTTGTCACTTTTTATAATGAATATGTTAAGATTTCCTGTCCTGAGAATAAACACCGAATACTTTATTTTACTGATTGGGTGCTGTACTTGGCAATTTTTGTTTCAGAGAGAACTTCGTTCATATATTGAGCAGTTGTTAATGAAGAAGGGAGTTCTGCTGTAAACCCGTTTGACACAGTTTCTAAATCTGACTGCTGTCAGCCACAATGGGGCTTTGTAACGAGATCATGTTCAGAGATGTTCAGAGATGTCCCCTGAAACGTCTTGTTCTGTTTCTCTGCACCCAGCTTGACTAAGCCAGCCGGCATGAAGCTGCAGGATGCCGATTTCCCCCGTCTGTCTGGCTCGTCTCCATCCCCCCTCATGACTCCAGCGTACGCTGCACCGGCCCGGAAACCTTCTGCCTTCCAGGAGGAGGACTTCCCAGCACTAGTCCCCAAAATCAGCCTCCAGAAGCCCATGGGCAGCACGACCTCGGCCTGGTCCCAGTGTGGCAACAAGAACACCGTGCAGCCTTCAAAGCCGACCTCTGTGCCCAGGCCCGCGTTCTCCTCCCCTGCCGGCCGCCCACCACCCTCTTCTGCCCCCTCTCAGCTTAGGAAGCCCCAAGCGGGTGGGGGTAAAGCTCCAGCCAGGGTCAGGTCCCCATCATCTGAGGAGGACGACGAGCCGGGCAGAAGCGCCCAGGACATCCGCAGCGTGCCCACCATGTTGGACATCTCATCGCTGCTGACGGGTACCTCTCAGCAGGCCTCCAAGGTGAACAAGAGGAAGAAGCAGCCTGCGGCCCCCCCACCTGGGAGCCGTCCCCCCGGGGACTCGGTCTCCAGCGCAGCCCAGAAGGAGAATGTTCCAGAGGCTAACCAGCCCCCAGCACTTATCCCTCCCAAACCAGTGGTAGCCCCAAAAACCAGCCCTTTCATTAATGGGCACATAGACAAGCCTTCGGAGAAACCCAGTGGTGTTCCCAAAGAACCTCCTGGACTGGAAAAGCGGCCTGTATCCGATCCCTGTCTGCTTCCCGGAGAAGAAGACTTCCCTGCTTTGATACCAAAAAAGCTGCCACCTCCAGGTAACTCGTCCGAACCAAGGCTCCATGTCCTTTGGTGGGAAGGCACTTGAACTCCTTGATTTTGTTAAATTATGATGGAGCATTCTGCAATAAATGTGCATATTTTCCTTACAGGGTTCAAAAGTACATTCCCATTGAGTGGCTCCCAGAATGGTGGGCCGCCCCCTCCCCCTGGATTAGCGGCCCCTCCTAGCAAGCCGCCTCCCGGATTCACCGGCATCCCTTTGAACGCCAACGTCGATCCTGCAGTCCCGGCAGCCAATGAGTCAGTCATCATGCTTTCCATCTGCTTACTGGTTTTTAAAATGACCCTTAGGGTGCCGCCTTGCCCGTCATCGAGTCCTAGTAAGGGGTCACCTGCAAAGCCAGAGTGATGCAGTGAGGGGTCACCTGCAAAGCCAGAGTGATGCAGTGAGGGGTCACCTGCAAAGCCAGAGTGATGCAGTGAGGGGTCACCT
>JAODJU010000095.1:24239869-24277087 GCA_026776725.1 Gnathonemus echidnorhynchus | reverse complement strand
GAACAGCTGACCTACAGGTTATCCCAAAAACCTGCACACACACCGGCCCTTTGCGGATAAGATTGCCCACCCCTGGTTTACGCCTATATACTAATGGTCAGCTTGTTAATGAATTTCTGAATGAAATTTGTTGTCTTTTTCCTTTTTTTTTTATAACCTATTAAATTTCTTAGGTGTAACTATGAAAGCAAATTTGACTGTTTTATAACTACTATTCTTATTAATTACTTACATTTTATAAATTAATTGAATCTATGTAATACACATTAAGGCTTGTTGTACGACGCTAAAAACTGGCTTTTTATCATGTAACAGCGGACGCCTCGGAAATCTCACCGGAAAATGCCGTCCACAGTTGTAACGCCCACTACACTCACATGCTATTGATGGTTACACAGTAGCGATTGTTTCACTCAGACGTACCGAAATTTGTAATCTTATCAAGGCATCGATTCTTTATGTAGGCGAATTAAAATGTGAGTATTTGCTATCGATGAGCAATATCACGAGACCATGTCAATAAACAGATATTCAACCGCTGATGATAGTAGGGTAACACGTACCGGAAAGGTGATGTATAATAAGCTTTTGGTTTTCATATCCCCCCTGACTTTTATACATGAACTGGTTTAACGACATGATATGATAACCATAAATGTGAACACTAACATGTGCAAATTAATGGTGACGATTTTTTTTTCAAAATGAATAATCATGATAGATTTTTTTAGGGAGATATATCCATATAAATCGTTTTTTAAAAACCTATAACTCGCAGCGTTCATTGAGAGGTAACTGCTGATGGAAAATGCAATACGCGAGCCAAATATCATAACAGATGATGCAAAAATAGGTATACAGTAAATAAGACGGAACAGCACATGATCTGTGCTTACTATATTTGCATATAGGGAAAATTTGCCATTGAAGCGTAATGTTAAATTCGAGTTATCGGAATAATAATAATAAAACACAACACTACAATGAATCATTAGTCAGATAATACATACTGTTGTCAAATTGATTTGTGGTATATAAAGGTAGGCTACATATGGCACGATTTTTACCTTCGATAATATACACAAAAGCACAAATAAATAATTTACCTTTCATTAAACTTAAGTGAATATGCACATTGTCAATGTACGTAAAATATATAAATACGAAACCTATCGCAAATGTTGCTGCTAGCTATTTTAGTCACGGATGTGTTCCCCCATTATTACCGACTGTAATTAATTTGGCACATTTCATAATTAATATCGCGCATCCAGCAAAGAGTTAAAAAGCGCTTACCCAAGACAATATTCTAAGGATAGTCTGCGGCTGTTTGACAAAAGACACCGGGTCGAAAGCAACCCCGGCTCTCCCAGCTCCGAAGGACCGTGCTCCTTCCATCTCTGCTGTCGCCGATCAGAGGAGATGCTGCTGAGTCTCCGGGCTCCGCGTTGGCGCTGTTGGTAGGAGCGGCCGTGTCCACACCCACCGCCTGGCGGCCGCCCGTACGAGCCTGGCGCGCCGCTCCAGCACGAACGGACTCGCAGCACCTCGATTTCACGGACAAATGGAGCAATGGCATGTAGGAGGAAAAACTATTATTATTATTATTATTATTATTATTATCATATATTACGTAAATTGAGGAAATAAGCATATCAAACTAGTAAATTGCCAATATATCCCCAATGGCCACTTTATTAGGTGCACTTAGCTAGTACCGGTAGGACCAACCTTCGCTTCCACAACCCCTTCAAGGTTGAACGAGAATCCATTCTGTACACCACTGTCAATGTGAGGTGCTTTTTTTGCACTTGTGCCCTTCCTGGTATCTTTAGCCACTCTGGCCAGTCACCTCTGACCTCTTTACTCTGCGTTTTCAGTTACAGAAATGCCCCTAACTGGATGTTTTTTGTCTATCATGCTATTGTCTGTAAACTCTAGATGCTGTAGTGCATGAAAATCTCAGGACGGTGGCTGTTTCTGATGTGCTGGAACCTCCATGCCTGACACCAGCAATTATATCATGTTTTAAATCAGTTACAATGCATGTCCTGGCCGTTCTCATGAATATCCGGAAAAAGAGCCCGAAGCTGGCAGATGAAGGCACTTCATACCCTGTACTGCAGAATCTCACATGCATAAAAATGCAATCGTTTTCCAAACTAGTCTTTGGGGAGACCATGGAAGGGGTTTGACTGCATCCTGATGTTCACGGATCCACTCCTGAACTTGTTAAGCAGTTTGTATTTTGTTCCAAAAACTCTGTTATTCCAAATCCCATTCTTCAGCAGTGTAACATTTGTGCTGTCGTGAATGTTGCTCCGTGGGTCCAGAAGGACCATTATTTCCTTCCAGTGTGTGCTGCACAGGACTGAGATGACAGTAAAGCCATGAGGAACTGTGTTTGCACCACAGAGTGAACCTGGTCCTGTAAAATGGTCCCATATATCTCTTGGCTGAATGACTATGAAGAGCAATCATCAGAGCCCATGACTCCCACCAAATGGCTTTCCATATCATAATAGATCCCCTTCCATGCTTAATAGGCACCAGGCATCCTGAAAGCATCTTGTGGCATTCTTCAGATGTAAAGGGTAAAAGATGACTCATCAGACCATGTTGCCTTTTCCGTTACTCAGGGCTCCAGGATTTGTCCTCATTTTAGCAGGTTATATGTCTCTGCACACTGGCCTTGGATACAAGCAGTTTCTGAGCATCAGCCCAGCCATAAATTGCAGCGTTGAGAAGATATGTACAGTTTTTGTTAGGATTGGGTTACAGAGACGCAAGTTGAGTTTTGTGGTCATTTTTGGGGCTGTACTTGTGTGGTGTTTAGAGACCATCCTGTTAAGTGTCCCTCTGTGCCTGTCTAGTAACTATGACTTATGATCTCTGATCCTCCTTTCCAGTGCAGTCTGTCCGATATTCGCCATGTGCTGTCATGATGTTTAAGACCCTTTTCCTTTCACACATTGAATTATTTTGCAGCTTTTGTAACTAACACACCTGCATTTTGGGAATTCTTGTGGTGTTTCCCTTATTTTGTCCACCCCTGTATGTGTGCATGTTTGAGCCCACATGACTAGAAGAGGAGATCTTAGATCTGGGCCATGTTCTTTGGGTGCCTAGGCTGGGAATGTCTGGAAACTGACATTTGAGCATGAAGGGGATTTTAGCCTATAGAAGGAAAGGCATAACAAAAGAGATGTAGCAGTCGCTTGATAATCTGAAAACACTATAGAGCAGTGTTTCCCAGTCCGGTCCTTAGAGACCCACGGTCGGACCAGGTATTTGCTCCCTCTGAGCTGGGAGAGAGCAAAAACGCGGACTGTCTGTGGGTCCCCAAGGACTGGTTTGAGAAACACTGCTCTAGAGAAATTCACAGACTGGATCATCTGTGAAACAGAAAAAAAACACAAACCGGCAGAATTCTGTCAGACAACAAGCTTATAGTGGCCATCATCTTAAAGCCCATGATTGATGGTGCCTAAGTATCAAAGCATTTGCTATATGTCTTACTGTCTTTTTTTCTGTTGCTTAGGCTGGCATGGCTGTGTGATTGTCCGTTCCAGTCCATAATCCAGTCCACTATTTACCTGCTACCAGAGTGGACATTCCCTATGAGCATGCTCACCTCCAGATGATACTAATATAATCACTCATACCTGCACTCAGTACATTCAGGCTCATTCTGGTCAAGATGTCAGTGCTTTCTTGATTTTTGGTCTCTGCTCTTTGGAGAGCTGGGGTGAGTATCACAAAAGATTTGTTAGTTAGCTAGATAACTTGTCAGATTTAAGGTACCCCAGTTTAAATGGTCTTTGCCTTCATTCATTTACATTTAGCTCAGACTCCCTTAAATCATACAAGTTATCTTGTTAACCCAAAAATCCAGCTTTGTGATATGGACCACTGTCTCTTGGTCTTGCCCTCTGAATCTTTCTAAACTCTAGTTTTGTTTAGTTTAGTTAATTTGATTTGTTGAGTTGATTTGGATTTGATTCGTTCTGCCCTTTTGTTCATTCTCTTGTTTCTGACCATACTCTGTATCTCGTTGCCTGTTAGGTGACCTTCCAACTTTAGTTATGAAACCTCGTCCTTTTCCTGATCCATTTCTACTCGCCAGTCAGCAGTCCTAGTCCTATCAGTTCTTGGACCACGGAGGCGTACCTGCCAAAGAAGAAAGGACTGACAGGCAGAAGACCTGGCTGCGCTGATGTGTGTGGTCTGGGACATGCACATTTGCCTGACACTGCGTACAGGGCGGAATTCCACAAAGCAGCGTTTCTTGCTTAGTTGGATAACTTGTTGGATTTAAGGTAGTCTGGACTAAATGGACTTTATCTTTGTTCCCTTGCAATTAGCTTAGACTACCTTAAATCTGACAAGTTATCTCACTAAGCAAGAAATCCTGGTTGGTGTTACACCCCCTGTTCTTTGGGCATTATTAATAAAGTCCAGTTTTAATTAACTAGGTCTTGTGATGGCATGGAACATGTCCCATGTTCAGGGCTGGACTGGCCATCTGACATAGAGACCATTCTCCTGGTGGACTGACTATCTATAATGGAACAATCTTGCTATTCAACAAACATTATTGCAGGGGCCACTCCCCCCACATGGCAAAACTCTTCCAGGGGATCCCAAAATCCAGAGCTGATTTTTAATCCCAGTCCAGCCCTGCTTGTGTTTCACGTTCTTATTGTGGATTACCTTAGCATCATTTAGTACCATAACCAGAAACTCCACAAATGAAGGTTTGATGTATAACCAAGTCCTTTGTTTGTTTTTACAACTGTGAATTTCACTGATACAACTGGCACAGGCAGAGGTTTGCCACTTGGTGGCAGTAGAGCGTTTTCTCTCGCTTCCTAACCACAATCTTTAATATCTTATGTTTACAGGAAGGAATATGAATCCTATCAAAACTTGAGTCTGTTGAATAATTTTATTAGTATTGTTGCATGATCCCTATGATTCCCAACCCATGTCTTGTATTAGATGGATAACTAGTAGAAAGTCAGGTATTTAAAATTTGACCTTATTAAAAAATAAAGTGAGGAGTGATGGTTGACTGACAAACTTGCTCATAACAGCTGATAAAATAAGAAAACGTGAAAAGTTGTAAAATAAGGCATCCATAAGAGGGTATCCTACCCTGATATGCTCTCATTATGTATCACCTGTATCCTACAAGTAGAGTCTTCCGAGATCTTACTTCCCTAAATTCCGAGGCCCCATACAGAGACAGACGCCATCCTTGTAACCAATAATATCAAACTCTCAACTTCCACTGTAAAGCTTGCAGTCTGTCCCTGTGTTCGGGAGTGAACTCTCGCACAATAGGCCTCATCAATTATGCATCTGCAGGCTCCGCCACCACTGAGAGGGAAAGGACAGATGTGGATCCACCACGGTTTTGCGCGTGGAGCTTTTTCTTGATATTCTGTGGACTTTGGGGCCGGTGCCTTCACTGAAAGACACCGAGGTGAACCTGAGCTGGCATACAGCATGGAGAGGCTGCTCCTCCGGACGCCTGTAACACGAGAGATCTTTCCAAGATGGTGGACTTCAGTGAGTGACGGTCAATGAAAGGTAAGAAAGGGAGGCTGGATCAGAGATGTGCTGTAAGAGGAAAGGCACCCAGTCTAAATTATATTCTGTGCACATGGCTGAGGAAATGGGCTGTGTTTCGTGATGATATTCTTTCAGAAACATCGACAGCACTTCAGTCCTGAGGAATATAACCCTACAACAGTCATTATCTTTTGCTGTGTGCTCTCAGTACAATCTTTTGCAATGTCAAAGTCTTTACTTTTTTCTTTAAGTGAAATATAATCAGCATTTTGTATATTTGAAACTTAAGTTCAAATTCAAAAGCAAAATAGGTTAAGAAGTGTGTGAAATGTTTATGTCTTTGGTTTGTTTCATTTGTTGCCATAATAATTTTTAAGGTAATGAAATAATTATTGTTTCTTTAGGTCTCATTGAGAGGCAGGTGCCACTCTAGTTTATTTTACAGTTTATTTTACTCTAGTTTGTTTTACAGTTTATTTTAGTTTATTTTACTGTAGTTTATTTGCTAGGTTATTGTACAGGTGAGTAATTTTTAATATTTGTTTTTTTTCTAGTATATTTGGATACTGGTTTCTGGTTTTGGTTACTGTTAACATTACAATTTGAAGATTTTGTTCATATAACTAAATAATTTTAACATTTTACTCCTCTGATCTGCTAGTGTGTTATGGTACTTTCATATTATGTTGAACAACACAGGATAGATGAATAGACAGCAAATCATTGCTAACAGCTCAGTCACTCAGTAAAATATATTCAGTGATTCCATCAAATGCTGTTATCAAAGATAATGCTATCCGGTTTATGAACACTGGGTCAGGGGTCCTAAGAGGCAGTGCAGCCACCTGCTGCCTTAAGGAAAACGCTATTTTCCAACCAGGAGATAATCATGGGAGGTAGGAATCATACCCAGGTAAACCCCACGCTGGGACCTTTGTGTGAGTCCACGTGCCACTGGGTCATGTTTAATTAACACTGTGCTGTAACAGACATATGAGAAACCTGCTAAATGTGTGTGTTAGCCATCTGCTGTGTAAGGCTGGTATCCCCAGGCACCGTAAAGGGGTCGGGGGGGGGGGGGGGTCAGGGCGATTTCAAGGGCCCCCAAGTGACAGGGGGCGCTAAAAAATTTTAGAGCATAATTAGATTGGTCTGGTTTGGTGACCAAATGTTATATACTTTCATGCGCCCCTGGGTATCCTGGGTATCCCCCATCCATTGATAATACGAGCTGAAAAGTATTTCCTTGGCTTTTTAGCAGATGTTTCTTTCCAAAGCAACATGCAAGTGAGGAAAGCTGTTTGTGGCATCAGAGATGGGGGCCACATCACAGCCATGGAACATTTGCAGTTAAGGGCCTTGCTCAAGCTGTGATGTGGTTACTTTGTTAGCAGGGCAAGGTGAGCAGCTTAGATCACACCAGGATGCAAAAATGTCACAGATTGCCCACCTCTGTTTCCATTCCTTTGTGTTGTGTCATCACAATCATCACTTTTAAGTACACGTTTACCCATCATCTAGGATATAGAGACCAAAATGACAGCGCGAAGTGATTAATACGACTGACTGATCCGATAATGTCACATTTTGCTAAGTCTGTTTCGATCAGAGACAAGCGTAACGGTGAACATTTTTTGAGAAGGTGAAACTGCAACATAAATCTGTGTTTTATTCTCCTAACTTAAGCTGTTCGGTAGCAGTGCAAAGCTCCTGGGCCGTTTGTTAGCTGACTTTTCATATTACATAAATGTGTATTACATTTTATCTATAAAAATATTCCAGTTGTCTCATTTGCTGTACGATTTTTAGCGTCTGCTAGATGATTATCTACAGCATTTGAAATGTTTTCTGCCTTGGGAAATAAGAAAAATGGGTTTAGAAGTGTGTCAAATGTCCTGACGTTTATGTCTTTGGTTTGTTTAATTCGTTGCCATAGTACTTTTTAAATAACCAAATAAACTATTTTTTCTTTAGTCCAGTCCAATTCCTTATTAAAATTGTTCAAAGATCATCCAGCTTTGTACCAGAATTGTATTTATCCAGATAACCAATCGCACCAAAGTGGGTCTCTGTCGGTTGGCCAGATACAGTATAGAGACATCCAGAAATGATTTTCTAAACTGCTTGTTCAGCAGCAGGTCCTGGTGGTTGTCAGCAATATCTGTGAAAAACCTGCTGTCTCTGGATGAAAAAAGACCACTCCTTTTTTTGGCTTGTATGAACTTGAATTTATTGAAACATTTTTCAATATGCCATTACCGCAATATGCAATTTTAGGTTACCCATAAAGACTACCTGACATTTTACATTTACAAATATTTATTTAATAGTTACTTTTGTACAAAGTCACATATAAGTGGGGCGGACAGTACATCAGATTGTGCAAGCACTTTTTAAATACCTGTTAAGTTTTCAGTAGAGAACTGACTACTGCAGACTCCTATATACTACTGATATGATACTCAGGGTTGTACCTGAGAAGATCCAAATCTCCTGATCTCCAAACATTTCGCAGGATTACTCTGCTCCACATACTGCAAATATCTCAATATTTTTCTATTTTGAAAATTTCAACTGTAAATAATTCAACCAACAAAGATGTGAAATATACCAGAAAAGTTATAATAATAAATATAATAAATAATATTTTTTCATGGGATATAATATAAAGTATTTTGCAGTTTTATTTAAAATTTTTGTTTTGCAATTTGCAAAATTGCAGTTGTCCCAGAAAAATATGATTTCATTTATATAACAAGATTCATTTTGATTTATTTAGCTTGCTTATTATTATTAAAATCATCTCATCACATTACCACATACATTCATAAAACCATTAACAATGACCCGTTAATTGCAAATGCATGTGTTATGTATCTACAAAACCTATTATTCCTTTTATTGCCAATAATCACAAATAAAATCACACAGGCTTTTCTTAAATATATTTAAGAAAAGCTAAATATATTTGAATCAGCCTTCGAAGACATTTGCAATGAGAATATTTCGGCATTCCCACACTGTGAACGCACATTCCTAAGCGATTCTGTAATGGACTGACTGCACATTTGCCTACTCAGACCTGTTTAAATTTCAATTGTCATATCAATTAATCCTAATAACTGACAGTACTTCTAGTAGTTATGACAAATAACCATTTTTAGCAATCTGACCCTGTAGCAGTGATGTAAAAGATGTTGGCGAAAAATAGATCTTCTCGGAAGTTTCTGCTACAATTGCAGCTGTTATTTGGGAGCCTTTTGGAAGTATTTACATGACAATGAACCTGCGAGGAGCTATTCACATTGAAAATAAAGTACTTGTTGAATGTTCCTCCAATCTAAAAGATAGATTGAATTTCTCATTATTGGTATATAATTTGAAAAACAGTTCTAAGACTTAAATTGACGTACAAGATGATTTTGTTAAATTTTGCTTGAAAAAGAGTTTCTCACGACATATAACTGTATAATTACTGTCTTGGGCAATAACTCATTTTAGTCACTAGATGGCGTAGCAACAAAATAGTCCTTTTGTACTGACTGAATATGTTACAGTCACCACTCACGCAAGTGATTCTGTTCAATACCCAGACCAGATTCCCTTCCATGATATCACTGTAGATAAGGCCTGATCACAATTAGCCTGCGTGTAACATAAAACAGAAAGAGATATGGCTGATGCATATTTAGTGGACCTTACCAGAGCCACTATGAGTTGGCTTTGACAATTATCTGTTATAACGAATGCAAGGTATCTATCTCCTGTCTGTCATTCTTGGTTGTAACAATAGCAAGTGCTGGTTCGTGCTATCCTGGTCATATATAGGACTTTAGTACTTAATATCTAACATAAGCAGGAAAGTGTAAATAAATCCTACCAGATTTAGGTATACTGTATGTAATATGGCAAAGTTGAGCCAAGAAAACCATTTTAATTTTATGCAGTCCTGAACTTAGAGAAAAAAATACTGTGTCAGATAAAGTTCACCATACTGAGGACACGCACTTTCACGTGTGATGAGTGTATGTCCATGGAGGACACACTTCAAGTGTAAAGTTAGCATTAACACAGAGCCTTCTCTTGGCCGTCTCAACAAAATCCACTTACACGTCACTGAGACGCTTGGATATGTTCATTAAGTTCAGTGATCGGGAGAGCTGCTGTCAGTGTGGAGACGTGGTCTTCACATAATTATGAGCAGATGTGACTCCAGCCATTCATACAGTAAGAGCCCATATCTCCCATATCTTTGACTGGTGCTCATGCATTGTGAATAGGCTTACACGGCAGTGTATTAAGACTGGGCCAGCAACTGGACACCACACCATTGGATTCAAACATGTATCACTCACTCCATCGGGGGAATTAGGACGTCCCTATTTAGGGAGACTAATTTAATTAAGAGCAGGGAATTGCTCACACACCAGGCCTGCTTTATTGTTTTATGTAGACAAGCAGTTCAGATCTAAATCGTGATTATTTCTGTTTTTATTTGATTCTGTAGTTGTTACTCATTTCTTTAAATGGTCATAATAATGTGCTGAATAATGCGTTTGAATTTTTAAAAGAGCTATGATGTTCTTTTATTTAAAGTAGTTCTTCCATCCATCCATCCATTTTCTGAAACCGCTTGTCTTACTCAGGGTCGCAGGGGGTCCAGAGCCTGTCCTGGAGGCTACAGGCACAAGGCTAAAGCAGTTCTTATTGGATCCAATTCATAATAATAATAATAATAATAATAATAATAATAGTTGTGCAATGTATTGCACTATTAAAGAATTCAGAGCTTATTTTTAAACAGGATAAAAACTATAAATAAAAACTCTTATACAATATTAAATTAAAAAATTTGTTTTAAATACACATCTGGTACAGTTCATTTGTAGTCTACATTGTAATTTTATATGTAATCATTTCAGACTAAGAACAATAGCCAACAAATATAACGCCTTTCTCATTTTGCTGTCAGTTAGACAAAGTTACACTATAACTCAGTAAATGTCAAATTATATATTACAAAAGCAATCATTATAAAAAAGAAAATGTTACTTTTTCAGATTATTTTCCAAACTGTGAAACTTACAGTATCTTTGAGGTTGACAGAACACGGGAGGTCTTGTTTCTGAAGTTCACTCTCTGGTTAGTGTTTGATCTGCTTTGGAGATCTTTCTCAAACACCCTGTAGTAACAGCTCAGCTCACCTGCATAATTCATACAGGAATGAGCTGGGAAGGTAATGTTACACTAAAGCAATATATCTGACAAATTAAGGCTCCTTCTACAACCACAAGAGAAAGCTCTCCTGTGCACCACACAGGCACAATCTAGACACGACTTCAGACATCTGGAACGTCTCTGACCACAGTGAAAAACTGGAATGACTTTCTCGTGGAATATTCAACAAAATCTCAACTAAAGCTATTATACATCTAACGTTAAGAAAGAACTTTAAATGGACTTTATATGGACTTGGTGGGAAAAGTCTCTCTGGAAAAATGGGAATATGGCAGACTGCAAGGTAAAGAACATAAGCTGTAGACGTGTTTTAATACCATTGCTCAAGAAGTGATTCATCATGTACTGGCATTAAGAACTCTAGTTTCTATTTACGTGTTTACATGCATATTTTTTTTTTCCAAAAGCCCAGATTGATTTTCTGGTCTAAGCAGCACTTGCGGGTTTTTGGCCGTTCCGAGGCTCTCATGCAGAGATGGTGACGTGTCGGGTGTACTAGGTTGCTCTTTGGTGACTCTTGGAAAAACTAGTATGGTCGCTGGAGCAGGAAAATATGCCCACTAAGAAAACTGACACAAAGGCTGCTGCCAAAAAGGGGGGGAAGGGGGAGCCAGAGAAGAGCAAGGGAAAGGCAGAAGATGGAAAGAAACAAAAGGATGACAAGAAGGATGCAAAGGATGACAAGAAGGCTGCAAAGGATGACAAGAAGGCTGCGAAAGAAGACAAAAAGAAGGGTAAAGATGAGAAGAAGGGAGGTAAAAAAGAAGCAGCTCCATCGGGAAAGGGGAAGGATGACGGGAAGAAGGGGAAAGATAAAGGAAAAGGTAAGAAAGCCATTGCAAGTGATGAGGACGAGGACTCCGAAGTAGATCTACTGAAAAACGAGGAGGATGAGGAGCTGAGTGAAGGGGAAGATGAGGAAGGAGACGACGGAAGTGGATCCGATGAAGAGGATGACCGAGGCAAGCGAGGGAAAGGCAGAGCGGCCAAAGCCGCCAAAGAAAAGAAGGGCAAGTCGAAATCGAAATATGCTTCGGAGGATGAGGATGAATATGACGAGGAGAAATCAGAGGAAGACGAGGAGGATGAGCAAGATTCTGAAGATGAAGAGGATGACAGGAAAAGAAAGAAAAAAGGAAAGGAGCAGCAGAAAAAGGCATCCAAGGCTAAAGAAAAGACTGAAGCTGAAGGAAAGGGGAAAAAAGGAAAGAAGGATGGCAAAGCCTCCAAACGGCCAACAGAGTCAATAAGAAGTAAAAGAGGCTTAAAGAGCACGTCCAGGCTCTTCATGAAGTTCTCAGGCTTCAGAAGGAAGAGGAATTCGAGGCACCTGAACAGCGCATCTCGGCTGTTTTGGGGGCTTGGAAAACGTAAGCAGCGTTTGGCCAGGAAAAAGAAACAAAGGTCGATCCTGAAGAATACGTCCAAGTTCATGATGCGCTTTAAGGCGAGCAAAAAGAAAAAAAATGCAGAAAAGGCCAAGAAAGCAGAAAACGAGCCCGGGACGAAAACGTCCTATATGTTAATCCGGCTGGGAGGTGGAAAGTCGTCGGGCAAAAAAGGCGGGTTTTTTAAAGGTCTTTTTAGTAAAAATCCACCTGGAGCATTTTTTCAAAGCTACAGCCGAGTTTTGGGAAAAATAGCTGGAGCAAGTAACTGGCTGACTAAAAGATTTCTCTCTACAAAGGGCAAACAAAACTCTGCTAGAGGAAACAGCAGCTGGACATCGAGAAGATCCAAGAAATATCCTCACCATTCTGATGACAATTTTTACGAACACCAAGCAGATGTGAGGTCTCATGGTTATTACAATGATGGATTTGAGCATGACGAGGATGAATATGACTATGATGACGAATATTATGATCCAGAGAGGTACAGTGCACAATATTCCCAAAGACGGGCATTTAAAAAAAATCATAGCATATATGAAGAAGATTACAACCACTCCCAAAGAAGATCAGGGAGACAAGAACTACTTTATAGTCCTTATGGGGATAATACGGAATATTATGATGATCCATCATACGATGACGACTACTATGACCAAGAAGATTATGGTTATGAATATGATTATCCAATGCAATATGAAAATGGCTATGAAGACTATGGTGATGGTATGGATTATGATTATGAACAATTTGAGGGCCAGGATCAATATGGCTATGTGGATGAAATGGATTATTACACTTATGGACAGCAGGATCCTAATGCATATGCATACTATGATTATGATGTGGAAACTTATGATGAAGCACAATACGCAGCAGGAGATGGGTATGGATTCAGCGGGAATGAAATGGAATTTTATGAAGAAGGGTATCCCACCAACCCGTATGATTATCCTGAAGTTCAGCAAGCTTACATGACACCCTATGGAGACATAGATCCTTACATGAATTATTCTGAAGATTTATATTACCAAGATCACCAATTTAATTATAGTGAAAATGAAAGCTTGCCTTATCTAGATTCTGCATATGACATTTATCAACCATATCCTTACTTTATGGAAGGTACAATGGAACAAGACGAGGCTCAGGGTGTATACAGTGATGAATTTGGAAACTATTCAATCAATGACATAGGAGTCCAGAATTCAATGCAGTTCAGACTCCCAAGACCACAGGTCAAATTGTTTGGAAAAGAAAAACTTGATGTTCCTTTTCCACCATTACCACTACCTGAAACGTTAGAGGAACAGTATGAAGGTACACCGATGTTTCCTCCACCTCACACTACAGACATAATACCGAATGTTCACCAGCATCTCCAGAGACCACTCTCGCCCACACCAACAGCTAGGATTATCCAGCAAGCGAATTGTCCAACTCCAAGCAGAAGAAGCCCAGTTCCAAGCAGATCGCCTCAAATAACTTCTTCTCCCATACCACAAGTCAGGTCATTTCCCCCCCAACAGTCAGCTTCACCATCTCCCAGCAGACGGTCTGTTAAGATTATGGGCTCACCACAGTTCTCAAGACCTCTCTCTCCTCTAGCACCTACTATACAGTTTGGAAAACAAGGTGGTGTTATGTCAAGATTGGACCAGCCCGTTGAAATGCCTTCGCGAAATGCTTCCCCGTTACCTTTAAGACAAAGCCCCCTTGCATCTCCACAGCTTTCCATGAGGCAGGCACCTATGTTTCCAAGAAAGTCCTTATCAGCCCAGCCATCAGTAGATACGTTACAGCCAATTGAAATGCCTTTGCGAAATGCCTCCCCGTTACCTTCAAGGCGAAGTCCTCTTCCGTCTCCACAGTTTTCAATGAGGCAAGCAAGCATGCCTCCAAGAAGAAGAATCTTATCAGGCCAGCCAGCAACAGACACATTACAAGCCTATCCTGATGAAATGGAAGTCCAGTTCCCTCAAAGGCCAAATAGAGGAATGTTTAGTCAGCCATCTCTTAATAATAATGCTCAAATGCCAACATCTCCACTGTCAATGAGAAAATATAGTCCTCCACCATATCCACAGGTTTCAAGAAATGGTTTTATCAGTCAGCCTTCATTAGGACAAAGATCGCCATCTCCTCAACCCCAAAGGCAAATGTTTGGATTTAATAGGCAGCAGACTAGTCAAATATCTAGAAAGCATATCTCTCTCTCCCAAAGTCCTCCATCCTTCCCACAGGGACTAGTCAGAAGTCCTCGCTCTTCCCCTCAGCCTTCCATTAGACAAGACACTCACAGGGCCATTCCAAATACTGGTCCATTCAGCAAGGCTGGTGGAAGAATGCCAATGCACCACAGTTCTATCAGACAAAGTCCTTCCCCTCCCCCACAGGCATCCATCAGAAGAAGGTCCCCCTCTACTCCTCAGCCTTCCATTAGACAAGATGCTAGCCGAAGCATTCCACATAAAGGCCCTTTTGATAGGTTTGATGGAAGAAGACCTGCAGACCACCCTTCAATGAGGCAAAGTCCTCCACCTTCCCCACGAGCATCAGTTAGAAGACCTCCCCCTTCCCCACAAGCATCAGTTAGAAGAAGTCCTCCACCTTCCCCACGAGCATCAGTTAGAAGAAGTCCTCCACCTTCCCCACGAGCATCAGTTAGAAGAAGTCCTCCACCTTCTCCTCAGCTTTCCATTAGACAAAATACAGTAAGAACCGTGACACATAATGGTCCTTTTGATCAGTTTAGTGAAAGAACATCATCACACCATCCTTCAGTCAGACGAAGTCCACCACCTTCACCACAGGGATTAGTCCAAAGAAGTCCTCTTCATTTTGAACAGCTTTCTGTTATACAAGACATGCAAGGAACCCTTCCACACAATGGTCCCATCAGGCACTTTGGAGGAAGAACACCATCAGGCCATCCTACTTCTCCACCACCATTAAACCAGGTGTGCTCACCACCATCACCACAGCAGACCATGAGACGTACTGGCAGTTTTCGAACTACAGAAACTGAGAGAACACCATCCCCTATTACATTTCAGAGGGCACCCCCATCTCCAACTCACCAGAGTAACAGGGCACCAATGTCACCTCATTTACCAGCAAAACAAAGACCTCCATCTCCATCACCATCAGGAAGAAATTTAAGCGATGTTCAGAATGTGCCCACTAGCAAACCTGCCACAGGAATAAGAGGGTCCAGACGCACCAAAATACCTATGGGAACTGTGAAGCCATCAACAGTATATCCTTATATGCAAAAAATGAATGCTCCTATTATACAAAATGTCCCTCCTTTTAGATCATTAGAAAGATCAGCAATATCTGCTGGCCCTGGTGCTCTAGATTCACCTTCATCTCCACGACCAATTCCAAGACAAGGACCTTATCCAGCAGGAATTAAAGTTCTCCCTCAAGGAATCCCTATACCTCTAAAAAGCATTCATGAACATCCTCTTGCTCGGAGTCTTCAAAACTTGTCTCCAAGACATTCAATAAGGAAAAGCTATTCAGAAGGCTGTAATAATCAAATACCACCTTCACCACAACTACCCTTAAAACGGAGGGGACCACCCTCCCCCCAACCTTCAGTAAGGCATCTCTCAAGTAGACCATCATCACCTCATCCCTCACTAAAGCACACTACACCACTTCCCGGAAGGTCACCCTCACCAAAACGTGTCTCTTCCCCAGTTTTGACAAATGCCCTTCAGAATCCTCAGCTTCGTAATGCATCCTATAAATCACCATTTCCTGGACGCAATGATGTCTACTCTCCAGTGATGACAGATTTTCAACAGACAACAGAACAAGGACCCCCACCACTTCTGAAAAATGCTTTGCAAAATCCTCATGTCCGTAATGCTTCGTATGTTACACCTTTTCAGCCAGGCTTGTCTTATCCTCCAACAATATCCTTCAATCAGACACGAACCTCCCCTCTGCTATCAAATGCTTTGCAGAACCCTCATCTTCACAATGCAAATTACAGAATGCCTTTATGGGGAAATGCTTCTCCTTATGCTCCACTAGTGCAAGAGTATGTCCACCAGACAGAGCAAATGCCTTCACCTCTGCTGTCAAGTGCTTTGCAGAATCCTCAATTTCAAAATAGTTCCTTCCGATCCTCGCTACAACACAATATGTGTCATTACTCTCCAGAAATGACAATGTACAGCCAGACACAACACTATCCACCTTCTCTTCTAAACAATGCTTTACAAAATACTCATCTTCGCAATGTGTCCTACGCATCGGTTTTGCAGGGATTTCCCTCTCCGTATTCCACAGCTGGAGCACCATACAGTCAACCAGTTGAACACTTGTCTTCACCACTTTTGGCAAATGCTTTGCAGAACCCTCAAGTTCGCAACGCATCTTATAAATCGCCTTTAATGAGAAGTCAGCATGGCACCCATACGGACCAAACTGCTTCGCCCCTTCTATCAGCGGCTCTGCAGAATCCTCACCTTCAGAAAGTTTCCTATAGACTACCAGAGGACTCAGTCCTATCTCAACATTTCCAGAAATCAAGACAACAAGCACGATCCCCACTACTGGCAAGCGCATTGCAAAATCCTGAACTCCGAGAGGCTTCCTACAAGTTACCCGAAAGATCGATACTATCCAAAAATCTTAGAAAACAATACATTTCCTCTCCACATTTGGCAGAGGCCCTTCAAAACCCTCATTTACGTAATGCATCTTATAGACTCCCTGGTGGGTCAGTATTGAGCACGAAGCATAAAATTCCCACCCCACTCTTGTCAACTGCCTTAAAGAACTCAAACATTCAGGGTGCTTCTTTTAAATTACCCCCATCGATCCAGAGCATGAAACAACCTCCCACAAGTAGTCAAGCCTCCCTTCCTTTTCTGTCAGAAGCTCTGCAGAACCCTGGCCTGCGCAATGCATTTTCATCAGGAACAGTACAGTACCTCTCACCTTTCGCGATGGTGGTGCCTCAAAGACAAGACGCAGAGTCGTCATCATTTCAACATGAGCACTGGGCTCAGGCCCACACGAGAACGGCCCCGGAAGGAGAGGATGTGTGGTCATCAGAGAGAGTCCTTCCTCATCACACAGTACAGAACCTTCAAAAATGGTCAATGTACAGGGATGGATGTCTAATGGACAGTCTGATTCCTGTCACGACTGGTCAAAAGGTGTCACCTGTTAAACCTGAATGGGCACCAGACAGGGAAGGTGAACCAAGAGGTCGATGGTATGATAAGGTAATGGTTTATCTATATCTAAAGCAGAGGTCCACAGAGGTGTATGATACATTGGCCAAATATATTGTAATCATTCCTGGAATGAATAGTAATTTTCTCCATGAGAAATAATGGAAATAGCTTCCAGGTATTCCGGTGCTCTATAGGAATCAGTCAGTATAGGTGTATTAGATTTGCCTGCTTATTAAGAGTTTAACCATCCATAGCAAAGCTGAAGCACATTGTAGGGCTGCTTGTTTGTGTTCTTTGGACGTGTTACTCTTAGTTATTACTTCTACCTGCAAGGGCTATTGTTCTGCTTTCATTTCTGGTTTTAATATAAAATCTGCCAGCCTCACACCTCCGGCACCAGAGGTCAAGTCTCTACCATGGCTTCATGTGCGTGGAGTTTGCATGTTCTCCCCGTGTCATCGTGAGGTTGCCTCCAGGTACTCAGGATTCCCCCCACAGTTCAAAAACAGAGAAGGTCTGGCTGCAGTACACCGGGCGATCTCCATTGTGGGGCCAGAAATCACATGACCTCCACGTCAGGCCCGGAAATGATAATACTGAAGAGAACTCATTAGGCTGAAAATGGGGATAGATTGCAGCTTGTTTCCTTAAAAATTATGAAGACAGATATTTCTCATAGTATCTTAAGCTTCATTAAGGTGAGAATTTCATACTGAAATACCAAATTTAAAATAGACTATTAATGCCCATTTCTGTAGATTTAAATGAGATCATTAACACCCAATGTTGCACTAATTTCACCAAAACAGCAAATATATATTTTAAAAGACACTATTAAACTCAGTTCCCTATGTCGGCACTAACATCATTTCCAGCACTATTGTGGAGGTCATGTGATTTTAAAACTCCTGTTCCTGACATTAGCATAACATCATATCTGGGCGATGTGTGGAGGTCATGTGATTTCTGGTCACACAGTGGAGGTCCCCCTAGTGGAGGTCACCCAGCGTTGTGCCGTCAAATCCTCTTGCATAAACATGCTGAGTTTAACTGGAGTTACCAAATTTGCCCATAGGTGTGCATGTGTAAGCCATGTGATGGGTTGGCGCCCCATCCTGGGTTGTTCCCTACCTTGTACCCATAGTTTCCAGAACAGACTCTGGAACCTCCACAACCCTGAACAGGACAAGCAGGCATAGAAGGTGGATGGATTGATGAAGATATGACAAAGAACTACCAACGTTTTCCACAATAATTTTAAGGAGACTTTTATTTACATTTAAAGGTGTCTTTATATATCCAGATGATATTTTTATATTTCAGAATATTGGGAATTTCACATATTAGTGACATCATGTACTAAAAGACCTATTTAATGAACAAAAACCCTAACGTTAGGAGAAAGCTTCCTGAGACATTTGTATTTCTATCATTTTCAAAACTGAAGGCCTCAAAGTGATGTTCTTTTTTCATACAGATGTTTACCATCAGAAGTTTGCCAACGATGAGATACAGAGAAGTGGGTGAGAAAGATGGTGTGGAGGACATGACCCAGCTGGAGTGAGTCACTCACTATATGGTGTACCGATATATTCATATTAAAATACTAATGAATGCTACTGATTTTATAAGTGTAAACCTCAGATCTTTTAGATTTTTAATGCTTTAGGACTGTTCAAGAAAATGGCTCCACCCAGTGCAAGTGATAAGCTTAATTCCACACAAGAATCAAAAGAATATTATTGGGCAAAAGCTTAATAAAGATACTACCCCTGCCATCGATATTCATATATCATAACCTGCACAGTGCCTTCAAGGAAGAGGAAGTTAGTAACTAGGAAGAGTAAGGTGTTATTGAGACCGGAACAAGCTTGGCTTTCTGCCATATTCTCAGCTCTGTCTAATCTAATCTAATCTAATCTAATCTAATCTTTCTAATCTGTCTAATCACATACAATGTTTCTGGTGTTTAATTGGTTAGGAGAAGATAAATCCTGCTCAGATTCAGTTTGGCCTACAAACTTCCACACTTTCCCAAGCCAATCCAGACACAGTAATCTTCCAGCCTTCACAGATATTCATAATAACTATACTACATCATTGAGTAAGATAAAATAAACGTACAGTTCTTTTAATATTTTGCATTGATAGATATAATACTTTTATCCTTTTAGGGATCTCAGTGAAGGCGCGGTCTGGATGAATTTAAAGAAGCGGTTTGATCAACAGCTAATCTACGTAAGTGAGCTGAAACTGACACAGAGTGGCAATTAATATGCAGGCATGCAAGTGATGCAGAGAAGATGCAGAACAACTGCTCACAGTCACTCATCTAGATCTTTAAGAGGGTTATTCAGGCACGAATCATGTGGAATTGTCCTGTAATGTATGCAGTCTATGTATGAAGCCACAAAATACCCAGAATAGTGCAGCTTCGATGCTATAGGTTTTTATGCTTTATGAACTTTGCCAGATGTCAACACGCCTATCTCCATCTCTAGACCTATATTGGAAGCATCCTGGTGTCGGTAAATCCATACAAGATGTTGAATATCTACGGCACAGATCAGGCACTGCAATACGAGGGACATACGCTGGGAGAGAATCCCCCGTGAGTGATCCCACTGCCCCCCACTGCCCCTCACTGCCCTGCAGAAAAAATAAACTGATTTCCTTTTTTTAGAAATTGGTAAAGCCTGATACACAATGGATTGGGCAGCAAGGTTTGTCAAATACTGGTTGATATGAATTTTTGGGTCTGATTCCGCTATGACAATGGTCATTGACAGTCAAGTTGTATTATCGAGCTGTCCAGTGACATCCACATATTGGCGTACCGTGTGAAACTGCTGGACTTAGTGCTCCAGGGTCTAAGTATAATCTTTCTTCTGTTTCCCTGTTTTCCCAAACAGCCATTTGTTTGCAATTGCAAATGTGTGTTACACGACAATGATGGATGCCAAACAGAACCAGTGCATTATTATCAGGTGAGAGAACTATGGTCAAGTCCTTCACTTAAATTCTAGATATATGCCTTCAATATTTAATTATAGGTTTATAAGAAAAATAAAATATCTAAATAATATCGAACTGTTACAGCGCATATCTATTACACACATAAAGCCTTGGTTATATTTAACGTGATACCTGAAGCAAGTTAACCGTTAATCAAGTTAACGGCAAAGAATTGTTGCGCGTTAAATTAGAGCACTGGACACCGGCGGTCTAATAACTGGAGATTAATCCTGTCAGTGGTGAAAGCGGCTCGGGCAAGACGGAAGCTACCAAGCTGGTGCTACGATACTTGGCAGCGGTACATTACAAGCGTAACATCACGCAGCAGGTACGCTAAAACCAAGAAAACACATGGAACTTAAATTAGTGTTGGTACAAGCCACAGTAGCAGCTTTACCAGACCATAATAAGACCCTCTCTTGTTTTCTTTCTGTCCACATGTGCTCTGGTGAAGATTGAGGTACAGTATCCTGCCATATACGCCGCGCACCCAAACACTGTGTAACGTGACTCTTTTTAGTTGTGTCCTGTTGGATTCCTTGTTTTATTTTCCAGACATCACGAATCAGGCTAAAATATTAAGCTACAGAAATAGGCTGGATTGATGTCCGGATAATTCAGGCTGTTTGCTGCTTCTCTGGATGCTGTATTAGGGCTAATTCTGCATATTTTGCGTGTTTCTTCCTTTGATTCAAAGTGATTCCTTGTAACTTCTGTTTCAGATTCTTGAGGCCACTCCCTTGTTAGAGTCTTTTGGAAATGCCAAAACTGTCAAAAACGATAATTCAAGTCGATTTGGGAAATATGTGGAAATCTTTATGGAGGAGTAAGCGACCTGTGTTTTTTTTAAGCATTTCGTATTCTAACCATGTGATATTATGTTATTCAAGGGCATAGATTTGGGTATGGAGGGTAGGGACATGTCGTTACTAATATTGTGAGTACCATGTATGTTTGGGTGAGGGTTGAAACCAAACCTATGCCCTTGAAGTCATGATATTAAGAGGTTTGGTGGGGTGTGTTGGCATGATTGACATGGTGATATTAATTGAAGGGGCCATTTTTGTCTAATAAGAAGAGTCATTAACTCTTTGTTAATAAGAAGAGTCATTAGCTCTTACTTACCTCACTGTGATTGAACAGTGGTGATGTTGGGATACTTACGTGCTTGGTGTGAATACAGCAACCTGCATTATTTAACACAGGGGTGTGATCAGTGGTGCCATAACCTCCCAGTACCTTCTTGAGAAGTCCAGGATTGTGTTTCAGGTGAGCACGTATAAAGGAAGCTCAGCCTTAATACCTAAATGTGCCTCAGTTTTGGAAGTGCTCTCTCATTAAATAGCGTTTGTGCAGCTTTGGGAAGTATTTGGTGCAATATCAATGTATTTGATTGAAATCCCGAAATGCAGCAACCACTGTAAATTGTAAAAACAGTTTTGCTGTAAACGACAATATGTCAAATATTCATACACTCAATGATATGCAGCATGAAATCAAATAATGAAAAATTCCATAACACCTACTGCCAGTGGAAAAAATAGTAAAGTATTAATATTAATGAAAGCAACATTCTCTTCTTTTTAACCAAGACCACAGATTAAAAAATCACATTCTAAATAAAACAATTTACAACATCTATTCTGTCAGATAAATAAGTAGAGAAATGAATAATCATTAGTAAAAGTGCATCGCTCATCCTTTTTTTCTCCAGGCCAAAAATGAAAGAAATTACCACATTTTCTACGAGATGTTGGCTGGCCTCCCTTCCCAGCAGAGGAGGCTGTTCTACCTGCAGGAGGCAGAGACTTACTATTACCTCAACCAGGTACAGAAACTTAGTTGTGCTGGTATTGTTGGCTGTGATGTGATATGCTGTGTTTCAGGGACAATGGCTCTTGTAGACTAGCTAGCTGACTCATCATCTAGGCTTTCTCTTATCCTTTTTGTTTGTAGAAAACATCCAGCTTTCAGAAACCAGTCATTCAGCCTCCCTGACCAATCCCCCGCTCTTTGTCTGGTTCTATAGGGCGGTAATTGTGAGATCCCTGGTAAAAGCGATGAAGACGATTTCCACAGGGTCCTTGGCGCCATGGAGATCCTCAGCTTCAGCGCTGAAGACCAGAACAGCATCTTTAGAGTCCTGTCTTCTATCCTCCACCTGGGAAATGTGTTCTTTGAGCGCTATGAGGTGTGGTGGAGACGAGTTTCCTGGTTATTCTTGCTGGTTATTGTCCCAATCCTAGGTCGATGTTTCTCATGTAATGTGAATGGAAAGTTTACAGAAAATAATACTCAGGTGCTGGCTGGTGACGGTTTTCATCCACAAATAACTATAAAGAAGTTTTTAATGTTCTTTTTTGATTCATTCAGTGTTTTATCAGTTCAGTCTTCTTTGGTAATTTCACCATTATAGACATATGTCGAGCTGTTTTGCCAGTTTGTAACTGGTTTAATTATTATTTTTTTAATATCTAGGCAAAAACTTAACAGCTTGAAAATCACACATTGATGCATTTATTGACCTCCTGCAGGCCGATTCCCAGGAGATGGCATCAGTGGTGAGTGCAAAAGAGATCCGTGTGGTAGCTGAACTGCTGCAGATCTCACCAGAAGGGCTCCAGAAATCCATCACATTCAAAGTGACGGTAAGGCTAAGGGACGAAGGCGGCCTTAGGGGTCATTTGGTGAAAAGACACCAAATGGAAATTATATTTGTTTATGAAGCGAAGACCTTTATTGTCATTGTAGAGGTAGCTAGTATAAAGAAATTCAATATTCACATATCCCATCTTGCTCTCCTTGAGACACATACAGGTGAGACAGAAGCTTGGGGTCACAGTCCAGTGATAGCCATTATTCTTGTGACTCAGAAGAGGTTAAGGGGTTGGTCAGGAGCCCACCAGTAATACGATTACAGGGTTTGAACCCACTACGTTCTGGACACGGGCACAGATAGCAGATGCCTTTTGCAATATTGCATAATTTTTATAAACCTTTTTTTTACACTGACAAAAGTTAATGTTTATTGAACATGAATTGTGTTTGAGAGCCCTGATTGGTAATCTCCGGACCTCAGGCAAAATAACAGGAAATCCCCTTAGCTTGTCCCCGACGTCAACCATTGGTGTTCCATCTCTGAACTGTAGCCCTGAAACATAAAACAGCCGATAAGTTTCAATTTGCGCTCCTAACAACTGGTACAATGAACCCAGACAAAACCTCAAATGATGCATATAAGGTCCAAGGCCCTTGGGCTGAATGGCAATCAAAGTTAATTATAGCGGGTGACACTGCTATGGAAACAGCGGGAACCCGATCGGGGTTACCCGGAGCCCCGGCTAAATCAGCACTCCAATCCGATTGGCTGCCACCACTCCTCATTGTTACATTTCACTGATACAATGAGTGGAGCTGCTACCACACAGAGCCTGGGAAGCTCCATACCTGACGTGACTTTTGAGAAAGCGCTGACCAGACAGCAGCAGGAGAGCCCTCTGCCTCTAGAGTATAGTTTTTTGGTGCACCATTCATTAACTTATATTTAGTGGTTCTTTGGTTGACGTTAGGATAGGTGATATCAATGGGAAGTTCAAATGTGTCCTTCAAGCAACTGCAAAAAACCTTTTTTAACCTTTGAATGTGTCTTTGACCCATGTACTGGATAAGCTGTTGTGTAAGATTTATAGATTACATGGATTATATGGATGGATGGATGGAGGGCCGTCTTGACAATAGCTCTTTGTCCTTTTGTAAAGCACCTTGTTCATTTAATAAATAAACAAGCATGATCACTGGAGTTACAGGTTGCATTTACCCATACAAATGGAGGCGTTGTGTGTCAGCTGTCACGTGCAGTGTCAGCCGTATCAGTTGTCCCACTGTGACGATAACGTATGTCGACAATAGCTTAAGTATGATAGCTAGATTTTACTTTCAATATTGTGGCTTGCTTTGCATCACGTACGTCAAACTCAAAGTCTGCAGGCCACATCCAGCCTGCAGCACGATTCTTTACAGTTCGCAAAATTATTTAAATATTCTGTTAAAAATGGCCCGGAAATAGGGGCGTAACGGTAAACAAAATTCACGGTTCCTGCAAACCTCCATTTTGGGTTCACAAATTGGTGCAATTTTGGTTCAGCAGGGAAAACTGAACTTGTTTTGAAATTATTACTAAAGCTACAAACACAATTAGGAACAATTGTAGACCAAAGGCAATGTGTCTGATGCTGATATGTCTGAATAACAAAACCTAAGGCATACTTATTCATGAGAAATAAATATGTAAAATAAAAATTCAAAAATATGACTGCATCATGAATGAACAAATTCCCATTTTCTGCTACCGAGTATCATTACCTTGCAAATGTCTGTAGGGTTTGCAAACTACCCCAATGTTTTTGGTATAGCTAATTTTAGGTTTATAATGGAATAATATAGATTAGCTATAAGAACAGTTGGTTCATCAGCCCAGTGGATGCATCTTATTTAACTCTGTATCTTTAGAGAGGTTTTTCTATATCATTGTTCATTTAATAAGAGAATTTTCATGAGTAATGTTTAATACAAAGTTTGCATTTGTAAATGTTATTTGCATATAGTAAATATTGCATCATGCAGTCTAAAAAAGCCTTGGTCATCCCACAAATTCATTGGTGGTTTTTAATTGGTTGGTTTGTAAGTATTCATGCTTTTTCTTTGTTTACAGGAGACAATGAGAGAGAAGATATATACCCCTCTAACAGTGGAGAGTGCGGTTGATGCCAGGTCAATAAGTATTTATTTTAAATAATTAAACTTTATTGCATTAATATTCAATTGTTTTTAAATTAATTAAAAAGTTCCCATGTTGCTTTTTGAAATCCAGAGATGCAGTTGCCAAGATCTTGTACTCCCTTCTGTTCAACTGGCTCACAGACAGAATAAATGCTCTAGTTTATCCAAGAAATGAGTCCTTTTCCATCTCCATACTTGATATTTATGGATTTGAGGTAACAGTCTCCTTTTGTTAATAACTATTTTTTGGCATTGGCTTTGTTATGTAGACGATGCCATGTCTAGGTCTAAACGTGCATCAAAGCTCAAGCACTTGTTTTATTTCTCTCTACAGGACCTCGCATTTAACAGCTTTGAACAGCTGTGCATCAACTATGCAAATGAGTATCTACAATTCTTTTTCAATAAGATAATATTCAGGGAGGAGCAGGCAAGTCTTAAAGTCTGATTTAGGTTCATCGAGTTCTCATTCGTGTGTGCAATGAATTGTAAAAGGATGAATATTTAACATTTTCAATAAGATAATATTCTGGGAGGAGTAAGTCAGTCTCTGATTTTGGTTCATCGAGTTCTCATTTGGTTGTGCACTGAGTTGTGGACATCAATTATTTTCAAAGGATGAATATATGAGAGAGCAGATCAGTTGGAATGAAGTGCCTTTCAGCAACAATCAGGACTGTATTGATCTCATTGCCTCAAAGCCTTATGGGATACTTCGAATTCTGGATGACCAGAGTTGCTTCCCTCAGGTAAGGATTTCATGTGCTGAGAAATCAGTCATATGTTTTATATATGTCCAGCTTTTGACTTTCTCGCTGTCTTAATGTAATGTCTCTGATCCCAGGCCACAGACCATACTTTCCTTCAGAAGTGTCACTACCACCATGGAAACAACCCACTGTATGCAAAGCCAAAGATGCCCCAGCCTGAATTCACCATTAAACATTACGCTGGAAAAGTCACTTACCAGGCATGCCGTGTTACATTGTGTCTGCAACCAGCTAACAGTCCATACTTGCGTGTTCTGCAAATTAGAACAGTAATCAATCCTTAAATTAAAGTCTGAGAGTAATTCAAATCCTTGAGTGTAATGCAAGTGAAGCTCTGAGAGGCGGAAGACGCACCAGAGGCTTAGCTTGCTGTTTAACGTTTCTAATCCATATATTATAGCTAAGAAAAGAAATCCTAGTTAAATAATCCTAGCTGGATTGTGAAAAAGCAGATTGCGTTCAGCTGGCATTAACGCTTAAGTAACACCAGACTGACTAAAGGCTTTAATGCCTCCATTTCAGGCACACAAGTTCTTGGATAAAAACTACGACAATGTGCGGCAGGACGTCCTGGATCTCTTCACTCAGAGCAAAAACCGGGTAAGAGTTTAGGCATTTTTGCGGCGTGAGCCCACACGTCTCGCGGAAGTGGACAGGGTGTCACGATTGGCGTTGGCACTGTGTGCAGATGGTGGCAAACCTCTTCCTGAAACACACCGGCATCCTGGCCAGACAGAGGTCCCTCTCGGGGAAGAGCAGCACCGTCTCACGGCGCATTCCGCCCTCCACGGTGGCGGCCAAGTTCCAGCAGTCCCTCCTGGAACTCGTGGATAAGATGGAGAGGTACCAGGAGACGTGGCTCTCTGGGTGGATCTTCACTCAATGGGCATTACCCCACATACCTGCTCCACTTATGGAAATTTTAGGCCATGTCATTTGTTAACCTGTAATACTTTTTCCAGAGTTTATTTTCTCATACGTGTCATCATTTGGTCTGTCGTACCTGTAGGTGCAACCCTTTTTTTGTACGCTGCATCAAACCTAACAATAAAAAAGTATGTATAATTATTCCCCTTCATTTTGAGGCTAATGGCTTTATTTACAAAGTAATTCAACTCATCTTGGATTTAGTTGATACTCATTAATGATGCCTGCTGCTGCAGGAACCTGGTGTATTTGACACAGAGCTGGTCAGCACCCAGCTTCGGTATTCTGGGATCCTGGAGACGATTCGGATCAGGAAGGAAGGGTACCCGATCAGAGTGCCTTTCCGGGATTTTCTCAATAGGTAGGTGTTCATTCAGGGTCCCAACAAGAGAATAGATACCATGCATAGCAAATTTAATCATTTAATTTTAAACCTAAAACTAATATCTCCAAAAAAGCCCCATCATTGACCAGAAACATTGCTGAATTTTCAGAAGTCCCGCTTGCCGCTTCTGTGAATTCTGGAATTTAGAGAAAACTGGTGCAGTTGTCAGCACTGTTACCTCACACCTCTGGGACTGAGGTTCAGCACTAGTTCTGTGTATGTTGAGTTTGGATGTTCCCCCCATGTCGTTGTGGGGTTTCCTCTGGGTACTCTGGTTTCCTCCCACAGTCCAAAAAAATGCTGGTGTAGTGAAGGTGTAGTGAAGTTACCAAATTGTCCATAGATGTGCCTGTGTGAGTGATTGCTGTGCAAGTGAATAGACCCCTGGGACCTTGAATATGACCACCAGAGGTCCTGATGTATTTGTCAGGTACAAAGCCCTGTTGGGATTGCGATGTCCTCCACCCGTGGACGGAGAGAATTGTGTCGCCATGTTGAAAAAGCTCTGCCTGGTCAAGAAAGGGGAATATCAAGTTGGGGTCACGAAGGTGAGAAAAAAGATACGTCGATATTAACTCCTCTTAATTAGCTCCTCTGACTGGACCATTTTATGTGTGACTCCATGTATAGCCATCGGAAAAAAAATATTATATGACATTTGAAGAGCAAATTTCCAAAATTCATTCAGCTTATACTTTTGTTTTATTGAGTTGAGGCCCACACAGACCAAAAGTCACTCCTCCCCATATGTTACAGTATCGAGAACCAAAAGTCACACTTTCATTAAATTTCCAAAACTCAGTAAGTTCACAGAAATGTTCTCATGAATGTATTCCGTGGACTGAGTGAGTTTTGAAAATTTGCTCTTCATTTATTATTTAAAGTGTGAGAGAACAGAGCCAACTAAAAGCATTCCAGACAAGACAGTGTTAGGCTGAGGTCAAATTGTTTACCATAGTTGTTACTATGATATGATACGATTTATTCAGTTAGCTTCATATCAAGTTTCACCAAATTCAATAACCTGTTAAGTTTGGGAAGTTCTGTGTTTCTCAGCCCAGTCCTGGGGGACCCCCAGACAATCCATGCTTTTGCTCGCTCCCTGTCCCTCTTGGGATCTGGGAGGGCAAAATTGTGGACTATCTGGCAGGGAGCTGGGTGGGAGCAAAAACGTGGACCATCTGAGGGTGACCAGGTTGAGGAACACTGGTGTAGTTGATATCAAGCATAAAGTCATCCAGATAACTCTAACCAGTCCCTTCAGGCAAGAATAAAACAGTGTGACCTTTTATACCACAGCCTGTTGTATTGACTGATTACAAGACGATCAATATTAAATACATAATTTTAGAGAGTATGAACATTGATAAGCTTGTTTATGTTTTATGATGTTAGCTGTAGGGACCTGGCAAACATTCCCACAAGTAGGACCATTTTAGAGTCTGGCCTATGCCTTGAATGCACCTCACTTCCTGTTTGTTTTAACACTGTGAATGTGTGTTTGGACACCTGCCTGCCTTTCTTTCTAGATCTTCATGAAGGAGGACCTGTACCAGCTGCTGGAGAGCAAGCGGGACCGTGTGATGCACGTGGCGGCTCTGACCCTGCAGCGCTATTACCGGGTGTTTCTCCTCCACAAGCAGTTCACGTCTCTGCGCATCACGGTCCTCAGACTCCAGGCCCTTTGCCGCGGCTTTCTCGTCCGGTAGGGTCCCGTCGGCGCCGCTCCCTGGGGGCTCCCCGCTGCCCTCACCTCACTCACCCACTGGCTTTCTCTTTTGTTTACTTTGTCCGACTGCGGTCAGGATGCGCATCGTGAAGATGAGACGAAGCCTGGTCAGATTCCGAGCTTTGGTCAACGTTTATGTGAACCAAAAGAGAAACATTGAGGTACAAATCAGCTCCCACATATACTGCAAACCTTAAAGACTGACTTCTTTTACATTATTTTTAATAATATTATTATTAATCAATTCTTGTTGGTGTTGTTGCCAACAAGAACAACCACAGTAATACCTCACTCATTGTTGTCTCTGGTGATTGTTGTATAGAAACCTGAATTCTCCTGCTCATGGATTTTTAAAAATCTTTTGTTTCCTCAGGTAAAGCTGGCATCTGTGAGGCAAGCAGAGGCCGAAAGGATGCAAATCGAAATGGTAAACATTATCACGTCAGGAATGTTTATGGCCTAAAAACTTCCTTGGAGCCCTTCTAGGCAGGCTCACGTTCCGACACGTCCCACCATGCAGGAGCTGATGAGGCGGAGAGTGGTCGATGTCACCCACCTACCCATCCCGGCAGAACTCGGCGGACTCCTACAGGCCTTGGCAGGTCTCTGACAGATTGAGCTCATCTTTGCTGATTCGACTCGACTCCCTCGAAATCTCCTGCTCGACTTACTAACGTGACCAATGCATATTAAAGATTTATTAGTTTAGGCTAGTCTTAGACTGACTGGCCGGTGATGAGATTAGATATGAGCCTGGCTGTATGTTTGCCCATTTGTGCATGTGACATAGTCAGCATGGTTATTATCTGACTCGCTGCAAAGGAGAGGTTAGTGATCTGACGCCATGCCCGGTTTCAGCCCTGTTGCACGTCAGTGCGATCCCTGATTGGCATCTTGTTTGTTGACCTCAGCTGGCAAAGAGCTACATTCGGATTGCCTTGCTCTGGTCCAGGCCCCAAAGATACAGGTGGAGTCTCAGCTTACGCTACCACTCGACATTAACAACTACCTCATCTCCAGATATATCCAGACTCACTTTAGGGTAAGACTGAAATAAGGCATCTACTACTTCAGTTATCCATCCAATTCTTGATCACCAATGTCCATTAACCAGATTAGACTTTCCCGGAATATGAAATGAAAATTAAAATTACAGACGGTCCCTGGGTTATAATGGTCCGTGTGATGATATTTAGACTTTACGATTGGTAAATTTTTTCTGCTTTCAGTCCATTATTCAATAAATTAAATGAGATATTCAACATTTTATTATAAGATAGGCTTTGTGTTATTGATTTTGCCCAACTGTAGGCTAATGTAAGTGTTCTAAGCATGTTTTTAAGGTAGGCTAGGCTAGGCTGTGATGTTTGCTAGGTTAGGTGTACTGTATTAAAATGCATTTTCAGCTTACGATATATTTGCCTTACGATAGATTTATCGGAATGTAACCCCATCATAACCTGAAGAGAGGCTGTATATCAGAATTCTTTTATAGATCCCCAGTTCATTGGAACAGTGAATTTCCATTCACCTTTCTTCTAACCACTTATCTAGAAGGTGAAAGGTCAAATTCAAAAGTTAAAAATCTGTATGCTAAATATGGATTGGGTAGCCATTGATTTTTATTTATATTTCATGTACAAAGTTGTATGTCACTTAACAAGTAATATATTGAACAGGGACCATGGTATTTGCCAAAGTTTTACGAATCCATTCCTGAAATATAGGAACCAAAGTTTGGAATGTTGACTGAACCACTTGAAGCCCCTTTGATGCATTTGGATGAGGAGTTAAAACAAGAAGCTCTGAACATCTTCATAATGGTAGGATCCTGAATTCACTCAGTAGTGCTTGCAGACAGCAGCCCTGCTCTGCTAGGTGCTTCAGCAAACATTACAATCCATGATTGTATTTCTTCACTTGTTGAGATTTTAAGGTTTATGGGAGACCCTCATCTCAATGGAGCTCAGGAGAACCTGTTTGGGAACTACATCATCCAGAGGGGCCTGTCTATCCAGGGGCTGAGGGATGAGATCCTGTCTCAAATTGCCAACCAAGTCTGGAGAAATGACAACTCTGCCAACTCGGAAAGGGGCTGGCTGCTCCTCTCTGCCTGCTTGAGCGCATTTGCACCATCTAAAAAGATGGACAAATATCTTCTAAAGTAAGATGCTGCCCCTTGTCGCTTTGGAAGTCCACTACTGCAAATGTGTCCTTTCCCTAACCTTAACCCCATAATCCTGGTACGACTTGCAGGTATGTTTCAGACTATGCCTACAATGGCTTCAAAGCTGTTTGCCAACACAGACTTATACAAGCCATGCAGAAGTCCAAGCATGACCCAGGGACCGCCAGAACCTACCCACCGTCTCTGCTGGAGTGGACAGCCAATAGGAAAAGAGCAAACATGGTTTTGCAGGTTCATTGCTTTGATGGTGAGCCACACTGCATCGATACTTTATAAGGGTTTAAATCTATACTTAAATTTACATAAGCGTCTGCTCCAGCTTCGCAATCATTCTCAGTAGAAGTGTGCATAGCTGCATTTTCCATATTATTAATTTGCTCCTGTCTTGAGTAAATCATGTGGCCATGATAGGAAAAGCACAGGAAATACCAAAGACAGTAAAGCAACAAAAACTTGATAATCTACTGCTATTTATTCTCATAAATTTGCATGTAAAAATACTGCTATGATTATTGTAGTTGTTACTTCATCCATCCATCCTTTCATTCATCATCTGCCCACTTATATAAAAAGTGAAGCAGTGAGGCCAACATATTACCTACTGCTGTTATGTCATTATATGTTTTGTAGCCAGGAACGTTTCTCCTATTTTGTCCCAAGTCACTGCTTTTGTCAGCCTTGGAAGTCCATTAGAAAGCACCTTATCTACACCTCTATGTGTCATGTTCTAGATATTCCGGTGTTGCCTTTCGGCCTAATTATTTCACCAGTCTTCCATTTCTTCCTCAGGGGCCTCCTTTCTGTGTCCTCTTCATTCCTGGACCAATGGAGAGGAGTTGGCAGGAGACGTACTCCGGCACAGGTGAAACAATCTCCGGACACTTTCCTAATTAAGTAAATTGCCCTAATTAGAGCCAGCTTAGGTAATGGCAAAGTTTCGGCTAATCTTGGGCTCAGTTTTCGTAAGTTTAATGACCATCCTTTAAAAAGGGCAACAAAATGGTGAGTAAAGATTTACACTTCCTGAAAAGAAGAAGGTCTGTAATGTTCATGTTACCCACAGATGTTACCTACATCACCAGTTGTCTTCGATTAGCATTGCTAATGGATAGCGCTGTTTCTGTGGTTTCTGTGGCCCTGTTTTGGGTACCTGCTACATGTTCGTCTCCCTGCAGGGGGGTGCTGGATGGCCGCAGAGGCTGGTCAGTCCTCCTGAAGGAGCACCGAAACCGTGTAGAACTACAGGGGCATGACTACGTCATGGACCTCATATGTGACCTAGAACTAATGGCCGACTTCCCAAGGCAGAAATCCTACTTCATCTCCTCCTCAGAAGATCCATCCCAGACCAAGTTCGATGGCCGCATGTAAGTCGAACGTGTATCGGGACGGAATGTGAGAGCGGCTGTAAAACACCTGTTGTGTTGTAAGATCAGCACCAAGTTTATCTGCTCACAGTCTTATTTTGTTGGTGCTCATCCAAATCACTGAGCACTACACAACGATATTGTACTGTAGCGTCGCCTTGTAGACCTCTTACTATACATGGAATATTGCTAAAACATGTAACCTGATAGTGTGTAGTGTACAGTAATAATTCACAGACCCATAAACTACCTATGGTAACCAAACCGGAACACCCCAGCAGCCTGTTTGGATGTGGTTTTGAATCTGATGAAGAAGGACCCCTCTCCCACACAAGATATCCAGCCATGCCCAGCCTGCCCGACTCAGAGGGGTACCATAGTCACGGTAAGCCCCCGTCTGGGTGAGTCGAGAAGCCATTTCTCCTAGCTTTCATTACGAAGATCTCTGCAGCTACCCATCCCCTCTGCTCCTTTCAGCGGAAAATGACATCATCGCGGATGTGCCCACACAGAGAGGTTTGGACCGGTACCTCGACAGCCTGTTTGACCCGGTGCTCTCGTATGGCAGTGGGGTAAAGTGATACTTCCTCTACTCCACTATCAGTTTTAAAGTATGAAGTTACTCTCAGCACTGATGAGACAACTACTTAACCAGTATTTAAAGTAAATTTTACCATTTACTTGGAATGGGACATGGAGAGACATCTTCCCCTTTCTGATGAAAGCACATTTGTGTTGTAGGCATTTGAGACAAACATTATAGTTTTTCTGTGGATGTCTTTCCCATGGTCATGGATGTCTCCTTTACATTCTGCTACATAAATAATACAATTTCTACCAGAGTAGAACTCGTAACGTGGTCAGGTAAATGAAGTGAGTGGTCACACCATGTATTGTGTGAAGGACATCTGATCTTCTGTGTGTATGAGAATTTGCATGTATCAGATGTGTACTGACAGAAACTGATCCTCTCCAACAAAATAGTGATTAAATTACCAAATTACCGTAATTCTCAGAGCAGTGAGGCTCCCCCAGTTCTCTCGGGGTAATTTTTTTTTTAAGGATCACTTACACTGCCTGAGGATATGACACTTAGGAAATGAATGGGTTATTTTTTAATGAACCCTGCCCTAGATTCTCAGAGAGCTCCTAGATTACAGGCGTTACGTTAGCCCTGACGGCCAGTGGAGCATTTTTCAGAAATGTTAGTGGGGCATTTCTATGGAAAGGTTCTGTACTCTGCATCAGTCATGTGACTGTCAGGGCCCATCATGCCTTTGACCTAGTCGAGTACAGCGTGGGGTCAGACATGCCCCATAACAGAGCATACAGGGTATCTGTTATGGGCAGGTGCAGTTTTTTGCTTGGGGGGTCTCACCGTCACACCTCCCTGCTCTCTGTCTCCTCAAAAGGACCTGGACAAGCCGACCAGCATCTCCAGCCGGATGAAGGGGGGCGGTGGAGTCGGTGGGGGCGAGAGGGGGGGCGAGGGGGGGGGCAAGCCGCCTGCTGCAGTCACGTCTTACCGGCCCAGCTGGCAGTCTGGCGGTGAGTCCTGTCCCACGGCTGCCCTGCCTAACGCAGAATTCCAGCAAATAGATTCACTGGAGGACATGCTGGTTTCCTGTAGCTGTTTAGTATCCCAGGGTGGAGGCAGCACAAGGGGTGAAGTTCAGTCAATAGTCTGTTTACTCCAGTAAATATGCTCACTAGTAGAGCCTCCATTGTGACCAAGAAATATTATTGTAACAAAGCATCAAATTAAGTCATCTGTCTAATGTGTCTTTGTGCTTTCCCTCCTCATCCTTATCCATTTAATTTTTAATTAGTCTGCGTAACTTCAACTGAGAACCTTTGTTTCATAGCAATAGATGTAGATGTCGATACAATCGGTGCACCGTTCATGAGTACACCAGAAAAATGCATTTATGCTCATTCAGTCAACTAAATGGTTTAATTTGAAGGTGTTTTGTTGTGCTAAATATTTCATGACAGGTTTAATTATTTTTTTCAGTAGGCAGTAGGCCTGCCTTCACGTGTTTTGCCAGTTTCCTATCAGTGCTGTATAAACAACCCTAAACAAGCCAATGTTTCTGTCAGTAAAAATAAGCAAATAAATGAAAACAACTTTAATGCACTTTATCAAAATTGTCTTTGAGAAATAAATAACCCAAACAACTGATAATTCTACACACTAAATTTTATTTTGATATACAAAAGCACAACTCATTTTTACTTCAGTCTAATTAGGTCAGATGAAAATCTAGATTTTTTTTTTTTTTGTATTGTTTTGGCTGGCATTCCTGAAAGCGTGCATGTGTGCCAACATCAGTGACACGTGTCTCATGTTTTTAGCTGTGCAAGTGCTGCCCAGGGTAGGTGGAGCTGGACCTGCCATGCCAGGCGTGTCCACTGTACCACTGATGCCCAGTGTGCCAACTGTGCCAGGTAAACATGATGGAGCAATACAGCCAACTTCTGAATGTAATTCATAATATTCTAACTTTTAATTTAGTGTCACATCACCACAACTAAACATTTATATACAGCACTAGTCAAAAGTTTGGACACGCCAACCACCTACAAAGGAGAGTGATAGTGTTGCATCACATGACCTGGCCATCTAACCTAAACATAGTAAAATTGGTTTTGGAGTCGTTGGACCAGACAGCGAAGGAAAAGCGGCCAATGAGAGCTCAGCATATGTGGGAGCTCCTGCAGGGCAGCTGGAAAAGCATCTCAGGAGGCCAACTCATGGAACTGGCGTAGAGGAGAGACTAGGGTCAGCCAGTCCCTGGAGCAGTTGGGGTTAAGGGCCTTGCTCAAGGGCCCAATGGTGTGAGCACTCTGCTATGGGATTTGAACCGACAACCTTCCGAGTCCCAACCCACAGAGTTGCCCCCTCAACAAATTATTTTTTTTCTTGTTCCATATGTTTTTGGTCAGTGCATAATTCCATGTATGTTATTTTATAGTTTTGATGTCTTTAAAATTATTCTAAAAAGTAATGAATAGTACAAATAAACCTTTCTAAGAGTAGGTGTGCCCAAAAGTGTGAATGGTGCAGCAGATTTAAGTATAATGATGATATAATAATACACTGTGCCTTTGTCCATTTTATTAATGCTGATATATTCCATGTCTTTAAGGTGCTGAACAGACTGTTCTGACCCCACAGCAGCAAGCCATCGTTAACCAACAGGCCATCATTCTCGTCAGTATCCTCATCATTGTTAGGTCATTTCAGGGTCTGACATGCCCTTTCTAGGTCAACGATAATTTACGTGATTCAAGATTTTCTTCTGACATTTGAAATTTACTCCTGTCCTAGTTTTCTGATGCCTCACCCTTGTATGCTTGAATCATGCGGTATAATGTAGCTTGAGGACAAGTAGAACTGTGTCGGGGGGGGAGGGGGGGGGACTTCATTGTGCTCCAGTGTAATTGCACATTTCCCCAAACCAGTGTTTCCCAATCCGGTCCTTAGGGGCCCACAGACAGTCCACAAAGACATGGACTGTCTGGCAGGGAGCTCAGAGGGAGCAAAGTATGGATCAGTGGGTCCACGTGGATTGTATTGGGAAACACTGGTTTAAATGGTTCCTACAGCCAATCGCAATGCAGAGATCCAGACCCCGGGCTCGTGACAGACTGCCCTGGAGTTACCGCTGCTGGTGGTCCCACATGCCAGTCTGAGTGCTGCGTGTCTGTACTCGGCAGGCCCAGCAGATGACCATGCAGGCCATGGCCATAGTCTCCAGCCCCATGACTAGCCCTCCAGGCAGCCCACCAACCAACCCCTACGCCAGGCCCCCCGTCAATCCCTACACTAACCTTACTAACCCCTACGCCGGCTGTCTCGCTGACTCGGCCGGTCAGGACCGCTCTGCCAAGAGTGTGCCGCCCCTCCCCCGCGCTGCCGTGCCCCCCCCGGTGAGTCTGCCCCCGCTTCGGCCTGCAGGAGGTTTGCCTTTCTACTGTCGCAGTCCTCCATTCCGTGTGTGATGTTGTGATCTCTAAGATCAAGGCGCTTAACGTTTATACGGCGAACATTCCGCAGGCAAAAGGGACAACGCAAGCCCCCGGCCCCCCCGGCGACAAGGAAAAGCCTCAGCGATCCGGTACGTCTCAGTGTTACCCCCCGAACATGAAGGTCAGGGTGCGGTCTGGTGCTGAGGTGCTGCACACCTGGAAAACAGGAAGTGATCTGTGTCTTAGTGTGCAGACGTGTGTCTCACCTGGCCCAGGTCAGGACGTGGTGAGATCCTCCTTCACCAACTCGGAGCACACAGAACCGACGCACAGCATCAAGGACATCATCAAACAGTACCAGCCGCCTCCGGCCACCAAACCCGCAGAGGTTAAAAGGTACATCGCACGTACCGTTCTGGATCCACCGGGGACCGAAATGGCCAGGTTACCGAGACGGGTGATTTTCATGTTGCAGGAAAGAAGGCAAAGTATTTGTGAAGAAGATGAACCCCCACGATGAAGCCATGATGATCTTGAAAGGACAGATGAGCACTCAGCCACCTGAGGTACAAACCAAATCTATTGCAAAATACACTGTACACCAGAGGTGGAAAGTTCAGGTCCAGAAAGTACAAATCCAGACCAGGATTTAGTTTCAACCAACCAGTTGAGTACTCTT
>JAODJU010000095.1:24213109-24239769 GCA_026776725.1 Gnathonemus echidnorhynchus | reverse complement strand
CAAACACACATCTGCCTTGCTAATTTATGCACAGGACATGCAGAAAAGCCACATAATCCAGGATAATCTTTCCCCAGACCCAAATGGCTGAACTCAAACACAGATGAAGAGCAGACACACCAAGGACAGATGATTTGCTCCCTATGACTGTACTGCTTACAGTGATCATTCCCTTTGCGATCATGTCTTTCTCTGTGTTCACATACATACTGGACATGATTAGCGTAACATGGTTAATCAAAGCTGCAGGTGATGTCACCAATAGTTTTGGGTGCACTGGGAAGCATCTGTAATTTACGTCTTATGGATTTTGAACAAAGAAATGTCTGCAATTCTAAGCATATGCCCAAGATGAGATGTCAGTTTTAAACAACTTATAACACTTAATTTCATCACACAGGAGTGTGTAGTCAGCCATCGGAAAGATATGTATGACTGATAACTTAATGTAGGACCATATAGACGGGAACAAGTAACATTGGCCGGCTAAGTAACACAATCGTCACTGGCTACTATTCTCTGTTTGTTTTTAGCATCTCAACATTCAAAGCATTTCTGAAATGATGTTTGATGGTGGAATGAGACCATGAATGAAGTACCAGTGCTTTAGTGCAGTTCTGAGGAGTCTTTCCCAACATGTTTGTGCCCATTAGAAAATTGGAGCCCTTCCAAGCTCCAGACAGAGAAGTCACATGTGATTGGCTGGAACAGACAACAAGCTGACTCAGAAGCTTCTCCGATTTGCTGAAATCAGTAGTTCTTAACCAGCGCAAACCAGCTGGAATGTTTCCGAATATCTGGAATGTTTTGGAATGCTCACTAAGGACAAGTCATCCTAACAGGCAGTTCACATGGTGGTAGTTTGGTGTTGGTGCAGGAACTGTACAAAACATTCAAGGAATTTACATTTCACATATTAGAAAAGCAGGTAGCAGTCAATTACGGAGCAAAGTAACAAACAGGAGAAGCACACAGCACAAAAAAACAACAACAGCTTCTCGAACGGCATGATTCTGCACATTTAGGTCAAATAATTCATTAGAGTTACTTATAGATGTTTAAAAGGCTATGTTAATGGTGACGTCACAATTACACGTTTTCTTCACATCGTACTACCTTGAAATATCTATATAGTCATATGGTTTCAAAATGCAAAAATAGAAATAAAAAGTCATTCAGTAATGAAAACGGAGGGGACTACATTCTCTGATGTTACATCATTCTCAGATTTTTACATTTATAATCTCATGATGAATTTATACTGTAATGTTGTACCACTTTTTAAAAATTTCATTGATTAATTATTATTATCATTATTATTGTTATTTAATTTTTTTCTTCCTTTTCCCATTTCTTTTGGTGACCCTGTACATCACTTTGGTCAACAAATGTCGATTTTAAATTCGCTTTATAAATAAATTTGTCTTTGGTGTTGACTTATCCATACGAGAAGAAAACTCCTTTCTGTTTCACAAAATAAAAGTATAGAACCATTCCTACCGAACCAGATTGGTTATGGTTTTTTTTCACTCCTTTTGTAAATGTAACATCAGAGTCAGATCCATTATAAAAATGAATAAATAGAGCGTTTCGAAAAAACTATTGTCAAAAGGAATAGCTAACTAAGCTTTTAAAGGTTCCGTTAACTGTATGCCACTGTAATTTAATTTCTACGTGTCCTCCGACACTCTAACCCAACTCTACAATAAAGACTATGCACGTGGAAGACAACATCATATCTGAGCACAGACTCTACTTATTAAGCAGCACAAACAGCAATGAAGATTGTCTGTTATTGCTGATGTGGGATCACATTCCCATTAATTAACCAACGGACACAGGACAACTTCATTAAGGACAATATTGCACCATGGTCATTGTCTGTTTTATAAAGTATACACACAGCATCCCTTTTAAACTAATACGCTACAGAACACTAAACAGCTCTGTATTTACATTTATGAAAAACGAAATATATATAGCCCTCTAGATCCAATTATGTAGTAGCTTGATACTATTCTTTCGAGAATCCTGATAGCATCGCTTGCATTGAACGAATGGCACATATAGTCTTTTGACATTGAAACGAGCATTGAGACGAGCAGGCTTGTCCACACCAAGCCTTTTTGTCCTAGCTATTTAAACGACTCACTCCTCCGTGCACAGTGGATGAGCATTCAAACGAACGTTTATTATTATGCACGACGACTGTGGCATGTGTCTGTGAGGGAGCAACTGAAAACCAGAATTATTGCCTTAATTCTTTACATGGCAAAGAAAAATTCAAATTATACAAATGTAATCACAACACCACCGGCATGCTTGAGAAACATAATTTTGATAAAGCTTTCTTCAATATTTTAAGCTGTCACATTTATGATTATGGAATGGATGGACACATTTGTTTATGCACACAGGAGAGGTTCATAAACACACATATATTTATATATTCACACTGCATGTATATATGAATAATATAAACAACAAAACTAATGACTCGATTATATGATTTTGAGAATTTATTAAAGATAGAAGTATGGCTTATACTCTTAGTTAATTTTCTTTTAGCAACTTTATATATGTATTTATATTATTTTAGTTATTATTTCAAACTAGAAGCTATTTACATACTAAAAGTGGGAATATGGATACTGCTGTACTATATTCTGTCTGTAGGGGCAGTGTGGAGCAGTGGGTAACTTATATAAATCAAAGATTGGCACTTTAGCAGTGCTAACTGTGTTACTTTTTATTGAATATGTCCTGCAGGGGCCCAGGAAGGTATTTCATGACGGTATCCATGATGCCCTCCTCCTCCTCTTCGGTGTCGCCGCAGCCTGCAGGTACGGCTTTTTTCGGGCGGGTCAAGCTACCCTCAGAGGCCTGCTCCATGGCGGCCTGGGCCTCTGCCTCCTTCTCTTCCTTCTTCTTGAGGCCGTACTGGAGGGAAGAGCGATAAGATCAGATGTTTATGGGCCAGACATCAGATTTCCCAGAAGTCATCAGTATCTGCTTTACTGAATGGGAAGATGGTAGCGTCGTGGTCAAGTGTAGCAGTCAAGTTCGACGGCCTCTTGACCAGATGGGTGCCAGTTCAAGTGTCAGGAGGAGCTCTAGTGGGAAACCCATGGGCAAGACACTAAACGTGAAGGCTTCCAATAAAAAAAATTCGGTTTGTGTAAATGAATAAACACTTACAAAGAAATGCACGTCTAAAGAGTAAAGCAGAGTCAACAAGCAGAACTGTGAACCAGAAGACGGATTACAGTCTAAAAGCTACTGGTTCAGAGCTGCTTAGCTGCTGTGCCTCTGAAATTGACCTGAATTCCTTAAGTAAAACATACTGCTTTAAAGATAAAGTATAAGCTGGATAGAGAAGTTTGCTAATTAGCTGTATGCATTTAACAAGTGACCTATGGATGTCTGTGCAATGCTAATAAACAGAGGTGGAAAGTTCGGGTCCAGAAAGTAGAAATCCAGACCAGGATTTAGTTTCAACCAACCAGCTGAGTACTCTTTGAATGTAACTCTTTATGTTCAACTGGTTGGTTGAAACTAAATCCTGGTCTGGATTTGTACTTTCTGGACCTGAACTTTCCACCTCTGCTGTACACTATACAAGTATATGTGCATTTTACTGCTGCTAATACTCTTCATAGTATTAATCTCAGTATATTTTAGATGGAGGGCGTATGGGGGACCATAATTCATACAGTGGGACCAGCCTTATTATTAGCCAATGAAATGTTTTCAGTCGGTGAGTGACAGGGACGGAGGCACTGCAGGAGCCAATCATTTTTCAGCTTGGGCCAATGCCCCACCCCTATGTACGCCCCATGCAAACCATACAGCCACATACACATACTGTTCATGATTATGGCTTCACATTGCTGCCATGTCTGTCCTGCTTATCGCACAGCTCAGAAAGCCAATAGCTTCCATCACTGCAGTATCTTCACTAAAGGAACAGAACACGGATGAGGAAAGAGTTCTGAGGCGACCCAGATGCATCAAGACGACGCGGGCCCAGCCGCTGGTGCCGGCGAGCTACCAGGGAGCCTGTGCGCCCCCTGCAGGTCGTTTGCAGCATGAGAGAGAAGCTCGGCAGATCTGCACCCGTATGGAAAAGGGGGTGATGACACTGTCCTGTTTACGGTCCAGTGTCCCGAGAGCTGCCAGTGGAGGGAGAAGCCATCCAGACCCAGCTGCACAGGAGGATCAACGAGGACCACTACACCTACACCAACGTGCCCTGGAAGGTCTACCTCAGGAAGGAGGTCAGTCCTACACATACAATTCCCACATAGCTAAACACACGATCGTCCACTGATCTCCACTAAATCTCCACACTATGTTCATTTGATTACCTATGGCATTCATTGGGGCCTGATTTCCCTTCATTCTACTGCAGGTTTTCTACCCAAAGGAGAGCTTTAACAGTCCGCTAGTACTGGATCTTATATTCAGACAGGTAGGCTAAGTGCTTCACACACACATTGTTAGCAGTCACCATTCTGCTCCACCTGACTCACCATTACTGCATGCCCTCCCGTTTAGGTCGTCAGTGATACCTTCTCAGAGGCCTGCATCCGCATCACCAAGGAGGAGAGACTCAAAATGAAATCTCTGTTCGGTAAATCAAATGTTATGCCTGTAATCGGAAGGTCGCTGGTTCAAAACCCATGGTAACAAAGTGATTTCACCTTTGGGTTTTTGAGTGAGGCCTTTACCCCCTGTTGCTCTAGGGGCCGGCTGAGCCTGCTTTCTCATCTGTACGTCACTTTGGATTCAATCGTCTGCTGTATAAATAAAAAACGTAAAGATGTAAACAAAGACCGGCTGCACCTGGATCTAAATTATGACACTCCGGCTGCTTGTGTTGCAGCCGAGCACCGGATCGATTCAGGGACTCTCACCCAGGATGACGGTGTGAAGAAAAAGGTGGTCACCACCGCCCGCGATTCCTGGGACATTTACTTCTCACGCCTGTTCCCGGCCTCCGTGAGTCCTGCCGCAAGTGCGTCACTCAGTGCGTGACGCAGGGTCTCGCATGTTTACGTGGTTCTGCATGAGTGTGTATGCGTGTGCGTGCTCCTCAGGGCAGCGTGGGCACTGGCGTGCAGATCCTCGCCGTCTCCCACAGCGGGATCAAACTCCTCAAGATGGTAAAGAGCAGCGCAGCCGATCTGGACTACTTCAGGGTCCTACGGCCTTACAGGTACATGAGGAAAGAGGTCACTGCGCCCCCCACTGGTCATACCAGCTATATTCATGGAAAAGTGTGCTGCCTTTTTATTTCCTTGCATACTTAGTTTATTTGCATATTAATACAAATGAATTTCATTTTATTCTTCGACAGATAGCTATGCACATTCTCAAGTTACGAATTGCAAAATGAGTGCAATACTAGTGTTTTATATACTTGAGTATTAAATCTACATTTAAAAGAGCTAATTGTCAAATTCTTTTAAAATCTGTATTTATGTACAATCTGTTCATTAGGGCATGAATTCCTTTGTTGTGAGGCCAGTATTACTGTACTGGACACCTATCTCTCTATCTTCCATACGCTGATCCTGTACTGGGTCACTCTGTTGAATGGTATTCTTTAACCTCATATGATGAATTTTGTCTTTTCATACAGAATATGACCTCAATATCTGTGGTCTTTTTTTAAATGAACTAAAAGCCATTGTCACCTTAAACTAGCATCTTACTATTTATTACAGTCATTTCCAGTGGGAGTTATTATAAAATAAATACACAATTCTTCTCTTAATTTTTAGCTATACGGACATCATGTTCCTCACCATCCCCTCAAGGAACATGCTGGAGATCAACCTCACCAATGAGAAGCTGATACTGTTCTCCCCTAAAGCCTCTCAGGTCAAAGCTATGGTGGACTTCTTCATCACTGAGCTCAAGAAAGTGAGCCTCCGATGGAAAGCCTTTTTGTCGCGGCACTGGCAACCAGTGTGCAGTTATAAAGCTCTTCCACACATATCCGCAGGATTCAGACTGTGTGGTGGCCGTGCAGAATTACATCACAGATGAGAGGACACTTCTGAGCTTCCATAAGGGGGACATCATCCGACTGCAGGCCATGGGGGGACTGCAGGAAGGTCAGATGTAGCTTCAGGGAAATCCCTTCACTCTGATTCAGAATGTGCCTGTCAGAAAAACTAGTGGGAGTTTTTCTTACATAAAAATGTTCTCAGGGCAGAAGGAAAAATGATTGGCTTAGAGAGGTAACCATGAGATTGCAGAGAAGGTGGGTCCAAACAACTAGAAGAGGTGGGACCATGACATCTTCCTCTAGTTGCTTGGACCCACCTCATCTACAATCTGATTGGTTATCTATTTAAACCAGTCATTTTCCCTTCTGCCCTCAGAACATTTTTGTGTAAGTAAAACTCCCATGAGCATCAAACACACATGTTCATCAGTTTTCGAACCCTGTGCCGGTCTGCAGGTCAGTACAATGGCTATGTCGTGAGGAAGAAGGTGATGTATTTGGAAGGATTGAAGAAAAACACCCCTGACTTTGGTGGGTTTAAAATGCACTGCATCATTTCACCATCATTTTGATAGTTGTTCTGAAGCTTAAATATGTCACAGACTTGGTGTGACATGGAAATGTGCCACCATAGCTAGACCAGCAGTATAGCGAGATTTGCCTTGTGCTTAGGACCTTAAACTGAGTATTTGTTATGTAGGTATGGTCACATGTACAGAATTAGCCATAACAGGTATTCAAACATAACACTATTAGCCTCAATATCTATATGTTTTTCTTATATCTTGAAGTGTATGCATTTATTTTTATTCATTATAGTCAGTGTCCATTCCTTGAACTGAACATGAAACAGTGACAGTAGTATATTAGACTTTTATGTTCTTGCATTATATTTGGGATTCTTTGCAGTGACAGCCTTGTATCCAACTTACGTTGTACTGGGTCACATTATACCGTAAACAATTTGTGACATTAAATCCTTCTCGCTGCCTTCATCAAGGCTGGAGGTTTGGCGCCATCCATGGCCGTTCAGGGATATTCCCTGCAGAACTGGTCCAGCCTGTGGCAGCGCCGGACTTCATCAATCTGCCCGTGGACAGGAAGGAGGAGCCAAAAAACAGACAAGGTCAGGTGGCAGCGTCTGCTTCAGTGGTTGTGGCTGTGGCCTCATCTGTAGCTGCCCACGAACTGGATCATTCCATTGAGGTACACCCCCCCCCCTCCCCCCACACTTAGAACTGTCTGCCTTTTTCATTGGCTGTTCAGTAGAAGACACTTCCAATTGCTTGTGTCTAATGAAACAGATTTTCATTGGTAACCCGATGATATGACACAGTACCAGCATCTTCCTCTAGGTGGCGCTCGATGTCAGTGATTACCACGAGGATTGCGGTGACAACAGTACTCTTGATCTGGATGAGTCTGTGCTGCAGGACAGCCAGTACAACCTAGTGGAGTTTGCCAAGAAGTATTTCAGAGGAGCCCAGGCGAGAAATAGGTCAGTCATTCCATTCCAAGCGTTACATTTTGTTCAACATTACCGTATAGCTGTCAAATAGCGAAAAAGAAACCGTACACAAAAACAGTAAAAAAAATTCTGTTTATTGTTAGTGATTCATACAGAAAGAAGTCCAAGAAGAGCAAAGATTTGAGAGAACCTTCTGACATGGTGAAATACTCCAAGGTAACAGTTGTGCTTTACTCTAACAATCCCCCATAGCACATGTTTTTATCGGTAAGATTTTTTACGTGTAGTGCTGTTCCTTTTCCTTTCTGCAGTTGCCGATCCAGGAGTCTTTAATAGACTTCACAGATGTTAACATAAACAGAGTCGCTGTGGACATTTTCCTGGGTGAGTAGGGAGCCTGTGTGTAATTACTTACATAATGTGAACCATCCACGACATCTGCTATGTGGATTCATCTGTAGATATTCAACACTATTCAATTCTTGCCAATTGCTTGAAACATAAGTGTAATCCTACTTTCTGTAGTGTGGGTTGCGTTGTCATTTTCTTAGTAATTATGATTCTGTATTATCGACAGCTATTATGAAGTTTATGGGCGACCACCCCCCAAGAGGTCAGACAGAACAAGATGTGGTCTGTCAGTTTCTGAAGGTACAAAGTTTCCCGACTCACGTATCGATTCGTACGACAATATGCCTGCAAACATACTTTGTAATCAGTGTGCCCAGGGCCGAATTTAGGGGGGTGTGGGATAAAGTTACTGATTGGGCCCTACCTACTGCTTAAAATGCTGCTGTAACAGCCACACAAAAAATCTGGGGCCTGCTACAACTTGGGGTCCTTGGCTACATCCCAGGTTAGCCCGTGCGTAAGTCCGACTTTGAATGCTCTCATGTTGCATACCAAGTAATGGGCACCTAAACATGATTTACAGCTAACTGGGGAGTACGGACCATTGAAGGATGAAGCTTACTGCCAGCTCCTCAAGCAGATCACTGCAAACACGAGTTCGAAACCGTGAGTGTGCTTCCACGCTCTCTGTTGAACTCTTCGTTGACGTTCTGTGGGGCAGCAGTGACCTTTTTGGCTGGTGTTGCTAACGCCGTACAGGGACAGCTCTCAGAGGGGCTGGAGGCTGCTGTACATCCTCTCAGCCTATTACCGCTGCTCAGAGGTGCTGAAGCCCTACCTCCTGAAATTTCTGCAGGACACCTCCAAAGGGCCCGGGGTTCTCTTCCAAGGTATGCCGCCAACGGCAGCCTAGGTAACAACCAACGGTGCACACAATGTTTATACGCAGGGATGGACATGACTGGTACACAAGTCCGTGCTCGCCTTTAAAAACGATACGTGTGACAATCGATTGTTTGTAAAAGTGCGAATGCGTACTTATTTTATGTGCATTTGCACTGCTATGACAGGAAAATATCTTGCATTTTAAGCTGTATACCGCAAATGAAGTAGAGTTAGCATATAAAGATTAAAATGCATTATATTTTATTTTCATATCAGTGCAAATGCACTTAACAGTGTAAATGCGTACTTATTTTATCACAATCGAATGTTGCACGTATCGTCTTTAAAGGTGAATGCGTACTTGCATACCAGTTATGTTCATCCCTGTTTATATGTATACACAAGGCTGACCTAATGTTTCCATGCTAGGAATCGCTAAAGCTTGTGAGCAAAATCTCAGAAAGACGTTCCAGTGTGGCGGACGTCGAGTGTCCCCCGGTAACATGGAACTGAAGGCCATGGTGGTCAGTACATCAAGACTAGGCCTTTTAGTTTGTGACATGGTTACGCTGGAACGTCCCTTAGAGACTTTGTGCTGCTCATCTCCCTATTCAGGCGGGACGAAGCTCTAAGCGGCAGCTGATTCTCATGCCTGGAGGAATCGAGCGCCATCTCAAAATCAAAACGTGCACTGTAAGTCGCTCGAGGGTGACCTTCGTGCCTGCAAGATACCTCATGCAGATGTCTTGACAGGTTTTGAATATTCGGCTAATATCCTGCGTGTTTCATTTGCGTTTGAGGTTGCATTGGATGTTATAGAGGAAATTTGTTATGAGTTGGGACTGCAGAAAGCAGATGCAATGCAGGAGTATGCCATTTTTGTGGTCACCAACAAAGGTAAGGATATGGAGTCCATATTTCGTATTGTATGATTATGGATTCATGTATAGCTTTCCAAGCAAGTGAGCAAGAAAGAAATGAATACGTAATTTTTGCCATCATCCATCTTCTAACCATTTACCCAGTGCAGGCATCATAGAGCATTAGGCAAGAGAACGCTCTGTATAGGATCTCAGACTACCAACACACATACAATTTAGAGATACCAATTCACGACAAGCCTTCGGACTGCAGGACATAAACAGAGTACCTGGAGGAAACCGTTAACCATTTCCAAATCATGTTCCTGAATCAGAGTGTTCTTGTAGGCCAGCATGTGCGCCCACTGAACAAGAAAGAGTACATCCTGGACATCGCTACAGAGGCTGAGCAGACTGATAGCAGCTACAGCTTCTGGTTTAGGAGGGTGATCTGGACCCAACCACTGAAGTTTGACAACGAGCTTTGTGTCACTGTGCACTTCAACCAGGTAGACTCCATTCTGGTACGGTCACTTGTGTCTGTCTGCTGCTTGGGCAGGTGCTCTGAATGACGGCCCACGTTCCTCCAGGTGTTTCCCAACTACCTAAAGGGCCTGCTCAGCATCCTGCCACAGGGGAAGCTCGGCGAGCAGCAATGTCAACAAATGTGCAAGCTGGCTGCACTGCAACACCGTGCCAAGGACAGCATCTACCTGCCCACCATGTAGGTGTAAGGTGGCATATTACTCTTTGATGACATGTAAACCTTCTTGATCCACAGTCTACAAAGCGTCTAAGTGCCACCTAAAGTCATTTTACAAAAAACCTTTAAAAAACTATATTTCCCATAATGAACTGCTTCCATGGCTCTATCCATATTTCATTTATTGACCTTAATATCTTTCATTAAAAATTACATTATACTAACATACTATAAACTCTTATAAACTGGAGTCAGTCTGGATAAAAGTCTGTCATGAGATCTAACTTTGGATTTGTTTTTTTCCACATTTGTCCAACCTTCGCAGGCGTGAGGTTCAGGACTGTGTTCCAGCTAAGTTCTTTGGGTTGCAGCGCCCTCAGCAGTGGTTAAACATGGTGACTCAACACATGCAGCAGGTCCAAGCCCTGAGTCCTCACCAGGCCAGAGCACAATTCCTAGGTAGGAGCAATATTTATTTTTTTAAGTGCAATATGTTTAAATGCACATACAGCAATCCCCCCAGCCAGAAAGCTAAGTCACTGAGAGTATAAATGTATATTCTCGGGAGGGTTGATAAACCCTCTTCTCCTCCCATTTCTCTCTTTTTTTGATCTCCTTTTTTAGACTCTGTTTTGCATATAGGACACTTCCAATGCTGGTAAACGTATTTGATATGTCTTCTCCTTTCTCCTACACTTGACTTTGCCTCTATGTCCAGGGCTGGTGAGTGCCTTCTCCATGTTCGGATCATCCTTCTTCTTCATCCAGAGCAGCAGCGAGAGTTCCATTGTAACGCCGTGTATACTGGCTGTCAATCAGAATGGCCTGAACTTCCTGAACAAGGACTCTCTGGTAAGACTGACCTCTGACCTCTCACCTGCCTGTGAAGCAATGTTCTTACATGGAAAACCATCAATATATGGGTCATTGCTATGGTTTGGTGTCAGGTTACATGTTTCCTGGGCAGAAGTTTGTCATTAACACAAACATAAAACTGAAATGCTAGAGTCATGTTAAAAGTTAAAATAATCTTCAACTCATGCATAAAACTTTAAATGCGAACAGTAATGACCTGATGTGTAATAACTACTTAGTTCAGATTTGTGGGACCCGCAGTATGCAGAAACACAACCTGTCAGAGCACATTTATCTTACCTGTGTGTGGCGCAGTTGTCCAAGTTTAATGTGGAGTCTTAAATGGCTTAAACCGGATTTGGGGGGAAAAAATGATTTGTCTATCCCTTTGCAGGAGCTGATGGTGAAATTCCCCCTGAAGGAGGTACAGTCCACACGCACGCAGAGGCCTACAGCTGGCTCCAGCTTCCCCTACGTGGAGGTCACGTTGGGAGACCTGATGTCCCAGCACATCACGCAGCTTCAGCTGGAGCAGGTAGCCCTGGGAACACTGGCACGATGCCACCGTCCCATTTCTCTCCCAGTACCCAGCTGCCCTGGCTCATAGCCGCACACGCCTCTGCTTTGCAAGCAGTTCTTCTTATCTACAATGACACAAATATGCCTCCTTTCTACAAACTGAACTAGCATAAAGCAGTAATATAGTTATCCGTGCTGGTTATTCTAGTTTAGCTATATTGATAGTACATTTTCCATTGTATGAATTTTTAAAATGCAAGCGTGCATTTCTGGCATTACTTGTGGATTCATTTTGTCTTATGCTAAAGACATTGTAATGATACTGGAACATGGAACATAGAAATTAGAATGAAAACAGAGGAGACCAAAGGCAAACCAATACAGGGAAAGTGGACCTTAAGACTCAGTGGTGTGTGGCTCAGTGGCTCAGGATTCTGTCCCCCTGATCAGAAGGTTACTGGTTCAAATCCAGTCAGTCGAGTATTTTCACTTCCGGCCCCATAACCCCAGTTACCCCACAAGCTGCACTCTAAATTGTACCTCACTTCGGATAAACATTTTTGCTAATAAATGTATATTAGTTTGCGACAGCTTCTGAGAGAAATGTGCCCGTGTCGGCAGGGCCTGGAGCTCTGTCGCGTCGTCGCCATGCACGTGGAGATGATGCTTTCGGCGCGAGAGAAGAGGCTGACCCTGCCCCCAAGCGAAATCACCTTACTCTGATGGGGCTTTATCTGCATAGGCTGCAGCATGACTGAGAAAACACTGTGACCTGCAAGGTACAGAGAAACACTCAAATACTCACATATAAATACTCACAGTTACTCTACCTACCTCTTTGTGAATAGATTTTACCTTAAACCTACTTAATGGAGAGCTAAGGCAAGCTAAGCGTAAATCTACTGAAATATATATACATTATACATGGATGTAATTAAAATCATTCAGGCCTACTGTTTATTAAAGTTATTAAACTGATTAGGTCTTTGAAAAGTATTTGTTGCTTCTACGCTTCTAGATAGACATTAAATGTTTTTTGTTGATTTCAGAATATCTGTTGTATAAAACATGTACATATATTTTATGGCTATATTTATAGTTTTTTCTGCTCTGAAGATCTCCACAACCATTGAAATAAATGTTTTATATAACATTAAATATTTATACACAAAAAAACTGCTTTGTCTATTTAATCTATGTTGTGTACATGGTGCAGTTGGTAAATACCAATGAAAAACATCTGAATAAAATCACCAAGCACAATGTGTCACGTACACGCTTATGAACTGAAAAATATCAAAGCCGGCATTTAAATCTGACCAAAATATCTCATGACCACCTTCTCCGTATCTCCTGTCTCCCAAAGAACTTGCACAACCTATATTTAATTTAGGGTCTGCAAGTAGCCTGCAAATTACCCTCAATTATCTGCTAGATTTAATCTTGGAATTGTAAACACTCAATTACTTTAGCAGATGACCAGCAGAAAGCCAGTCTGGATGCAAATGATAAGGAGCTCAGACATGGAGAGTTGGAAGGGCTTGGTAGGTCAACCTAAGAAGTCACATAGAGAGTGAGTGCAAATAGTGATTCTCCCCTGAAAACACTGTACCCCCATATAAATTGATAAAACTGGTGCATGTGTTCTAAAGCGCTAAGCAGGGATATCTGGGTCACCATGAAGAGTGGCTCCCAATGACTCAGCAGAGTGAAGGTCTAAAAGTGGAGCTTGGCCTTCATCTACAACAGCTGTGTTGATACTCACTCAGATCAATGAGGCTGCCATCCACAGGAGCTCAGAAGGAGCCTGCCAGCTGCAAATAAACATCAAGAGAGGAAACATTCATCTGCCTTTCTAAAATCATCAACATAATAGTGCTTAAGCTTGTTTTAAATGCACCACGCTAAGGAAAGGTTTGCAGTTCAGTTTTCAAATGCAACTTCATAGAAAAAATAAACCTCCCTGGTCATTTGCATCATACATGTAATGTTTTAGCATGCACTCTCAGAAAAAAAGTGTAAAAATTTGTACCTATGCTTGTCACTGGGGCTATACCACCAAGAGTCAGCCAATTGTACCCTTAGCTGTAGTTAGTTGTACCTTTTAAGGTATAGAAATGGATTCTGAGGAACATTTCTGCACCATTGATGGTAAGGAAATGCTGTTTGTACCTTTGGCAAGTCCATTTCTGTACCTTAAAATGTACAATTACAAGGGTACAGCCCCAGTGACAAGCCAAGGTACACATTTTTACCCTTTTTCTGAGAGTGTGTAAGTACTATGGTTATCTATGAAATTATCAGTTCCTTTTCACTGCATGGGTACCAGGGTGATTCTTGTTAACTCATCAACTTCTCTGCCTCATTTGAATTGAATAGCTCTGTGATTTCTTTTGACATGGGCAATTGCGCAGATATATGTCAAATAAATACAATACACAAAGAGCTGCAAAAAATGCCTTAAAGATACGGCGCTGTACGTGATCAAAGGACGTGTGCCATTTGGATATAATAGATGACAGATGAGGGTAATTGCACTAGAGAGCAGCTAATCGGGACCACCATTAGCAGAAAATCATTATGTCACACAAAGCTATTCACATAAACCACGTGTCTTTGGACTGTGGGAGGAAACCCATGCAAGCAAAGGAAGAACATGCAAATTGGCGCAAAAAATCAGGGCACGAGTCAAACCCACATTCAGGTTTGACCGCCCGTGAATCATAGCGTCTGTAACCTCATATTCCAAGAGAACTAAATGATGACTGATATATTTTTATTACTGTGAATAGTGAGAGTTAACCGTGCTTATATATAAGAATGGGGTGTCAATGTGACAACTTGTCAAAACAATTATTTTGTATCGGACAAGAAAAAGCAAATACACAATGGGGCGAAAATCAAATCGTAGCTCATAATATTTAATAACCTTCCACAAATATTTGCTCCTATATGAAAAGGCAACAGGTACATCACACGAACCCCTTCACCCGTTCTTAAATGGTACAATTTTTTTTTTAAATGGTACAGTTTGACGCAGGCACATCAGAAGACCCTGTAACTTTCGGAAACTGGAATAAATAAGGTCACTGAAATGTCAAAGTTATATTTTCACGCCAGCGGTCAGTGTTTTTTTCTGTAGATTTTCCAATCACAGTCATCTGCAGGCGGGCTGAAATTGCACGGTTAATCTGCGCCGTCCTGGAAGGCTGCCGAGTCATTTATAAAGCAGATTACTGCTTCACGGATGGGTGGCAGGTGGACGTCACTCGTACGTGTGGCGCGTTTAGTTAACTAGGGCGCTTTATCAATGGGGGGAGGCGCGTGACGTTCCTTTCCTCTCCCTGGGATGTAGAATCCACGTTCTGCACGCGCGAAGAGCGGCGCGCGGCGCATGCGCTCTCCCCAGTTAGAACGCGAGGGGGGAGTTATCAGTCAGATTCGCTCCCCACTTGCCTCCTTCTGTGCTCCCGCTGAGGGGCAGCAGCTCGCATTTCTGGCCCCCGGCGGATCCCGGAGCGCCTTTGTCTCTTTTTATACTTTGCGCAGTTAGGCCGAGTCGCCGCGCAGCCTCGCTGGGTCACCGAGCTTGCATACGCAGGGCACCCATGCGTTCGGCGCCGCTAGCATTAGCCACGTAGCCTGCCGGTCGCGGTTTGGCTCAGTACTGCCACCGAGTGACCGCCCCCTTCTCCGGGTCGGGGAGCTCGCCGGATTAGGGCTCCTTATCCACGCGTATCTCTCTTCTTTATGCATAAGCAGACTAGGTTAGCGGCGCGGCTACTTCGCTCAGAGGCTAAGTGGCTAATAGCTTTCCGGTGACGGACACTTTGACACCGCAGGCGGACGCGGCGGCGCGCTTCACTGGGTTTGAGACATGGGGGCAGCTCGTCATCTTGAGGGCAGCGCCTGACGAGTCAGCCGGTGGGCGGGAGGAGACATGGCGGCGAGCGGCTTTACTGACCTCAGGGAGAAGCTGAGGTCCATGACCCCGCACGGTGACGATCACAGGAAGCCGCAGCGCGGCGGCGCGCTAAAGCGCCGGTACCACGACTCAGAGGAGGATCTGAGCGACCCGGAGGAGCGCCGGGAGGCGGAGGCCCGCAGGGTGAAGAGCAGCATCGAGCAGCTGAGCATCTTCAGCCCGGAGGAGTGTGCGCTCATCGAGGCCAAGATAGACGAAGTGGTGTCCAGTGGCGAGAAGGGTCTCTACCGGGAGCACACGGTAGACAGGGCGCCTCTCCGGAATAAGTACTTCTTCGGGGAGGGCTACACGTACGGCTCCCAGCTGGAGAAGCGAGGCCCGGGTCAGGAGCGTCTGTACTCCAAGGGGGAGGTGGACGAAATACCCGACTGGGTCCATGAGCTGATTATAAAGAAGCTGGTGGCCAGCGGTGTGATCCCGGCCGATTTCGTCAACAGCGCCGTGATCAACGACTACCAGCCGGGCGGCTGTATCGTGTCCCATGTGGATCCCATCCACATCTTCGAGCGGCCCATCGTGTCCGTGTCCTTCTTCAGCGACTCAGCCCTGTGCTTCGGCTGCAAGTTCCAGTTCAAGCCCATACGGGTGTCGGAGCCGGTGCTGTTTCTGCCCGTCAGGCGCGGCAGTGTCACCGTGCTCAGGTGCGGGGCCGTGGGGCATGCTGGAGGGCTGACTAGGATAGGGAGACGTTTTCTCAGGATCTGATTTTAAAAATGGAGGCATTTTGCGTTAATCTAATCCTCACCAGTATTATGGCATTGTTTAATGACTTCTTCGGAAATTACGTACTTGTCTTACAAATCACCAAGTTACTGCAAACTAACATTTTGATTCACACACGAAAGTTCGTTTTGAGTGAACCCTGCTCCCCTGGATTTGAGTGGGCGGTGATCGCTCGCTCCCTTACTGTCTTACATGCAAGGTTCAGTCCTTGCTTGGCTAGAAATGTATGCTCGGTTTTCTAGTTATACCTTTCTGCAAATCTGTCTTTCTAAGAGTATTCTCCATATCAGATTCAAATACAGAATTATTTAAGGCTGTACTATTTGAATGCTAGTAATATGGGATTGGGTGCATCCTTGATAATTTGTAGTTAATCTTGTAATTGTTGTCTATGTATTTTGAGGTTTAATTTTATTATTTGCAAACTTTTATACGTAGCCTAGGCTTCGGCATAAATATACCCCTAACTCAATTAACATGACATCCGTTTACGTCAATATGGCCCCAGTGACTGTGCTCCTTCTGTGAGTAACTTTCCTGATGCCAGTGTGTGTGTTAAGACCTCACTCTGCATTTTCCTTGCAGTGGTTATGCAGCTGATGAAATCACCCACTGTATAAGACCACAAGATATCAAGGCGAGAAGAGCTGTGGTCATCCTCAGAAAGTGAGTGTGACTGAAGGCAAAGGCTGCACGCAATGCAGCTTGTCTGGGCTTGAAAAGCTGATGTTTTAGGTTGGCTCTGAGGTATTTTCTATTTTTCTTGTTAGATTAAATGGAAATCTGCGTAAAATGTGATTTGCAACACGGCTGTTGTTAAAGGCACATCAACAATTGTTCTATTAGTTTTATCTGTTGAACATTAGTTTTTCACCATATTTGCATGAAGAACGTTTACCAGATGGAAAGTGATAGGAAGATGAATAGACTTACATGTGTCTGCCTTGCTTTTTTTTTTTTTTACTTTTTAAGGACAAGGCCCGATGCCCCACGCCTGGAGACAAATCTGCGAAGTAATGCAGTCGTTCCCTTCTCTTTGGGAAGGCCGCAGATCCTGAAACCAAAGAGGTCTCACCGGAAGGCTGATCCTGACGCAGCCCACAGGTAAGGCCTCCTGTCTGTTGCTTCAGATCCCACAGATCCCACATGCAAACCCTGCATGCCATCGTGTGAAAGAGGATTTTTTCCAGATGGGCCGCTGTGCTGCTGGTGCCTCCTGTGTGGAGCCTGGACTACGGTCCTTGAGGGATTAATCCATTTTCAAAGTGCAGAATAACTTTGCAAAGGTGTCTCAGTTGCTTCCACTTTACCCCCAGTCTTAATATTGACTTGCTTACTTAATACCAGCTGACTTGGCCATCTGATCACTCGGTGCTTGGAATGAATAGTTGATCTAAAATGTGGATTTTCAAAATGGTTTAAATAAAAGTTGATGAACTGAACTTTGTCAAGTAATTGGATCTTTTTTCCCCTCTTTCACTTTCATTTCTGTTTGCTCAGAATGATTCCTGAAGTTCTTATATTCTCAGGCTATGGATTTTTATTTTACCGTTCAGCTCTACAGATATCTGTAAAATAATCCCCAGTGTCTCGATATTAGTGTTTATAATACAAGTTCTCATATAAAATTGGGAGATGAATGAGTCCGTGTACTAAGTCTGCCCATGATCGGGTCTGGCTTGAGCTGGTTCGAGCCCCGGCCTCAGCAGAATAGTCACGTGTCCGTGGGCCCTTCAGCAAGGCCCTTACCCCCCAGCTCCAGGGGTTCTGCATGTTGGCTGACTCTGTGCTGTTACCCCCCCCAGACTATGGAGAGCAAAATGGGGTAGACAAAGAGACGACTTCCAGTGTAACCGTACTCGTGCAAATGGCCCGTGAAAGATTTACCATTTTCTGGTCCCGCTGGTTCAGTGGGGTGGTTTCTTTGGAGCATATTGCAGGTTGAATCTAGGCCCTGACGTTCTGTGACTGCGCAGAACGTGCCAGCAGTGGAATTAATTGGCTTAGTTCCCCTGAGGGACAGAATAGGAATGAGCCAGGAAGCACCCGGTGCCTCCGCAAAGCGCCGGCAGTTTTCTGTGAGCCGTTGGCCGCCATTGGGGGAGAATGTGTCACTGCTATTGGCGTCTAGCCCTCCTGCACAGTGCCAGGTGATTAATATCGTGAAGGGGGGGGGGGAGAATGACAGGAGCCCGCTAGGCCTCGCTCAAATGCAGAAGAATGAAAAGGGAGCTGAATGATTAGTAATCATGAGAAGAAATTAGTGGGTGGTGACAATCTTGTTTTACTCTTTTCTCCCTCCAGGCCGCGTATATTAGAAATGGACAAAGAAGAAAACCGACGCTCTGTGATTCTTCCCAGGTGGAGACAGAGGAGTAGCTCAAGCTCAGAGAAGCTGCGGAGACGCTCCCAGGAGTCTGCGGCCGGCTACAGCGGCCCCGACGACAGCATGGATTCGCCCCGAAGGGTTAAAATGAGGCGACACTGAGCTTTCCTACCGATCCGACAGTGCCGTCCTCCCGGAGACTCCTTAGACGTTCATTTGCATGCAGGTTTAAAAATAGTCAGTGCAGACGTCACTTGCCAAGCAGGGCTCGTTTTTGGGTTTGCATCACCAGCAGGATTTGTGGGTGGGTTGGGATTGAGGCAGAGCCCGTTCTCAGAGTGGTCAGTAAGTGACTTGGATATTCAGTTGCCCTAGAATTGTTTTTGGTTCTTGTTTTGCTGCCCCTGCAGAGCAGCCTGTGAAACCCCTCTGGATTTTCCCAACAGAAGGCATACAATTTATATAGTTAGTTCCTGCATGGTTTTTTTTTTTGTTGTGAACTGTGCAAGTGGGAAAAATCTTAACCATGAATAAGATTACACATTAAATGCTTTTGCTTTTTAGTTTTCTTGCCCCTTAGTTTACAGAGCTTTCGGCTATTAAATGCAGTATTTTCAAATAAAGAATGATATATACTTTGGAATTATTGGAAAGTGTCATCAGTGCTTAGGCTGTTTATTGTACATAGTAGCATCTTTTTGATGCACATACTGTTAAATCTGTTGAAATACAGCAGATAAGACTGCACAAAATGGAGCTTTACAGGTCACAGACGTGCTGTTTTAATAGATGCACCCCTGTCAAGGTATTCTTTTGGTCTTTAGGTTAAAAATGTTTTCCGTTTCATTTTTGGTTAAATCCGAGTTGTTCTGATACATGTCAGAATTCAATCATAAGGATGTTAATTCTCGAATGAGGATATTTTCCAGGTATGATGCTTTCTGGATCAGCTGCTTTCTTGTATTTGCTAGGTATGGATTGCGGTTCTGTTTCACCGGTTCTAGGATACGGTTCAGGCCATGCTGTATTGGAAGTTGTGCCTTGAAAGCCTCTCAGTTTCCTGTGTATGTTAAAGCCATCACTTTTAATCTTTTTGATATTGCTTGTTTTTGGAAGAGTATATTTAATGGCGATAATGAGAGAAGCTTGCGATCTTGTGTACAAAATCCTAAGAAATATTTCTTAAATGCTGTCATTTAAATGTGTATATATAGCGAGAGCTGTTTGCCTTAATGTTCATTATCCATTGAATTTTACGTCATCCCAAAGGGATCCTTCTGAGGCCACTGCTGAGTGAACGCCCCCCCCCCCCACAAGAAACTCTTAGGAACAGATTTGTCATGGTCCTCACACATATCGCCATATTTAGTTGTTTACAGTTAAAGGCTCATCGTTCAGCATTTTCCCATGATTTGAAATTGAGATGGTTGCATAATGAGATATATGATTAGTTCTTTGCAGGAGGGATTCGAAGCTGTGTTCTTAGGAAATATGCATGTAACGTAAAAGTACAGGTCTAGACAGAGTGCAGGAACTATTACCAGATGAAATGTTTTTCTTTTTCCTTCAAAACCTTGTTTGTAACCGAATTTTATTGTAAGGACACGAGCCAGATTCATTTAATCTGGATGATTGTTTTAAAAAAGCCCACAGCTGTGTCAGTACTGAGCAGAAAGAAGTGGTATGTTTGTGTTTTCAAAAGAAATTTTAAAAGGGTTTGTTTCATTTTGCGTGAAGACCCCTGCCAAAACTTATCTTCCTCTCCTGATGTTTTTAATAATGAAGATGCAACTTTATGAAATGTATTTTTTTAAATTATGTTAAAATATTTGTGGTAAAACCATATTCATTGTAAGTCTTGGTCATGTTGCCCTGAAGGTCTATTTGATCATAAATTTTCATTTTGTAGCTGTTTGTGACAGCTCAACCTGTAGCAATGAATACAATTGTACTTCCCTTTCGTTTTAGTGTTTTTGACTAATTATAAATTGACCATTTCTACAGCTTTTCCCCTGTTTATATTTTCAGATAGTAACCATTTTCATATTTCATTTTCCTTGTACTGTAATGTGTTGCATTTGATTAAATAAAAGCAAAAAAGAGGTCACAGATTTGTTTAAAAAAACATCATGGAAATCAATTTTTAAATGTGCATCGAGTACTGTATTCTCTATGACAGGGTTATTCAACTCGCAGTCCTCAGGTGTGAAGCCTCTGACCAATCAGAATCCGCAATTATTAAACAACTACCTGGGAGAACTGAAAACACGGCCTGGATTTGGAATCGAGGTCCAGAGTTGAAGAACCCTGCCCTAGGACGAAGATGCGTAGTAATGCCTAGACAATATGCAGATGTTGACCACAAGGGGGCGTCAGATGCTTGTAAATTGTTGTCAACCACATTTCCTGGATAGCGTTCTTCACACTCCGCTTTGTTTTCGTTTGCACCTGCAGCGGTCTGCTGTCACGACGTTGTAGTCGTGCATGTTTAAAAACTGGAACAGATGTCGCCGTTTATTTTAAATACCGGATTATAAATAATTGAGCTATTTATTACTTTTTTTACATTTAAAAAGCCTAATTCAAATAGCCGGAAACAGCAGATGAATAAATTACATATCTAAGCTTTGCACACATTGCTGGGAATGTGTTTCCTCTGTTTAGAATACAGCACTAGCAAGACTGTTGACTGCTCAACCTATAGAAAATGTAACACCATTTTCTGAATTATTTTAATTTTTGAAACTAGGTATTAAATTTACCATCGCTGTTAGTGGTAAATCTCCACAAATGTGTCCCTTATCGAAAGAGCTAGTGTGCCACAACTAGTACGTGCATCCAGTCGTAATTAGCTTTCCATTTACGGCAAATACAATGGCATTTGGCTTGATTTGCAATTGCATGCATTAATTATATCACTGTTTGCTCTCTTTATTACTAATTTACCATCAGTTTTTAGGTTTGACGCAATCAAGAACAATTAGCTATTACGTAAACGTACTCATATCCCCAAAATCTTACCTGGTTTATAATTTTGTGGTGTTCTCATTTGAGTAAATTTGTTTCTAAATATTCCATTATTCCAACTCCTTTAAGAAGTAGTGGGTTGCAGTGATTTGTTTCTGCATTTTTTTAAAAATCAAACGACAGTAAGAAAAACGAAGACGTATTAACATATTGAAATTTTTAATTATGTGCCAATACTCCTGAATATTGTGACCAGAATTATATTTACCATGTCTTTAAGATACCATTCAGATACCTAATAAAATTAGCAAAAATGAATTAGACTGTTATGGTTCTGTCTCAGGTTCCGGAAATCACGTAAATGCATCTCAATATTTTTCTTCGCGTTATGTTATTCGTAGTATTATTTTTAGTACACGGAGTTAGGTGTGATGTAAAGACTAACGGGGTTGTGAGCAGGTATGGCATCAGCTCAGCCATATATGAAGCAACACCATTTACTACAGCATTGTGGAGTACTTGGATCACAGCGCGTGCACGCGACACAGCCAAACCGCATACTACAACTGCATTATAGGGCGAGATTTTTATTTATTTATTTATTTATTTAATCTTTGGTGCATTGCAAATCAACAGACTTTTGCTCATGGTGTCTGGCTGCAATAGGCTAACTGAGATTTACGCATCTGCAACCATCAGTTGAAGATATACCAACCGAAACGCAAACTAATCAAAGGAAAACTACAATTCCCGCAAGTCAGATTTGGCTTGAAACACTTCTTCGACTGTAATCACATTTATGACCTCCCCAATTCACTCCCCTATTTGATTGGATGACGGAAATTACTGCCATAGCTTGATAGGCTGCGTAGCATGTCCATCACAACCAAAACGTATTCAGCTTTCTGGCATGTAGTTGCAGCCTTTGAGAACTGGGTACAAAGAATCGAGAGCGTGTATGGGGAACTTATTGTTTACCATCAATATAAACCTAAAGGAATTTACAACTTTTGCAGTTTGCAACAACTCTTTTTCTTTTGTCGATACTCTTTGACCGGCATCAGGATGATGAAGTTTAGGTTCAGGAGGCAGGGCAATGATCCCCAGAGAGAGAAAATCAAGCAGGACCTTTTTGCATTTAATAAGGTACGGTAAATTGTGAGACAATTGCAGCAATGCCCGTTTATATCGCAGTCTTGCTTTGTGTAGCTTCAGTACAGTTGTTAACATAACCATGTGCATTTTTCTGGCGGGTTTTTAAGAATATTTCTGTGTATTTCTCCCGTGCAACAAGATTGCATCAATTTAACCGGGGGCTGTGATTAAACGTATCGGCTGGTCAGTCGCACAAGTGCAGCGGGGAACTTGCAAAATTAACTAATCGATTCTTTATCGCACATTACAAAAAGAAGGGGGGGTGGGAGAAAGGGAAAATAGCTGCTTTGGCGAGCTGGATTTTTTTTCTTCGCTTTCATTTTAAAATGTCTTGCAAATAATGTACCGTTCTTTAGAGTCAATCAACATTTAAACAATTATATATAACATTTCGTATAACATGACAGTTTTATTTATTGCGTGAGTTGTGCGGATCTTTCTTAAAAGTGAGATCCGAGGTTGGCCGGCTCTGGGAAGCGGACAGAAGTTCAGTAAAACCTGCGGCATTAAACCCAAACACTGGAGCTTTTTCCTCCCCAGTACCTTTCATTTCGGCGATCACCGTAACTAAGTTTTGTTTTTTTGTCGTCGAAGGGAACCAGTCAGTGTCTTTTTTTAAGTAACTGGGTTATTTGGCGTTACGTATTTCCTTCTGTTTGTATTTTTTTAGTTTCCAACACACTGCTTAATGCGGTGGTCACAGATCTGACCCCTATGAAATGGAGGGGGGATTAGTCATTAATCATCATTGCTGCCCCTTTATTTAGTAAGGAGCCTAGATAGTGACTTTTCAAGTGGAAATCCAGTTTGTAATTTATAATGTGGCCTGTAGTTTCATAGCAACATGTAAGTCACTCGTATTAAGGGTGCATTTTCTATTGAGCGTATTTGTTTTCCACATCCATCACGTCTTCCTATAGCTGTACACAGCCTGGTGTTGTTCGGGGCTGTCGTAAATTGGGGGTCGGTCCTCATTCAAAGTATTACTGCTCCATTGTCTTTCTGTTTGAGCTCTGTTGTTAAGGGATTCTTTTGGGAGAAATGACCCATTGTGAACCCCAGCGATGCCTCGGAGTGCTCACACTATGGCATGGTCATGCATTTATGACCCGCGCCACTCGGCAGGTGTCCTCCTACATAAGTGTTGGGGTGTGTGTGTGTGTGTGTGTGTGTGTGTGTGTGTGTGTGTGTGTGTGTGTGTGTGTGTGTGTGTGTGTGTGTGTGTGGGTGGGGGGTCAGGTATATATTGCTTTGTGGGGACCAAATGATGCCCCCACAATGTGATAAAAACCTGCTATTTTGATGTTGTGGGGGACCATATTTTCTATCTCAGACATGGGGAAATTCAGCTTTATAAAAATCTGTGACTGCAATAAAAAAACTAAAAGTGCCAAAAGACTTGTATTGTTTGGTTATTTGCGGTTAAGGTCAGGGCTGGGAAGGGTTAAAGTTGTCATTGTTTGGATTAGGGTTTTTTCCATAGAAATTAATGGAGAGTCCCCACTAAGAGATAGATATATGTGTGTGGGTTTGTTTGTTGGGGGGGTAGCTGTAGGTGGTGTGGCCTTTTTTCCAATGCGGTATCATTTGTGGTACGGGGGGGGGAGGGGTCTGTTGGCACCCCCCGCATGCTCAACTTGCTAATGACTGATGACGTTAATATTTCACGGTGTCATTTGAAGATATCCGACCTCTGTGGCTTTATGAGACGTGACAGAGTATGAATGGCTTTCACCTCCTTTTTCCCATAAAGTGATGGGCTTTATCTAACAGCCCTAATATAGATTCTTAAATAAATTTGTCTCCTCAAAGACTGAGAGCCTTTGATAGTGTAATGTGCTCTACTTGTGGTTGACATACGGTGTGATGCATTTTTCTGTCAATGTAAGTAAATACTTTGCTGTAATATAGCACTGATTGCAGAATGTCCTTCATTTGGTGATGTGCTGCCAATGTACCGCGTTTGTCCTGTTACAGACTGTCGAGCATGGTTTCCCCAATCAGCCCAGCGCCGTAGCCTACGACACCAAGCTGAAACTCATGGCCATTGGGACGAAATCTGGAGCAGTGAAAGTGTATCCTTTCTCAGAGTATCTGCCTGATTCTGCACTGTCTCACTGCCAGGAAGGTAAATCTTACCTAAACCTATTCTTGGATTGTCGCATCAGGATCGATTTAACATCAGTGCCAGATTACCTGTATAATCATTTTTGTCTAGTGTTTGGGTTTTTTTTTTTTTGTCAGCTACAGCCCACCTTCATATAATCAATTCCTAGCAATACATCTCTGGATGTAGCCTGAAAGATTTAATCACAAGGTTGATATTTGTTATAGTGTTTAATGTCATGGTGATTTATCACGTCCATGTGGTTGGTGAGCTTGTCGGTGTCCCAGCTTGCAGAAGTGGTGTTATCATGATACTGTCTAAACTGGATAACTGCTCGGAGAATGCAGTGAACTTCAATCTCAAGTTTTAAATTACCCTCTTATCCCCATTAGCAATGTAAAGTACCCCAGTGCGAGTTCAAGATCATTATGGGAATAATGTAAAACCCCACAGAGATGGGGGTGGCAGCAATTGCATGTGTCCCTTCTGCTGTAGTGGACCAGATCTTCCACAGTTCCGTAGAAGATATTGTGGCATCACTTCAGATGAGTGTCTGAAAGAACAGAGTAGCTGAAGCCTCTGTTCTCCGTTTGCTATTTCAGTGGTTTTTCATCTCCGTTTGCTATTTCAGAATGTAGCATCTCTGATAAAGGGGGGTGGTTCTACAACGCCAGTGTCTAACGTGTATATAAGCTGCCACCTCCGTCAGTGTGAGGAAGGAGCACAACTCTGGGTTTGTGAGTGCAGAAAGGCTGGATATCTCAATAGTGTGAACAGTTAGACTTGCCGTAAGGAGACTGGTACAGTGAGGATCTTGGCTCCGTGCCAAACTGAGTGGGCGTGCACTGGCTGCCTTTAGGCTTGTCGTATGTGGGGGGGGGGGTGTTCTGTTAACTGTGTTCTGGCATATTATGCAGTGCTGTCTCTGATCTGCATGCATGCCCCTGCACATAGGGTGGAGGAATTGGTTCCTAGACCTCTTATAGCTTATGGTGGACTTGCTGGTTTCTTGGTTTGTGCGAATGCTTGTTAGGCATGTAGAGCTATGTGGAAAAGGCCTTGAATTTTCGTACTTTCTGCGTTGACTTCCTGCCAGCTTTGCCTCTGGCTTCCAGGCCCCATGAGAAACACGAACTGTTAATTAGTACATGAAAAATGTAAACAGGGTCCAGGGTGTATGTTCGAGTGCTTTTTGGAAAAATTAGGACTGATGAAGCTCCTTTGAAAGCTTGAATTTGCTTTCTGCTTGCTATCTTGTTAACAATATGTTTAACTTTCCAGTGAGGTTGTGGAGGAAGTCTGGGCAGGTGATCTTTTCTGGGTCAATAAGTTAGACAGTAGGAAAAATACAAACACATTTTCTGGTGGTCTAAATAAGCTGTATCTTTAACTGTTTTACAGCTTTGTAAATGTCTGCAAACACCGCCAAGTTTAAATAATGAGGAAAAGACTACTCAGTCAGTGTTTCAGTTCTGCCTTGCACTAATTCTCAGAAACTTTTTTGTTCAGTTTCAGAGTCAGGCAGGGTCGTTTCAGACGTCCCCAATATGAGGAAAAACCAAGGTCCCATAAACTGGAATTTTGATGAGCAATCTTCTCTTGTCCATGATGAAAGTGCAGCTTGGCCTTTGTGTCACTCCAGTAGTGAGTGAATGAGCTGCTGTCTCATCATTGAATTTAAAAGGTGCAGTTTCTGAACCAATGTTGATGGTCCCCCCCCCCCACCCCATATGTCTGTTT
>JAODJU010000095.1:24187479-24202213 GCA_026776725.1 Gnathonemus echidnorhynchus | reverse complement strand
ATTTGAAATGGTCTCGACCCGCACCCTTCCAGCTTCCCTTGCCATGTTAAGGTTCCAGTTCTGACGTCTCCCTGACCATTCTGCTCTCTGTGTTTATATACCGAGTGCTTTGATTTTCTTCTCTTTTCTCCAGGGGAATTTCTCTGCAGACAAAAGGAAGCCAGCAGGAAGCCTTGGCACTTCAGTAGTTATCAAGTGTTTTCGAAGTACTTTTTGTCTGCTGTAGCAATAATGTTGACGCATCTCAGAAAATAGTCTGCAATCCTGAGTCTAATTTAATGCTCAAAAGAGGCCTTCGGGCTTACATTTCAGTGTCTTTTGATGTTTATTGCTTTAAGTGCATTTATTGCCTTTTTTGGTAAGCGGTTTTTATAAATCATTTTTATGCAGATGAGTTTAATGGCATTTATAATGTGGTTTAATTTTTTTGCATTAAATGCTTTCAGAAAACAGGGTGATCTTATTTTTTTTTTTTTAAAGGAGTTTAAATGTCTGCAGCCCAGTCAGAAAGTAAATGACATGCCAGCACAACACCTTAATGTGTTTTGCCAAACGGCTTCGCTAACAAACAGCCCTGTGGAGGCAGTGGAGACGCTACCTTCACTGTCGTTTAGCTTTGCCCATTGTCTCTCATCGTCACTTTGAGATTCGCTTCAAATGTAAAGTGTGTTAGAAATAATACATTTATGCGATAATGATGATGATTAAAAACCTGCTTACTGCATGGACCTTAGTCTTGGAAATTCCCTTCTGTTGGATGCTGAGAGGGGCGGCATAGGGGTGCAGTGGTTGGCACTGCTGCCTCACACCTCTGGGATCAGGGTTTGAGTCTTTGCCATGGCTCTGTGTGTTTGGTGTTTGCATGCTCTCCCTGTGTCGTCATGGGGTTTCCTCTGGGTACTCCAGTTTCCCCCCCATGTTCCAAAAACGTGCTGAGGTTAATTGGAGTTACCAAATTGCATGAGTGGGTGAGTGAGTGAATGGTGAGTGAGTGAATGGTGAGTGAGCCCTGCGATGGGTTTGTGCCCCATCCTGTGTTGTTCCCTGCCTTGTGCCTGTCGCTCCTGGGATGGGCTCCGGACCCCCTGTGACCCTGAATAGGACAGGCGGTTACAGAAGATTGATGGATGGATGGGTGGGTGGATGCTGAGAGGCCTTCTATCTGTCATTTCGGCCGCTACAGTCGTACTCTGTTCGGCAGAAGCCTCATACCCCCTTCAGAACAGTAGAGGGGAGGCTTTTTGTGCCACTGTGGCCCCAGGCATCTTCCGGCCTGTTTTCTGGGAAACACCCAAGAGCCGGACAAAATGGCTGCCACCACCTGCTGAGTAGTTGCTACCATAATGCGCTCTCGTTTCTCTTCTACAGTTGGGTCATAAACCCACAGGTGAAGAAGCTAGCGTGTAGCATTTACATGCCCCTGTGTGTTTTGTGTCCTTGACCGACTGTTCCCCAGCTATGGAGCTCCCGGCGTGGAATTCACGAATTTCCACAAGGAACCCGCCACAGTCATGCAGCTGCACTTCCTGCACGGACAGGTAGGGGGCGCTACTCGCACCAACTGTTTGGTGTGAAAGCTTGCAGCTCAGGAACCTGGCTCCTGTACCGGGGTGTCTATCTCGGCTGGGAATGTCGGCAAGTGAAGCAGCCGATCTGGTCATCATGTTCTGACGTCATGTTTTAATGTAGTGTTACTAATTAAATGTGTGTGTGTGTGTGAATATTAAGCTAAAACGTTTCTTACCTGGGATGAATTAGCATTAACTCTCCCTGCTTTTTGAACTCGAGGTTTGGCTGAACAGTAACCTTTTTTTTTTTACTGGCAGACATGCTTGCTGTTTGGAGGCAGCTACATAAGGCCTAGATAATTGCTCAGCCAATTAGAGCTGGTCTTAGAAGTAGCATGCCTAGCAGGACCTCAGGACTAGGACTGGGTGGGGGGGGGGGGGAATCATTACTCTTGGATTTATGTTGTGGTCTTACTGGTATCTGCCAAAAGCTGAGCGTTGTCGTCAGTTGCCAGTGGTGCTGTCCTGCGTGTCCATCTGTTCGGTATTCTCCACAGCCCAAGAACAGCTGCCGCAAATAAGCCAAACAAACTGAACGAGGCTCTCCCGTGTGTTTACTTCCTTTCTAATTGTTAGTTTCCAGTTTAACAGCCGAAACCAGTGTGGAATCGCATTCCTTGTCCTGCAGTGTTTTGTATGCCAGCAGTTGAAGATGGTGGGATAGAAGGAGACTTTGCCTTCGTTGCCTTTTGAGTTGCACAAAATGAGTTGATTTGCCCTGCAGTTGGTGCTTTGTTGAGTCAGTCTGTTTCACTTTTGGCGTTTTAGAGGAGGGGGAAATCAAAGCGAGGCACTGCTAATTCTTGGGACCTTCCTGTTGGCTGTGTGTGGGTCATAGGGCCGCCTCGTGTCTCTGCTGGATGACAACACTCTGCACCTCTGGGAGATAAACCCACACGAGGGCGGCTCAAGCCTGGAGGAGTTCTGCAGCTTCACCCTGCCGGGGCGCCCAGGCTTGGAGAGCACAAGGTGAATATGGAGCGTCAGGCCAGTCGGATTACGGGGGGGGGTCCTTTAATATATTTATGTACTTGATTGGTTTTATTTACTGAAGTGCGCTGCCTGGCCAGAGAAAAAGGTCACTGTTTAAGTACCTGCTGATTTAAATTCAAAGGCCAATGACTGGATCATTATTACAGCTCAGCAACATTCTGCAGCAATAAAATAGTCAGTTGAGTACCTGAATCTACTGAATGGTCAGGTTATCCCATCGATGGGTTTCTATTTCTGAATGGTATGGGCATATTCCAGGGCGATTATGCCAAGATTCTTCGGGCTCGAATTGTCAGAGTGGTTCGAGGAGCAGGAGGAATCATTTTCACACATGAATTGGCCACCACAGAGCCTTGACCGTAACCCCATGGAAAGCCTTTGAGATGTGCTGAAGAAGACTTTACAGAGTGGTTCAACTCGCCTATCATCAATACAGAATCTCAATGAGAAATAATGCAAATCTAGATGGGGGGGAAAAAAATTTGTTGCATAAACACATGGAAACAATGCATTGATGAATGTAATCAAAGTTAAAGGTGGTCCAACAAAATAAAGTGTTTGGCGTTTTTTTGTAAAAAATTTTTTTGGTCAGCCAGTGTATTTGAGATCTTGACTGGAGAGGTAGTGAACTTAATGACATTCGAGGCATTATTACGGAAAATTCCAGAGACACGAAAGTTACGACTGACATGTTGGCGTTGCATAGAAGCTGAAGTTCCCCTGGCTGAGCACCCAAGCCCCCCCAGTGACCATCATCCCCTGGTTACAGTGCCACACGTGTGACCGTGATCCTGCTGAAGCGGACCTGCAATCAGCTGTGCCTGGGCACCGAGGGAGGGGGCGTACACTTCCTGGAGCTGCCAGGCCTCGCCCTGCTAGACTCGCAGTCCCTGTTCCCGGATGAGATTTTACGGAGGTGGGTGACAATGCCGACGGTTCCAGGGCTTATTCCCTCCAACGCAGCCCACTTAAGCTTCCGCTGAACCTAAGCTTGCAGCTTGGAATCTCCATAATAGGACTTTCCATCTGTTGGTCTCTCTGTACTTTAGCTCTTAGTTTTTACTTCTTGTCTCCATCCTCTTTGCTTTCACATTGAAAGGTCAGTGGTTAAACTGAGCACCTTGGGTGAAAAGATGAGCTTTATCTGAAATGAAAACGTTTCTATTAATGTTAAAGGACACCTTCCCCCTCCGTGCTGCGTGACCTAGAGACTGAGATTTTGGAGGCTTTGAAGATATTCCTTTCCTGGGCGTTGGAGGGGTTAGGTTTGATTTCTAAATTACAAATTCCTTGTGTGGGCAGACTGGTATGAGGGGTGTGTGTTTTTTTTCTGGAGTTTTTGCAAAACCACAGTTTCTCTGTCTGACTCATCAGACTGAGGGGTGGTTTGGGTCAGAAGCGATGTTCTGGCCTGGAAGCTGTCCTTTACTCGGTGTGGTAGTCTGAACCAAAAGGTTGCCTGTGACTGACACGTTGGTCATACCCAGTGTCCTGTGTGGGTTAGAGAGGAAGCTTTTGCACCTCAGACGGTGACATTTTAATGTTGACCTGTATGATGCACGCCTGCAAGCTTCTGTTCATGTCTGGCTGAGCTCTGCACAGACCCTTAACAGCACAGCTTTCCAGTAGACTGAAGTCCGCGCTCATTTCCTGCAAATATGCATTGCAGCTTTTGGCCAACATGTTTGGTCCTCTGTCGCATTCAGAGCCTCGCATGGAAAGGCTCACTACTGTTTTGTCACTGAGAGCCAAATCAGTCCGTCTCCTAACTGCTTATCCTGGTCAGGGTCGGGGGTGGGGGGGAGTGGGTCTGGAGCCTATCCCAGGCAGTACAAGGCTGGGGGGTACCCTGGATGGAGTCCATAGGGCAGACAAATACTCCCACACTATGAGCAGTTTAGAGATGCCAGTTAGCCTAACTATATATCGTCAAACCGCGGGAGGTAACTGGAACATCTAGAGGTCATTTGTACAGCCGAGTAGCGCATATTCATATAAAGTTTGTGTGGGTTGAACAGCTCATCTCGAGCAGAGTTCCCTGTTAAGCTGATGGTCGTCACTTGTTATAAGTTGCTGGTGTGCTGGATTTGAGCAGATGTACACCAGACTGACAAAGGTAGGTCTACACTAAGGGATGGCTAGTCTGTGCCTGAGGACTGTTCTTGCGTGAGAAACGCCACAGTGCTCGCAGAATGAGGAAGTAAGACCTAAAGTCTAAATGTGGAAAGGGACAGAGTGTCTTGCCGTCGGTCACAGCATCAGATACTGACCATGGGAGGGTTCTGTAAAAGTTTTCTGATGGTTGGTTGGAGGCAATGTACCATGCAAAATTTTGGTGGTCTTTGCTGGACCTTCCCGGAGATGCAGACGAGTTAAGTGGGTAATCAGTCCTCTGCGATTTTCCCTAATCTCCGTCAGAGAGCACAGCTGCCATGAAACCTCCTCACGTGCTTAGTTAGGCAGATCCTGTGTGGGTGAGAATAGCCCCTGTCTTGATAGCCCTCTGTGCGCTGCCATGGTTTGCTTGTTTGTATGTCACACCTCCGGGCTTCCTAGCGGGCAGGACGGAGGAGTGCGACGCCGGCGTGAGACAGACGGGCTCTATGGCCCAGCTTCCCTACAGGAGCGATGGAACCCCAGGCCTTGAGCTCCTCACTCTCATGCTAATGAATCCCCTGCTGCCCCGCACCCCCCCCATACCATTTTCCCTGGCCTTGTTACGCTCCACAGTTAGTGGAGTCCATTTCATGCTGGCCATAGATACTTTGAACTCGGGGGGTATCAGAAGTCCACACATGGTGGTCATTGGGCCTCCTGCCGTGTTTGACCCCCCCCCCTCCCCCCTCATGTTTTCCTGCCTCCAGAAGAGTCAGAGTTCACTTTGATTCACAAAATGGAGGGGATACTGCTAATTGATTTTTTTTTTTTTTTTCCTGTTTTCATTTAAAGCAGTTCTCATTGTTATCTCAACATCGTCATGGTGGCAATGAAATGAACCATTTAGCATTTAAGCTCTGCTCTGTGTGGTGGGGTGTTGCGCTCTACTACGTGGTGATTCCGGCAGGGCCAGGCTGGTTCCTCAGACCGCCTCCGGGGTCATTTAGTGCCGAGCCGCTCATTAACAGAGCAGTGGGCCCGTGTGAGACGGGGGCTTGTTTCTGTGGGTGGGGGGGCAATTGAGCAGAAAGTCAGCAGCCAAGTCCTGCACTTCTCTCATTGTGCTTTAACCTCATGTTAAAATGTCTCATGACCTGCTCATTGAACATCATAGACCAGGGTGTTACCCACATGTACTCTTAAGAGAATGGAGCTTCTGGCTGGGGAGCATAACTATCCGGGTCGTACCCCGTTGTGCCCTACTGGGGTTCTGAGGCCGGTTGATATTTTCTTTCTGCATATGTGAAGTGTCATGTTACAACTTGTCTGTCCACATCCTCGTGACATATGACACACGCGGCTCGGAGCAGAACAAAATCTGTTTCTTGTTAAGCATCTTGACTGCCGGCGGATTCGACTTGGCTAACTCTAACCCTAACCCTGGAGGGCCAGTCTGCAAGACAGCTTGCAGATTTCCTTGGTCAAACACACCTTATTCAGCTCCCTAGCCAATTGCCAGGTTTAGTAGGTATGTTTTGAGGCGGGAAATCTGCAAACTCTCTGGCAGACTGGCCCTCCAGGACCGGATTTGGACAACCCTGGTCTAATGGCTGTGCGACGGTTGCTGGGAAACTGAAAGGTGTTTGTGTGAAGTGTCCTGCTTCATTTGAAGACTAGCCACCAAAAGCCTTGCTATATCTTGGGTCTTCCTGAAACCATGTCCTACTCTCATGGGTGTTCCATATCCTAGATGGTGAATTCTACAGTTCCCATTCCACCGCTCAAGACAAGAAGTGCTACTCTGCTGGATTGTAGGCCCCCTGGGGTGGTTCCTGTCATGATGGTCTCAGTCATACACACACACCCTCTTACTTTCCAAATGCACATTTTCTCCATTTTCCAGGACCACTAACAAGGTTAGAGGGTCACGTTTCTCACTGTGTTACGGTTCAGATCATTTTCCATTGAATAGCCTGGAATCTGCCTGCTGATACAGACTTCAGGTTGGACCTGGGGCCCTGGGCTGTTTGTATGCCTTCCTTAATGCCGACCTGTGCCCATAAGTGCGGGTGATGGTTGTAATTTGCATTCTGCCCCGCTGTGCCAAACAGCTGAGCATGCACTCTGATGCTCGCATCTGGCCAGGAAGCCATCTCAAAGTCTCCCTCCTCTGTCCCTCCATTATCTGTTCCTAGGACTTCAGCATCTACAACTAAGGTGCATTCAAAGAGTGCTGTGGAGTGGTGTATAATTGATAGGATTTTTATTGATGGTGCTTGTGTGATGCCATAAGACGTGGTGCTTTTTCTGTATGGATGATGCCAATACTTTTTTGGGACTCTGTCTTAACAAAACACAACACATTCCTATTTACCAGCTGCCTTCTGTAGGTTTATTGGGCATCGTTGGAGCTGATTCTTGAATCTTACGCCTTAATGCCAAGTGTCAGTGGCTGATCTTCTGAAGGACATTCAAGAATGTTCTTCTCCTTCCCTCGTGCTTGCAGCGTCCCAGAGGACTACAAATTTGGGAAGTCGTTGGGACCAGTGGAGTCCCTACAAGAGCATCCCCAGTGTGCCGGCAAAATGCTCATCGGGTACAGCCGGGGACTGGTGGTGCTGTGGGATCACGCCACCCGCAAGGTCGAGAACGTTTTCCTGGGTATCCAGGTGGGTGTCTGTCCTGCTCTTTCGCTGTTGTGCTGTGTTTCCATGTTAAAAAGGGAAGCACTCAGTAACTTCTTGGAAAGTGCAGAGATTTGTCGCTCGCCCACTCACCTTTTCTCGAAGACATTATTTTCCTAATACTCTGGCTGTTCTGAGTCTTGTATAGGGTGTCGCTAAGCATCCACTCTGTTTAGGAACTTTGAGAATGTTTATAGAAACCTCCTGCAGAGAATGTCGATTTTGTATGGTTGTACTTTATTGCCATGTTGTACTGAAACACTTGAGGAAAGTCTTATTTTCTCCTTTAAAACCCTTATAAAAAGCTCCATGTTTAAATTTAATCTTCCTTGGCTGATGTCTAGACAAAGCAGAGCTTTATATATTACTGAACCTGAAATGGCGACCTTTATAGACTGACAGGCCAAATTGCATATTAGAGTTGTATACTACATTGTGTGTAATAAATAATGCTTCAGAATGGAAAGTTAGCTTTAGTTTCATGGTACTGGCCAAGTGCCAAACGTTAAGGTTTCACAATAATTCTCTGTGAAGAGGACACAGGCGACCAACCACTGAGCTGAAACAAAATTTTTGTGTGTCAGTCTGGCTTAAACCAGAATGGCTTCAACATGCTTAACCCGGTTGCTAGTGGCTTGTTACTTGGCAACAGTAACAGAAATAACATAGCCGTCTAGATCTAGACTGGGTAGGCAACCTCTGCAATCCCGAATTCCTCTCTGGGAGTCGATTCCCCTTCCTCCTTGACACTTTAAATGACCCGTATTAACTGCCGTTGACGGTGTCTTGTGGTGGGATGGGCATAGAGTGCCAAGCTTACTGCTCGTCTAAACATTACAATTGAAATGTAAAGACTGATTTTGTTTGGTCTGTAATTGTAGATAAGTATAATTTATTGGTCCCTGGGGGGGAGTTTGTTTTACTGGAGCAGATCTGGGTACAATGGCTTATTCAATAGCATGCAATTATACCATTACAGAAATGTTTCAGTAATGTTCCTTGTAAATCTCCTCATCCCCCAAGGACAATAATGGCTAATTGTTTTATGGAGTAGACGCTTGGTGGCAGTCTGTTTATGTTGAGGTCAGTCTGCTGCCCGTCAGTCCCCTGCTGTGCCGTTGGTGGATTTTAGGGGGGTGGTGTTGGATCCGTCGGGCCCGGTTGACCCCGTTAACCCACCTTTTGTATGTGGGCCCCAGCAGCAGCTGGAGAGTCTCTGTTGGGAGAGAAGCGGCAGGACCTTAGTCAGCTCGCACAGCGATGGCGGCTACATGGTGTGGTCCGTCGGCAGCTTCTCTACGCAGCAGCCCACAGCCTCCTCCATACCGTACGGTGAGTGGCCTCGCTGGCACGCCGCCTCCTTGGCGTGAAGCCCTGAACGCCAGCGTTTGGGCGTGAGAGGTTTGGCGTTACCATGAGTACATCTTTAGCTTTGGGATTTTGCTTCGGTTTGGTCCTGTTGCTGCACATATTTTGCACAAACGTCTGTTCTGCCGTCCCCTTCTAGGCCCGTTCCCATGCAAAGCCATCAATAAGATCCTGTGGAGGACCACGGAAGCGGGGTGGGTATCACGGCCCAGCGAGTGGGCGGCTGGGCTTGTGACCAGAAACTACATCCCAGCAATACAGAGTGACCTTTAGAGGGGAAATGTACTCATCTTCACTCAGCAGAATGAAGCAGACTGCTTTATGATCGTTTCATTCGGATGTTTGGAAGGTCATCTGGAAATGAGCAGATGAGATAATGAGGAGATGAGCACGATGTTTTTAGAGGGATTGATTTTGTGAGCCGGTAGACCTCAGCTTCTGGCTGTAGCATGCAGGACGAGCCACTGTAGAAGCATCTGCTGCAGGTTGATGGTGTAATGTCGGTTCTGTGCGACAGTGCCCATATGTGCACTAGGCAGTGAGCATTGGAGTGAACCTGTTCCGTCTCCTTCAGCCCCCCTCTGGTGCTGTTCAGCGGGGGCATGCCCAGGGCCAGCTACGGGGACAGGCACTGTGTCACGGTGCTGCAGGACAAGACCCAAGTCACACTGGATTTCACCTCCAGGGTCATTGACTTCTTCACCGTTCATTGCGTGGATGGTGATGCAGGTGAGAAGGTCATAAACAAGACAGTTACATTTTGTAAGGATTGATGACATTGTGTTTCGCTTGCAGGGTTTGTATATTGGGTTTGGAAAGTTGTTAATGCTTTGCTTGGGGTGTGAAATTGAAGTGCCATTTTAATTTAGCCGTCTCATAGATTTAGAGGGAAATATTTGATTTGCTCTGCCCCTAGTGAGACCTTCTATACTGCCAGCCTTTTGTATGAAACCATAGACGTTGACTTTGGTCTTAAGGTCACTGAATCCCCAACCCTCCCCATTCAGAGTTTGATGACCCCTCCGCCTTGGTGGTTCTGTTAGAAGAGGAGTTGGTCGCCATTGACCTCCACACGCCCAGCTGGCCTGCCATTCCCTCCCCGTACCTCGCACCCCTGCACTCTTCTGCCATTACCTGCTCCTACCACGTCTCCAACGTGCCTGTCAAGCTGTGGGAGCGTGTGGTCGCCGCCGGGAGGCGCCAGAACACACCGTCAACGTGCATGGTGGGATTTGAGGCCACGGACTTTGAGCCTATGGTGTCATGGGGTCTTGTTGTACCTCGTGTTGGATCTGCTTGATTGGGCGACCTTTCATATCTCAGAGCTGGCTCCACTCTGCCCTGCTGTTTACTACACATACAGTACTGTATTATCTTGAACAGGGGTCTCCAACCTCTGGCAAACTACTGAATTGTGACATAATTTGACAATTGGGGGTGGTCCTCTTTGGTATATTTTGACAGTCAAATTGTGGCAGAATCCTCCCCACTGACTATTTGTCTTGCTGATTTGACCTGTCAGCTGGCAACCGCTGATCTTGAGGATCTAGGGTTAGTCAACATGTGCTGGATGGAAACATCCCCTATCCATGCTTGATGCAAGCATTAGCCTCTTGTTGGCTAAACTGTACAGTTATATCGCTGTTAAATGACATTTAATTAAGATTATCGAGTTTCACGGCTGTGGCAGCAGCCTCCGGCTTTAATGCGACACTGCTAATCAGATCAGTCTGCTTTCCGGGTACCACGGTGGCCTAGAAAATTATTTCAGAGACTGATGCTCTGTGCTCCCTGCTAATACAGCCCTGAGTGGGCGGTTCTCCATAGTGTGAGGAAGGAGCTCTTGAAGGCTGAATTACCAGGTGTGTTCGTGTAAACAAGCCTGCTGCGACTGCTTAGGAGTTGTGTGTTTCCTTCTCCGTGTTTAGAAGTGGCCTGTTGATGGGGGGAAGGACCTGGCCCCTGAACCGAAGCACAATGGCCTGCTCCTGACAGGGTAAGGACATCAGCGCCATGTGACTAACGGCCACCTGGCCAAAGCCACTTAAACACAGAAGTGCTTACATCCACTTTCTGGCTTGTCATTGGTGTATTTGAGTTTTGGATCTTGAAATCTCTGTTCCGCTCAGCCACGAGGACGGCACCGTGCGCTTCTGGGACGCCTCTGGGGTGTCTCTCAAGCCGCTCTACAAACTGAGCACAGCCAACATCTTCCAGACGGACTGCGACCACGGCGACAGCCTGACGCAGCCCGAGGAGGAGTGGCCTCCCTTCAGGAAGGTGTGTGAGAAGCACGAAGGGCTGCTTCACCGTTACCAAACAGACCATCCAGATTTTGGCTCAAATCCTTGTGTGTCCTTAACAGACGAGCGTCCGTTTTCGTGTTTTGAACAGTTCAGCCCTCGCCCTTCTCGTTACAAAAATAACTTGCATCATCTTTACGTGGCATGTCTTCAGACATATGGGGTTTGTAATATTTACCCTTTTTCTCCATAATTAAAACCACACCATCTCTGGAGAATTTTTATGTGCCCATTTTCTCAAGGTTCCTTCTCAGGAATTTATTACATGAACTCCTGTTTATTTGAAAAGCTATGATGGACTCTGAGTTTATGAATATTCATTTTCTGTAATAGTTGAGTGATGTGACTTCCTTCTTGTAGGTGGGGTGCTTTGACCCATACAGTGACGACCCACGACTGGGAATCCAGAAGATCTGTTTGTGCAAATACAGTGGGAAGCTGGTGGTTGCCGGGACGGCAGGACAGGTGAGGTTTGGCACCCCCCCCCCCCATGTCGAGACACACACACACACACACACACACACACACACACACACACAACCCTGCCTTTCCTGTGCCATCAGTCAGTGAACACCTTGTCCCGTTTCCTGACCCCTAAGGTTCTCGTGATGGATTTAAGTGAAGACGCATCGGATCACATGATCAACATAGCTACAGTGGACCTCCTCCAGGACCGCGAGGGTTTCACCTGGAAGGGTCACGACAGGCTCACCCCCAAGACCGGACCTGTCAGCTTCCCAGCCGGCTTTCAGCCAGTGCTGCTGGTGCAGTGCGTCCCCCCCGCCGCTGTCACCGCGGTGACACTCCATGCCGAGTGGAGCCTCATTGCCTTTGGGACGAGCCACGGCTTTGGCCTGTTTGACTACCAGCGCCGCAGTCCGGTCCTCGCCAGGTAACCCCCCTGCCCCCCTTCATCTAACCCTTCACTACCTCCAGCATGGTATTCTCGTTGCCTGGAGGTAAAATTACGGTAAACTCTTCACTCATTCATTCCAGGTGCACCCTCCATCCCAACGATTCCCTGGCCATGGAGGGGCCTCTTTCTCGCGTGAAGTCACTAAAGAAGTCCCTGCGCCAGTCCTTCAGAAGAATCCGGAAAAGCAGGGTCTCCGGGAAGAAGCGCATGGTAGCCAGTAGCCCGACCAGCAAGGTAGAGTATTGGTGCTTTATGCAGAGTTCACACATCCCATCTCTTTCCATGAGAGACACGGACACACAAGTATGTTAGTTTCAGAGTGCAGTTGCCGTTAAGGGTCTTGCTCATGGGCCCAATGGTGATGTGATTACCAGCTATGGGATTCAATCCCATGACCTGAACACAAATTGAGCTACACCATGCTGTAGGGGTGAGTATCATGGCAAAGGACACGCTTGGCCTCAAAAGGTTGCCCTTCTTGAAGATTCCCTGTAGTCGTATACTTCACAGTACATAAAATATTTCGGTTAAATGTCTGCTTGTGTAAAAGGGTAGAGGGTTACTTTAGTGGGTGTGGTACCTCCTGATCCTGATATTCTCCAAGGGCTGAAACATCAATCACTTGATGGCAGGGATGAGAACCTGGACTCAGTTTAGAAGCTCTGGCCTTTCATACCATGCAAGCTGTGTACAAAGTGCTTCAACCCAGCCATGATGACGTGATGGATTCCTTTGCCCCCAGGTCCAGGAGGCCAATGCCCAGCTGGCGGAGCAGGCCGGCCCTCACGACGTGGAGGTGACGCCAGTTCAGAGGCGGATCGAGCCCCGCTCCGCTGACGACTCTCTCTCCGGCGTGGTCCGCTGCCTGTGCTTTGCAGACACCTACCTGAGGGACGGTAAGATAGGCCCCCGACCACGTGCACAGTTAATCGGGTCACCTTGGGTGGTAGTCTTGATCTTGAACTGGCGATCACATGATGGTAGAGGGCCATCCAGGGTACGCCGCCCTGTGTCACAATTGGAGGCATCTGTATTTGTCTGGTCTTTGAGGTTTCCATAGCGCCAGTGTGGTATGTTTTCATTATGTGTGACTGTTTAGCTTTTGGAGAGTAGAGTACACACTCCACAGTGTCATTACAGAGGGCTGAATGTACCCCGCTGCTCCAGAATACATGGCCCCTGCTCATTTGTGGCAATGTGGTAGCGATTATATTCCCGGCTCAGCTCTTAAGCTCTTCATCGTGTCGTTGGCCAGCTGAGTGGGACAGATCTGAGCGATCTGATCTTCAGCCTCCTGCTGTCTGCAAGGGCGGTCATGTGACCCAGGGCAGCAAATGGGATTCACCGAGGATTAAAATAGGCGGCTGTGGAGGTCACCTGCACGTCCGGGTGTGACTCAGTGAGAGCGTTCATGGGAAAATCATTTGTCTCCACGTGCTTTCCACGCCACGTTTTTTTTTTTTTATTGTGGCTGAAATATTTTTAAAACCACCGTGAGGATTCGTTTACGCCGTTTTTTCCCTAAACGGTGTGAAAGCCGCTGCCAGACCAACCCCATTGTTCCCGGGGACGGCGGGCGACGCTGACAGCCGCTCTCCCCCGCTGCAGCCGGGCACCACGGGCCCACCATGTGGGCGGGCACCAACTCGGGCTCGGTGTACGCCTACGCACTGGAGGTGCCCTCGCAGGAGAAGTTCTCGGAGCAGAGCGTGGAAGCCGTGCTGGGGAAGGAGATCCAGCTGATGCACCGGGCCCCGGTGGTGGCCATCGCGGTCCTGGACGGCCGCGGGAACCCGCTTCCGGAGCCGTACGAGGCGTCCCGTGACCTGGCCAAGGCCCCCGACATGCAGGGCAGCCACTCCGTCCTCATCGCGTCAGAGGAGCAGTTCAAGGTGAGGCTGTGGGTGTCTCCGCAGAAGCAGCTCTGCGACACTTTCAGACACGAGTGACTCCTCGTCACCTAGCCCGAAGACCAGTCAGACCCCTCACCTACTGGGTTTAGTTTTGACCGGAGTTATTCTTGCACCAAAGGCCATTAAGATAGAGGTTACTGTGGTCTGCTTCACCTCAATCAGGGTGCCAAGGAACATATTAAACACAAGTGTGTGTAATGGAGGCTTCAGCAATTTTAGAGCTCTGTTTGCTGTGTGTGTTTTTTTTCTTATCTGTAATATTTTGTATAAAGGGATTGTTTGCTCTTCTGGGGATTCCTGAATTGTGGTTCTGAAAGGGTCTGGTGTGGCAGTCCACCGGGACCCCCAGACGGTCCACATTTTTGCTCCCTCCCAGCTCCAGCTTGAGAAGCACTGCTTTATGGCAGCCTAGGCTGACAGGTGCTCCATCGCTGACATCCCCTCCCCCAGGTCTTCACGCTACCCAAGGTCAGCGCCAAGACCAAGTTCAAACTGACGGCGCACGAGGGTTGCCGCGTCCGCAAGGTGGCGCTGGCGAGCTTCGTCAGCGCCTCGACGGAGGAGTACTGTGAGAGCGGCCTGGTCTGCCTCACCAACCTGGGCGATATCCACGTGTTCAGCGTGCCCCTGCTGCGGCCGCAGGTGCGCTACGACTGCATCCGCAAGGAGGACATCAGCGGCATCGCCTCCTGCGTGTTCACCAAGACCGGACAGGGTTAGGCCCGAATCCCGCTCATCCGCCGTCACGCTTGTTCTCTTTGTTGATGCTTCTGCCTCTCTCTCTGCCTCTCTCCTACTGTAAGCATCTCTCAGCTTCTGCCTCTCTCCTACTGTAAGCATCTCTCAGCTTCTGCCTCTCTCCTACTGTAAGCATCTCTCAGCTTCTGCCTCT
>JAODJU010000095.1:24155105-24184456 GCA_026776725.1 Gnathonemus echidnorhynchus | reverse complement strand
CCCCCCCCCCCCCCCCCCCCCCCCGACAAACAATTAGGAAAAAAATGTATGCATGCATTTGTCAGGGATCAGTTTTTAAAAAGGAAATGCAGATTTAACCAATTAGTTTAACTGTGCAAAACCCTTAAGGCTTAATAGAAACTTCTGGTTTGTCAAGTGGCCATATTGCTAATAACCGCAGCTTGTAATTTTTGGGCGGAATTGGGGGTGAAGGACTTGTTTTGCATCACTTCCTACATGAGTGAGTCTGGGTCGTACCATTTATTATTCTGGCGGGTAGAGTCTTCCTATGCGTCACGCCCTTAGTGTAATGACCCAGATGTTGTTCTGGTGCCCAAGCTGCAAAGCCAGCCACCCTCGGCCGCTAGATAAAGCCTGCGCTCTGCAGCAGCGTGATCTGGGTCACCAAGGCTTCGAAAAGGGGAAAGAGTGGCTCGTTCAAGACTGTGCAAAACACAGGCATGCTTCCAGGGGATTGCGGGTGCGCACAGAGGCCGTTTGAGAGACGGGCAGCTTTTAGCCCTGTTTTTGTGTATGGTAATGAATTCCACAGGCTCTGTTAGATGCAACATGAGTGCTGTTTTTTTGGATCGCTGTTCTGCAGTAATCGTGCTCTCTCTTTAAAAGCCAGCTTTCCAAGTAAATTCACGCTAAGCACGAATGTGCTTTGCAGATATGCTGTGAAAATGCCCACACGGGCTGTTAAGATGCCACCTAATATTTCACTTCTCACTTTTTGATGCCTCTCTTTTTGGCCGTTGTGTACTGAGGAGCTGGGTGAGCTTAAGGACGATGATGCGATGAGGTTGTTTTTGGGGGTGGGGTTAGGTGGGACCTTCAGCAAAAAGAGAGAGCGAGCGGCGCTGGGTGGGGGAGCAGCTGTTGGGCTACAGGGAAGGTCCATCCTGACCCTTTTCTTTTGTAGGTCTGTAGATGAAGCAGAAAATAACCTGAGGAACATTTCTGAGGAAGATGGCCGCTCTCCGGGAATTCTGATCAGCTGAAGAGGTCGGTAAGCTGTAATTCCATGCTGGATGCAGGCCAGTCTTGCCCCGACCTACACTATCAGGGAAAAAAAAAAAAGTACCTTTTGGGGTACAATTACTTGTCACTGATATACCCTCAAGGGTCTGCCAGTTGTACCCTATGTGTAGAGATAAATGTACCTTTTAAGGTACAGAAATGGATGCTGAGGGGGTACATTAATGTTTGTACCTTGGGGAACAAAATCGTACCAGGGCTCTACCCTTTTTTCTGACAGTGTACGGCTTTTATTCATGTATATTAATCGTCTTGCACAATAGGAGATACCTGTATCTCTCTGGAGGGGTTGCGGTACATTTCGATTATGCTGAAGCCTCAAGCCAGGGAAGTTTGAGGGCAAGCAGGCTCTGAGGGAGGCAGGGCCTCCTGTAACCATGGAGACGATTTAAATCCTCGGCTCAAGGAGGATGCTATTGGGCCAGAAGCCATGGTTTGCAGCCGGCTAGGTTGGGATTTGTGTTGTTCTGGAAGATACCCTTTGGAGTAAGGGCTTTAAGCAGATGGACGATTGGATCCTGCCAGGCAGAGTTGGCCTAAAAGGCTTGATGACTGCACCCATTTTCTCATGTATTAATATTTCCCCCAATACACTGGTTTCCAGATACAGAAACAATAACAAACATCAGTGGCTGATTGTAGCTGATATAAATAATACAATAAAATTGACGTGATTTTGTGTGTTTATTCTTCAGGCCTGTCTGACTGGTACTTTGGGAAGAAGCCTGGTGTTTGTGAAGATGGCTGCCATGCCTAATGAAACTGGACTGAAAAACTAATAATAGAACTGAAGTTGGACCCGCACTGCCTTCTGTGAGATTTTGACAAACGATGCAAGGACACAAACGCATCATCTGTGCCGAAAGGCAGTAAACACCAGCCCCCCCCCTCCATTCCCCCACCTGCTCACTGCCCCCGTCTGCCCTACTGTCCCTCCGTCCGATCTCACAAAACGTGGGTTCTTCCTCTTTTAACTAGAAATGCCTTTGACTGTCAGTCAGATGCCATGTCAGTCCAGTCCTGTGAGCGGACTGCACCTGGACCAAATAACAAGGATTTTCTGTCACGCTCACCCACGACATCACGGCTGGTGCAGAAGCCGACGCCATACAGTCACGACCACAAGCTAAGGTCATTCGTGCAGTTAGACTGGACGTCAGTTGGAGTGATGCTACCCATGGAGTCTAAGTGCCCTGCCCAGTCCCTTATTCTCGACTCTGGTTATGTTGTGGCCAAAGTCTCGATGGTAGCTGCCAGTAAAAATGAAGGGGATTTATATAATGTAATAATTGCTTTTTTGCAGTTTGATATACTGTGATGTATGAAGAATCTGAAAGGTGTTAAAGTTGGACCCTGTGGGTTATCAGCTGGTCATTTCTCATGTCGTTTCTGTTGTATTGGAAGGACCATGAAATCACCCTTATCGTTTTCCCCTGTGATTTGGTAATAGTTGCCATGGGTACATTAACTGGGATTTTCCCCCCCTCTCTCCATGCACTGATGTGGGGAACGAGAAAAAAAAAAACACAGGACTTGTCACAAAAACTTCTGCAGATGGACTGTTTTTATACCGCAGCTGGGCACATGGTCAGACTTTGATAACCAGCCTGTTTGTGGTTCGTTTAAATGTTCTTCATGATATTAGCAATTCACACTTCCTGGGGATTACATCTTGGGCATGATGAATTAACATATTATCACTTTTCAGGCTCTTGAGGTGAAGTAACTGTGTGCATCATTAAATGACACAATGTCCTGTTTTTAGATAACTTGCCTCCTCATTAGTCTGTTCACAGTATTAACACTATAGATACTTTTTGTTTTTAACTGACTGATTCTATAGTGCCAGGGTGTGAAAGCTCTAATTGTTAACTGTTTTGCCAGGTATTATCAAGCTAAATAAGAAAACCGGAGCAGGTGAAGGAGGCTCCTTCAGGAACGGAGGAGAGCAACAGATAGGCTAATCTGGAAGTATTTGACTCCAAGAACAGCCAGTATAAACAATTGGCAAAATGTAGATTAGAAGGAAACATGCTTGAATGGTGACATACATGAATGGTGGATACGTTTTGTTCAGTATTTCTTACGATTTACAATAGGGGTATAACTTTGGTCAGTGCAGACAGTGACCAGTGTCAGATCTTTACATCCAGAGGGTCTCTCTGCTCCTGGGTCTGTAGGGGTGAAATGTAATCAAACTTTTAAATATTTTTACTGTGTAAAAAAGTCTACTTCCATTGATCTGATGTAAACCCCTTCCCTCTCATCAGGCTTGGGTTGATCACACTTGAGTAAATGGCACTTTCACTCATGCTTAGTGTATTTCAGAACCACTTTGAAAGGGACCGTAAACTTAGTCTAATTTATACGTCGTGTCCAGTATTTTTTTTTCCTTAAATGACAAATGGACTTTTTAAAATACTTTGCTGGCAACTATCCTGTGAAACTTTTAAAAGTAGTTTACATTTAATTTGTGTGTTTTTTTTTTTTGTGTTCTCTCCCTCATACAGATTGTACCTGATTTACTGATAGAGCATTAAGAAATTGTTTGATTTAATGTCAATAAAGCATTTACTGCCTAGCGTCCAAACGATAGATTCATTTTCCTGCATCTTAATGTGTGTGTGGGGTGGGGGGGGGGTCATTATTCAAAATTATGGGTATGTTGTCTAGGCTTCAGAAATTAGTTAAATGGTCATGAAGTTTGCCACATGGTGGCTCAGTGGGTCACAATGCATGCTCATCATTTCCAGTGCCACCTCCAATCTGTGCTGCAGTGCATGGTCTCCCTCCTGACAGTACTTTTCCCCCCTCGGTCCGAAGCTATTCAGCTGGACAGCGAGTCTCCTAAATAAGCCGTCCTGTTTGTGTGAGCCCAAGAGAGAGCTAACTGCAGTTTTATGAATTTAACACATGGTGGTTTGGGACTGCATGATCATGCCTGATCTACAGTACTGCCGAAAGCTTAGTAACATTGTGCTTATAGCCCTAAACATTCCTACAGTTATGGGGTCTCTCAGCTGCTGTCATAAAAAGCTTTACGCCATAATTTCAGCTAGAAGACACAAACTCATTAGCCCCTGCTTAATTAACTCCTCACTTGTCATACCAATCCAAACTACTTAAATGGCTACTGCCTTAATGCTGTCAAGATGCAATGTATTCTGTATAGATCACTTAGATGTGGTTTTCGCATTTCGTTTGTTTTACTTCTCTTTCCCATCACCTATGCCTTCCTCCATGTTTGACGACTACTGCTTGCTGTATATTTTCAGGGAAGTATTTCCTTCATTTGTCCCTCCTGGTGAGCGGAGACAAAGCCTCGTTTGGGGCTTCTGCTTACTGCTGCCCTCCTGGCAAGAGCTTAATTACAACCCTTTAAAAAAAATACCACCATACCATATATGAGGAACTGTGGAGGACTGTGTAGATAAAGGCATACTCCAGAGGCCTGTACTACAAAGCAGGGTTTACTGGCTTATCGGGGTAACTTGTCGGATTTAAGGTACCACAGTTTAAATGGACTTCATATTCGTTCACTTACATTATGGCCAGACTACCTTAAATCCGACAAGTTACCCTGATAAGCCAGGAACAGGCCACGAGCATCCATCAGTTCTGTTAGTGCAGTACCAGCCAAAGGATGAATACGGAACGTGGATGATGCTGGGATGCAGCTACCCAGGACCAGCACATGCCGTACTGACATTTGGTTCAACACTGCACCTTTTAATGTCATCCCATGAAAAAGATTGGGTCTTTAGTGAAGTTTAGAACCGGGTCCTAATTCACTACTGCGCATGTCAGATAAAGTACAGTGAAACAGTCAAACAGAACTGATTGTGACATTTTATTTTGGTACAAAATAAATACAATTTCTCTCAATAACCAGATCCCATACAGTAACCATCTCTCAGGGATACTGAGTAATGCTCAGGTGCAAAATCAGCTTTGGTAGGCTACCAAAGGAAAATGTAGTAAGAATATGGTTAAAACTGATGAAAAGCAAAGACTTATAAAAGGATGGGGGGCAACAGAACAACATTCAGTGTTTATAAGAATACTGTACTAAACACACACACAAATGAAACCTAACAGTGAGTCTCAACAGGGAACTCAGACGTGCATAATGTATACATACCAACAGCGTTATGTCACGTGCTAATAGCGTGATAATGTGTGCTAAGGTAAAATCCCATCACTGGTAAACAAAAAATTATATAGCATTCCCCCTGGTTTTAGTCTCCTGCTATGCCCCGTTTACCAGGCGGTTCGCTGGACAGAATACTGGTTACTCACACTAAAACTACTCAATGACGATGATCTGCTTAAAATAAATCCATCACTTTTGACAAATCCACTCTCTACTCATTCATGAAAGAAAGAGTTGCAGTTTACCCATCAGGGCATTGGCACGGTTTCATTAAGCATCACCCATAAACATTAGCTTTTCAATGACAGTATCCTGATATACTCCGAGACCTACAATCGGACTGACTTCACACAAGTAGAATCTCTGAGAAAACTATGAGGGCTATTAGATTACTGCATATTGTGCTCTCAGGATATTTATCTTAAATTTTATCTTAAACTCTGCTATAGATTATATAGGGTAACTATGATTCCAACACTTTCGAAAGTATGTACATTTTCATCTTGTGATGCAATTTAATTAAGCCCAACATTCAATCTAGATACAGCAGTAAAATATCTTGTATGTAAATTGGCACAAATATCCAGCCATGTGGAATTATGAGACCAGCAAAATGGAGGTGAAGTCATGTGCATAAATATTGATTCTAAGTAAAATTTTAGCTATTAGCGATACTGTCATTATTTAGCCCAAACAAAGGCAGACTTTCACCCTGAACTCTGTTTATGCAGATCTGCTTTTGGAGAAAAAAAACTAATTGAAATATAGCTTTTTAAAAAGATTTAAACGTTTACAGCCTCAGAACCTCATATACAGTCATTACAATTACCAAAATGCTAACCAAAGAAAACCATTTAAATGACCTCCATTAAAAGTAAATACAGCGGGCAGAACGCAGATAAAAGCAGTGTGTGACTGTACGGCCTCTGACCTACGCGGCAGACGGCGGGCGGGAGACTGGTCGCTCCCCACCTAAGCCGGCGGCTTCTTGAACGCGCTCCAGGCATGGAAGCAGCGGATGAAGCAGTGAGGTTCGTTGCCCTTTCGCACCAGCCGCAGCTTCCTGGGGTGCTCGGAGTCTTTGGTCCTCATATGCTGGATGTAGACCTGAGGCAGGCAGGGTCAGAGGTCAGATATAAGGTGAAACAGCACAGACAGCTTAAGTCTTGGCCTTACGTCTCACCTGGCAAGCCTTCAGACTCAGTTTAATCTCCACCTGACTGGTTTGAGTACCAACCCACATATACACCTGCATATCAGACAGGGAGAATATCAAATTAGAACTTATTTATCATTAAAACACAACATCTAGAGCACAAATACCCGCAGAAACCACATTCACATGCTTATCTTTCATCTATTAAAGACACAGGCTGTTTGTGACTCAGCAGCTCATTTTTAGCCAATCAGGCAGAATCTCATTGAATTTTCATAGCGGGAGCCACTGACCTCTCGTCCGTTGTCCAGAAGCATGATGTCATCATCGGCGAGGTCATCCTGACAGAAGTCTGAACACTTCTCAGACACGGCGAAGAATCCTTTCTCGTTTGAGCACCTGGCACAGAACCCAGAGTCACGGAGTGTCATGCTGTTCCAGGTACAGCTAGGCCTTTTCTGTGATCACTCCATGAGGAAAGCTGCGTCATTTAACCGCTGACAGCTCACGCGTTTGACAGGTACCTGAAGAGCCTGGCGTATTTCATGTAGTCTGCATCTTCGTCATAAGGCTTCTGGGAGCCGATTCCCACCCAGAAGAAGTTTTCTGGCTCCTCGCCCTCGTTGATCACCTACAGGTGTGACGCCGGTCACGTTAATCGCTTATCAGTCCGGCACACGCTGCAGCTACTTACACGTAGAATCTAGCTTTCAGGAGCTTTGTCACGCGTTTCTGCTTTACCTGTTTGCTGTAGCTGTCGTCAAACATGCAGTTCATGATGTCCTCTGCCAGTTTGGCCTCGTCCGGGTCCGCAGCTCGGCCCACCCACGTGTACACTATACCCTGGTTGTCTGTGCTCTCGAACGGCACCTAAATCAAGAGTATATTTCCAACTTAGCATGAACACAGAGCACCAAGTTAAAATAAATGCGGGAATTCTAGGTTTAGTGAAGGGGGCAGGTTTCTACGAACGTAAAGACTGAAAAGCACTTCAATTTCCTGTGGCTGTCACTAACCAAAGCCGACGGTTCCCTGGTACAGGACTCTTGCTTTCCAGCGACGGCACATGGATGAGCTGTAATGTTAGTGTGTGGCCTGCGGGGTACGGCTCAGAGAGAGAGAGGCCTTTGCATGCCTTGGCCCTTAACCAGAGGCAGCCAGGAAATAAGAACCACCTGCCACATTCTTCAGGTTTACTTTAGAGACGACCCCATGAATTAAATAATGATTAGCATCGAGCTCTGTGGGGAGAAAACTGCACCTCCTCCATACAAATAAAACAATCTGGAAGTCATGATTCAATTTTTGAAAACATAGTGTCTCTCCCACATATTTCCTGGACAGAAGTTCAAATTCAATTCGATAAGTTTGCATTGCTGGTGTCACAAAGTGTAAATTATCTTATTTTCTCCCGTCCTCATGAGAGCGGAAATTAAATCACTGCAGAATAACATCACACTGTTGGATTCCTAGTTACGGGATCCTGGCATTTGTCGAAATATTTAAAAAGAGTTTGCAGGAGGACTCTCCCTGTTTATGAAATAACCCCGGGTTGTAATAAACAGGGAAGCAAAAATTACGTCCTTATACTAAACTGTACAATACAAGGTCCACTAGCTAATTATTTAACATAATTTCAAGGAAACTCATTCATGTCAGTAAACATTTCTCAGATAATCGCTTGGCCAGACTCCTTAAGTGGTCTATCATGCTGTTGTAAAATCCAGCCATGACATACAAACATGTAAGAAGGACATTGTTAGTCCAGCTTGCTAATTTTCTTGAACCTTTTTGCCGTTAGGGGTCTTAAAGGGGCAGAGAGCTTCCTCGCCTCCAAATGACCGACTGCTGGAACACGACGTGGCAAGATGTCCATCTCTAAGCCAGCGACTGGCCTCACAGTCACTGCTGCAGGCTCTACCAGCGCTTTGGCACAGCAGTATACGTTTAACCCAGGCAGGCTGCCAGGGGATCAAAATTCCATATTGTGTTGCGAACTGTGGAATAGTGAAATAACAAAACACTGTTGACCTCAAAACACAGGAAGCCTCACCTTTAATATGAAGCAGAATTCTGAGTTGAGGTTGCTGGAGTCTGTGCCAATCTGGATTGTCCTTAGGGCATAAAATCAGAGAGTATCAATAAATGTTACACCAAGGAGTCGAGTTTTCCCACTTAAATGATACATTTTACTACAATAGAAGGAGCCATGGGTAATCACATTCCACTTGTATACTTTCAATTTCCATAATACAAATGCACCAGACATTTCTCCAAAGGCTTGTGTTACTGCGAGAAGGAACCATGGCCACTGCCTGCCTTAGGAGGAAGAATGTTGGGGTTAAAGTCATTCATCCCCTCCCTCCCTATATTGGTACGGCCCAACGTCTCAGCCCCTAGCAGAGCACAGTCAATGCCAGTCAAAACCGCTACAGTCTTATCTCGACTTCACAGCCGAAATCAGCCACTTTATTTTTAGGGCAGCTTTTGTTTTGCATTTCAGTTTGCACCCCTGAGGAGAGTATGATTTTGATGTTTTGATTTAGCACGGAATCTAGCAAAATGCAGAAGAGAGTAAGTAAAAAGCAATTATAAACTTGTCAGTTTCTGTATTTTGACAAGTCTATAATTGTTTTTTACTTACTCTCTTCTGCATTTTGCTAGATTCCGTGCTAAATCAAAACAAGCTGATTGAAGCATTTTCTGTGTGGTTTGGAGTGGGTTGTGATTCTATGGCTTAAAATCCGACATCCAGATGCTCTCCGCAAACGTTATATAACCTTCTTGCCTTCTCAAATGTTTTGTATTTGCGTTGACCTCATGGGTCAAACTTTTCACAGTATAAAGAAGTGGTTTTCCGCTTTTCTCTGCCTGTTTGCGAGCATTTCTCATATTTTACAAGATATGCCAACACACCTAGCTGTATGACTGTAGCCCTCATTGGCTGAGGAGGTCTATGCTTCCTGCCGGCAGGTCCTCCAGCTGCTGGGTGGCGCTGTTGCTTACCTGGTGCAGAGGGCGCTGCCGTTAGTCCTGATGTGGTACAAGCTGGGCTGGATGTTGTCATCCTTCAGCTTTCTCTTTCCTCTGTGGATGATGAACTTCCTCTTGAAGTGAGACAGAAACTTGAGGTTCTCCTGCTGCTGAGTCATCCTCACGACCTGGGTGTAAAGACAGATGGGTGTGTCTATGGCAGCGTGAAACACGCCCCTTAGGGGCGGACTGAAGCGTACGCTGACTTATGTTTGAGTTTCAGCTGAGGCTTCTGTATGGTTTCTTAGCAGAATGCTACAGGGAGAAAAACTGCAGCAAAATCCGACAAGGAAATTTGGCGCGTCATTGCCCCCTGCTGAGCGAACGCAATACTGCAGCTTGATTGCGTCATCTGGTCAGCATTATTTGCACATATGCAAATATGCTGCACCACAAAGGAAAGGCTTCACATGGAGCTATTAGAAGACACGTGCTGACCTCCAGTTTACCAGGGAAGAGGCTCTCAAACTTCTTTTGCAGGCTGAAGGTGAATGTGAGCCAGCCCATGTTTGAGGCCTCACGGCCCTGCCAGAAATAGACCACACACTGGAAGTCCTCCTCCGGCTGTTTGTCTTCATCCTCTGCCTCATCATTCCCTTTCTCTCCATTCTTCTCCTGGTCCTCCTCGTACTCCACGGGCACCCAGTACCTGCAGAGAAAACAGCATGTTGACCAGGCCCATCGCTCCGCTAGCTTCAGCACTGATGGGTATGTTCACTACTTGATATGAAGAGTTAGTGAAATTAGTGAAAACTGGGCCAGGTACAAGGTGTGGTACTAACATATGAGACATGCAAGTTGGGAAAGGATGGAAAGCACAAGCAGAGGGTTCTGGGTGCGACAGGGCACCAACCCAAATGGCGGCGGCCTAATGATTAGGGAAGCGCCCTTGTAATTGAAAGATTGCTGGTTCGAAACCCTGAACAGCAAAGTACCACTGAGGTACCCCGAGCAAGGTACCGCCCCCAAGCACTGCTCCCCGGGCGCTGAATTAGCTGCCCCCTGCTATGTCACGATGTCACATATGGATTAAATGCAGAGGAGAATGCATTTCTGTGCCGTGGTGTGAGAACAATGAGAACTAATCATTTTCACTATTGTACAAATCCACAGCAAATAATTCATCTGTGAAACTGAGCAGCCAAAAACAAGGGAGTACATGCTAACTACAAACTTCCAGTCAGAGCGTTAAGCTAGTTCTAATAGTGAAAGAGAATCAGGAACATTCGACACTTTATAAGGACAGTGCCTTCGCGTTTGGATCCTCTCCCAGCTGCGAGACGAGCTAAATCACATGACGCATGCCACGGGCCATTATGATTTGAAATCTTCGGTAGCTGGGGTTGCGGAATTGTAAAACCACCCTCCATTCCTGATAGTGGCAGAACCAATTATCATTATAGACCCAAAGCATCATAGCAGTTGAACACATTTAGGAGCAATCAAGCAGCGTGCATTTACCTGCAGAGGAATACATAACAATCCTGGGTGTAGAAGTGTCCAAATTCCTCCTCTGGAAGACGTGCAAACTTCTTTCCCTCCAAAACAAAGCCCTCCATTCCATCTAGGTCCATATTCCACTCCTCCATCATCTGCTCTGCCTGCAGACAAACAAACGTCTAAACACTGCAGTTTTCCACAGCACCGTGTGCTAAGCACCCCATGGAGGACGGGGGTGCACTCCCACCTCTGTGAGCGGAATGGGGGGCTGTCGTGGCAGGAACAGGGCCGTCAGGTCGGCCTTCATCTGGTTCTTCTGATCCACGTCCTTCTTCACCTTCCCAGTCAGACCCTCGTTCTTCAGCACCATGTCTGCGTTCCTTGTGTAGTCGACCTTCAGCACGTCATCCCAGTTCTTGAACTTGGACTTGAAAACCTTAAATCGTTTAAATTAATTTTAAACGACCCGTACAAACCTACTCAGTGGAACCGACTGCATGTTTACCAGGTTGTTGGGTTCCGTCCTACCTGGCACTCCGTTCCCTCCAGGTTCCGGATCACCATGGCGTGCTTGGGCCGGTGTAACATGCTGCATACCTCCTGGCCCAGTTTCAGGGCAGCTGCCCTCACCAACCTTGGAGACTTGCGTCCGATCCATATGAAGACGTCCGACCAGCAATCGAGGATGTACACTCCTTTTGTATCCAAGAGACTCTGGAGCTGTGGCCACCAAGGGGACACACATCATAGGACTTCCAACATCACCCATTTTACTGCTGTCTAAGCGGTTATGGAAAAAAAAAAAAAACCTTATGCAACTGAGCAGATATTCCCAGAATGCTTAAAGGCGAGAGCTGGATCGTACCAATCTCCGTTCAGGGAGGACATCCAACTTCAGCTTCTGTTTGTGTTCCACCGACAGCTTGTAGTTAATCTGAGGAAGCTCCAGATAACCCAAACCGAGACCAACCTACAAGCAGGAACGGTCTCTACATCAGAATAAGACTGGTAGGTGGTCTACAGTGGTTTAATTGTAATAAATTTTAACTTTTAAATAATTAAAGCAATCTTGACACATAGGTCTTCAATAACCATGTTCATGCGGCACTTCTGTCCATTACTTAACGTCCATTTGAGGCAGAATTATGTGACAAGTGAATTCACCACGGTGTCCGACTGACAGCAGATTAAAATACCTTATAGAGCTTAGAGCGAAAAGGTGTGAAGTCATCGGGAACATGCTTCTTGATTTCTTCAGGCTGACCCCCAAGTACCTCCCAGAACTCTGGAGTCTCCTGATTCTGGACCAGCAAGGTGATCTCTGATTTGCCCTTCCGTTCATTCTTGTTGATCTTCTCTGCAAACAGTCTGAAACGGTCGCGAGGAATTCAGGGCTGACGTTTCTTCATGTTATTTACACACCACAAATCATAAAATAAAAGCACCATCAGGACACACCAGTGCATTTTTCATACCTGGCCTTCGTGGTGCCGCTCAGAGTGGCATTTAGTCCTCTCCATATGAATATCTCCAAACCAGCGTCCAGCAAGAAAACAAATCTAGACAGACATTGCAATAAGTTGAGATCACTCAGGCTTTGTACATGGCTTTGCCTGAAGAAAAAGTGATTAGGATAAATCATCCCACCCCCACACAGACACAACGATGGGTCACATCTGCGGCTTACCGTGGGTCCAGGGAAGCACCTTTCAAGGGGACGGACTCCAGCTTGATGTTCTTCTTGCCATACACACGGTGGAGTCTGTTAGCAACACAAAGCTCTACTTTAAAAAAAAAATCCCTACTGTGGTACAGCAGCCATCGCAAGTCCCATCAAAGTTGCTCCGCCCCATTTTTACCTCGTAACATACTGGGTATCCTCGACTGTGAAGAATCCACTGGCAGTGCCCCCCTCGATGTAGGAAATCTCAGTGTCAAACACCTACACATGGAGTGAATGGCACGGTGACTTAATACAGCTAAAATGGGTTAGCTTTTAGATGGCAGTGGTAATGCACCAAACAAATCATTATGAAGACAGGCTGTTCCATCAATACGACTAACCGCAGTAAACTCTTCGCTCTCGTCACCCATTTCCTCCCGCACGGTCCTGCATTCGGCACCCAAGTAGTTGCGCAAGTTGACCGCATGGATGGCCGAACATGCTTTCTTGTCAAGCGTGGCTTCCTGGCCGATCCAGTAGAAGATCTGCCAGTTCAAGGCGCCATTATCATCCAGATAGGTCTGAAAGAGACACAAAATAAAAAGGGGCACCTATCAGTTAGCACCCTGGGAAGCAAAATGTGTGGGCATGTGTGAGGATAGGCAACATTCAATGTTGGTTTTCCTTGCCTTCAGCACAATGTAGCAGTCAGCCTCATAGAACTTCCCGATAAAAGTCTCATCAACCTGAATGGGCACAAAGTTCTCAATCTGCCACACAGTGATGCCAGGAATCTGGCCCACGTCCTCCAAGAAAAACTCGGAATAGTCCAGCTGGGGTTTTTCCAGATTCTTATCCCAGCGTCGCCCCTTTGAGTCTGAATATTTTGCACTGCCGTCGTCCTGACAGAACACAAGAACATTGAGGGTTCCGTTTAGCTTTACTTTTACACCACATCTACTCACAGACTGAATAATGTAAAATGCTCTCAAAGCCAAACTGTGATACCAAAATAAATACACCCAAACCCAATTAAAATCCCTCAATAAAAGCAATCAGATCGCCAGCATGACTGAGCTAATACCTCGATGGATTTGTTCTTCTCTTGGGCCACGTCCGACATGCCCTTCAGCACCTGCTTCGCCTGGTCGTCCTGGACAGAATCCTTCCGTATTCTCAGCCTCATCTTCCTGGCTAGAGGGTCCCTGGGGCTGTTCCCTGCAGGACCAATTCGGTTTGACATCTCCATTCGCCTCTTTGGGCAGAAATAACCTCCGACCTCATACGGGGTGAGACCGAGTGCGACGGTGACGCTCAAACGTTTACCTCCGCCGGCCGCGGCCACCGTGGCCGGTGACGCGCCAGCCAGTCGGAGCTGGTTCTGCAGGGAGAAGTCGATGTTGTACCACTCGGCCGTCCTGTCTACCGGTTTTGGCGGCATCACCAGATTCGGATTTTCTCTGACATCGAGGACCTATGCCAAACCACATTTAGGCAAGTACAATAAACTGAAGGATAAATTCCAACATATATATTTCTGCATATTTAAAGATAATCTGAAAGTTCACAATGATGATCAGACCTTACCTCAAGGTCTGTGAGGAAATGGATGGCTTCTGGCAACGTGACGAGGCGATTTTTATTAATCACCAGTTTCTTCAGCTTCCCACATCTAAACATTCAAGCACAATGGTGATTAAAAAGCTTTATTTACCACACAAATAATTTAACACATTCCAGGCACACACCTGCACAGTCCTTCAGGGATCAGCTCGAGATTATTATTGGCTGCCATGAATTCCACCAGACTGGACAGCTTCCCAATCCCTGATGGGATTCCATCAAAATCAAGCTTGTTTGAATTCAAATACAACTTCTTCAGCTTGGCCAGCTTGCAGATTGCGGACTGAAAGAGAGCAAGGAGATTAAGGAAAAGTTCTTAAGGATCCTATAATTTTTCAGTCCATTCTGACACTATACAACGGTCCTTACAGGGAGAGATGTAAGCTGGTTCCTGGAGAGGTTAAGGGTCTCCATCTGTGTCCACTGGTCAATGCACAGGGACAGCTCAGAAATCTGATTGCTGCTCAAGTTAAGGCGTTTGAGGTTGGACAGCGTGTAAAGGCACTCTGGTACTCGGTTTAGATCATTGCCGGACAGGTCCACATCTGAAGAAAGAGAGGGAGTGAGTGTGAGGGACTAAGTGAATAATTCAACGGGCCGTTGGTTCATATCCTACAAAAGTCATTTCATAGTTGGGGGAAAAAAGACAAATACTGAGTGCTCATAACATGCAAGCGGTATACATTATCCCTCAATATATAGATTTCATATGCTTCACTCAGCAACCAAGTTGGAAAAAAAACATTATTCCAGTCTACTTGCCCAAGGCACTGTTTAAGAAGGCACTCATTACAGAGATGATCTGAATATTAAAATCACTATGGCAAGCCTATACAATTCCTATACATCTCTGCCCTACACTGTCTGTCATAAACTAAACAGCATAGAATACTCACACAGACACCACAAAACTTCCCTACATAAATTTAGAACTCACACAATCTTTTTTCACTTTATAAGCACACATGGCTCAAATGCTGCTGTAAAGGTTGTCATGGAAACATAGACAGCTGCATTAGTCTCACATTACCAGCGAGATTGGTGAGGCCCTCCAGACTTGTCGGCATATTGCTTTGGGTGCGCTGGGTATTTCTCAGATGAAGGGTTTGTAGCGCTACCATGGCTGGAAGTTGTCTATTCGACAACAGGGAGAACAAATGTTAAAGAAATGTTTAGGCCCAGGGCATTTTCTACGGCCACGCGCCCATGTGCGGAACACAGCTCCCTTACCTCAGCTGGGCGTGCATGAGCGGGTTATTGTTCAGTATTAAAGTTTGTAAGTGGACCAGCCGTCTCATTTGGGGAGGCAGGCTCTCCAGCTTGTTGTCGCTCATGTCCAAAAACAGCAAATCCGTGAGGTTGATGAATAGCTGATTTGGTATGCTGTCAATGCTTGGGAAACAAAATGAAAGGGAGTATTTGAAGATTAAGAAAATAATTATGTTCTAGGCGGATAGCTGCCAGACAATGGAGGATTTCATTTTACAAGAATATTTACTGGCACTTGAATAATATAGGCACCTGTTGTGACTAAGGTTGAGAACGAGCATGTTCTTGGAGTGCTCAAGGTCTCGGGGAATCTCCGTAAGTTGGTTATAACTCAAGTCCTGGCAGGAAAGGAACATAAAAAAAACAGAATGACAGAAGCATTTTCCACTATTGACTGAACCCCCTGGAAAGTTCAAGCGCTCAGCGCTCTGTCAAGACAGATGAACTGTATATTGTTTTCCCTTAAAGCCATCAGACATTCATTCATTTTTTGTTCTTATAATTCAGTGATCTCTTTTTAATGAGCTCATGCAGCAGCTGCTGTACCTTGGTTGCAGAATTAATTGCCTAGCAATAGTATAAACTGGACTATACAAGAACTAGTCAACTTCCATGCCAGGGGTAAAGCATAAATTATATGTTTAAGTAAATTTAACATTTAATGTTCCATGACAATGATTCATAAATAGACGATAAACTGAACCTGACTTGACCCTCCTACACATGTAGTATCAGCTGGCTGTCCTAGAGCAAATTAGATCTCCTGTTTATACTAAGAACACACACTACTAGATGGGTTACAATCCCAAAGGGATTAGACAGGCACCTGGTCACCAGAGTCGTTTTTTTGACACAAACTCCTATTATTACTATGTGCTATTTAGATGTATCAGTTCCGACTGCAGCTCTTCCACCATACAATTCGTACTCTTTTCAGATGCATTTGTATACTGTTGCTGAATTATTGTTAGGCACTTTAGGGCAACAACTCTAGGAAAAGCAGTACAGAAAAATAAACCCAACTGAATAATTTACAGTAGCAATTTCATTTCTCTCAGTTGACTTAAGCTGCACAGGGCCAGAGGGGCAAAATAAATTGTGGTACATAGAGGACAAGGTAAGCAAAGGAAACTTTTAATATGGGTCAATATATTTTGGTTTTTAGAGCAGTGTAGTGTTGGGTACATGGATGTCTGGAGTCCTTCAAGGGAAAATTTGTAACTTGGCATACCAGCACAGAGAGGTCATCCAGCTGAAATATGTCATCCGGAACCCCAGAGTTCTTCAGGTTGTTTGCACGGGCAACAATTGCCTTAGGTTAAAATAAGAAATACCGATTTTAAACAAAAGCAGTCCTAAAAACATTTTTAGTTGGGTACTAACTTTCCAGAATGCAAAAGTTTAAGTCCTATGATAATTCTAGGTATAGGATCTACATAGTTCAGGCAGTCCCAGGTTAAGAACATCTGACTTACAAACAATTCATACTGCACACGGATTGCCATAAAACTTATATTAAAAATCTGAGTTAAATACGATTTGTAATAATGAACACACAAGCTACTTTGCTCAAGGTACAGTACAGAACAGTAAATATATAATATATACTAAAACAAACATCTGACTGACTGATAACCATATGAACCTATTCTGTCTTACCTACAAATTAGACTTAAGGACAGACTGTGGGAAGAGATCTGGTTTGTAACCAGGGGGCTGTCTGTATAACTGGTTCACAATTATTTAACTTTATCCAGCATACATGAACCACAAATACTGCTCCATAAACAGCAGGAAAAATGTTGAAAGACTTTACCCTGAGACATGGTAGGCTAGACAGTTCTCCATGTAAAGTTGTCAGGCTGTTGTGGCTTACTGACAAATGTTCCTTCATTCAGAAAAAAAGAATACATGTTAATTAAAACAATGACAGATTTACGCATTAATATTAAGCAATGATTCTTCAATAAACAATTATTAAAATACAGTGAATAGTGATACGATCAGAATAAATGAATTAGCACACATTACCAATTTCTGGAGAGATGCCAATTCCTCTGGGAGATAGCAGAGTCCAGTTTTATTGAGCTTCAGCCATCGTAAGCTCGTCATGGACCTCACGTGTTCAGGAAAATAACCTCCCTAGAATCAAAACAACGTAGAAAATTTGAAAAGTGTAAAACCAGCGACATTTTATTCAAAGTATATCCAAATTATGATGCACAGCCTTTAAAACACCAAGGATTATACCCCAAAGTGATATAACACGATAACCAAACATTTAATATAGCCTGGAAACACCGTCAGGATTATATTTTGACTGAATTTGATGCAACATTAAAGACTGACACTGAGAGACTGAGCCAGCAACATTCGACTGCAAACAGGGATTAACTAGATGGACAGCTCGTATTGCAAGAACTGAAATGGCTGGTCATCTAACACGTTATGATTAAATGTGAAAAATAGTTCTTTACCAACCAAATACTACCAATGGAATATATATGTGCGGTGACTAAACAGGAAATGATGAATTACAAGAAACAGAAATAGTAACCAACGGCAGCTTCTCGCACACAGGAACTTTCTCTAGCTACTTAGTTAGTGAACTCTTTGGATAAATTACCAACTGAAATGTTAAATAACAATATAAACCCTATTTAGATACACGTTAGGTACATGTTTCTCTTTACAAAGCACCCTTTCCGTACAATTAGCCAACTACGCTAGCTCAACCGCTAGCAGGGCAGCGACAACCGGCATCGGGCCGACCGCTGGGTCACTTTACCCGCCACAATATCGCATCTTTAACAAGGCGACAAGGTGATTTAATTCGCTTACTTTAAAGTCATTTCCACTGAGGTCTACCCCCCTGATGAAGGGAAGAACTCCGGTAGCCGCCATGGCAGTCCGCTGCTCGACGTCAACCTGTTTCTATTCCTGGGCGTGTTCCTGAGTTCGTACGGTCGGCTACATGGGGATCGAGGAGAGACAGCTGCACCGCTAAAGGAGCCACAGGCTCCCCCTTCCACCGGGCACAGAATGGTACGACCCGGAACACGTGACCGGTTTCATTTCACCGTGGTGGGAGGGCAGAGGTAATGCAACCCAGCTGTTTGTTTGGTTTCCAATAGAAATTCCAGAAAATTATTAGACGTCTGATAGACTTAAGAACATGATCGTTATACATCACTAATGTGATATACGTATTTCATAGTTTCACCTCGGTGAAAATCAAGACAAGTATTTACTTGCATTTATGTGCCACCAATTTCTTTGTTGACACGTGTGCATTTTAGCATTTTATATTGACTGACCTAGATGTTTTAATCACCCCCTCATTGTTATCTTCATATGGAGTTTTTATTTAAATCCCGTATTTTGAACTTTGATTTATTGCTGCAAAGTCAAGCTGGTCGCTGTACTGCGCATGTAGGATCGGGGGATCGTGAGAGCCGTGAGTGTTTTTTTTAGACGATGGTACACGCCTTCGGTCCCGCCCATCACCCCGATGTCCGTCCATTTAGGGAGGTGCGAACAGCAGCGTCCCTTGCTCTGATTGGTCCATTCGGTTGTCGGTAAATTTGGCCTCTGGCCTACGGTCACTGCGTCGAGACGCCGGAGTTGGGAGGGTATCGCAACTCTGGAAGAAAATTAGTCAGACATAAAAACTTGGTGTCAGATATAAGATGTCATCCTTTCCCTAAGAAGGTACGTTATAGATTTATTAGACATTGACGCAAATCGTTCTTGTTCCCACAGAAAAGATTATGTAAGCTTAATTAACTAGCAAGCTAGTCGTTTTAGTATTATCTTAAACGCCGAGTCTAACCAGCTAGCTGCCCTACTGGTTAGACATTTACCAGTTGTATTGGTGCTGTTTTAGAAAACATCGGCCGATTAGCCTATGTCGCTAATAATGCGCGTGACCTGGTTGGCCCGTAGGTCGGCAGCGAACCAGCTAGTTGCGGCTCGTTGTCACGGCAGCTGGTATACTAAATACATGGCTTGCAGTGTTTTGCATCCATTAAGGATGTTGTAATTTACTGACTTATTTACCAACTTGGGTATCTAGATAACTCGCTAAGCACATAACATTGTAGCATGCTGTCATACATGCCAATATTTCGTTTTAAAGGAACGCTGTCTAGTTCAAGTGGTCGTAATTATAACTATGATCTGTTGCTGGTTCCTAGAAACCAAGTAACCAATGACCTTATGTCAGTTGCCATGGGATAAAACATACCCAATATCCTTTATGGTAAAACTAATGTTATCGATATCCTGGAAGCCAGATGATAACCGTTAGGGTAGAGGGTAATGGTTAACAAGTGGAGTTGCCAGGAAAATGTTATTAATGACTCGGAAAATGTTATTTTAAGCCAGGATATCCCAGACCTGAAAAAGGGGACCTGGGACCTGGTTTACTCCCTTCTACATTTTGGAAAAGATTTCTTAATTCGACTTTTTACAAACTCCTCATACAGACTTCACATGTTTTAAAGGCTCCTTCAGAATCTTGATGTGGTTGATTGGACCAATGCTTGGTCTTTTTATATGGCGGGGGGGTCGTGGTTTATTCAGACAAATCAAGTTGAAAGTTTATTACTAATCACCTCATCCAGACTGATCACTTTAATAGTTTAGCACTGTCAGCATTTTAAATGAGGAGTGAAAAGTTTGAAAATCATTCAGTATCTTTAAGTATGTTATTTACCTTGGACAAACCTTACCTGATAACTATGCAGCAGAGTCTGTACGGGTCCTTATGTGTGCCTCTGATTTCAGAAGTTGTTTCTGAAGGTGGGACAGAAATGTGTTGGATGTGCATAGTGTCAGATGACAGCACCATAGATTCTCATGGTGGATAGCACTGGATCAGAATCAATGCCAAGGGACCAATCACGCTTGATTGTGGGGGACCTAAAATCCTCAAGGGCAAATAAGCTAGTTTAAACCAGAAATGGGGAATATTGTTTGACAATCACATCTAGATATCTTGTTATACATTTGTTTTGTTTTGTTTGTTTTTGTTTAGTTTTGTTTTGCACTAGTATGTGTAACACTATTTGTTAATTTCACTAAATATTGCCTATGTGAAGGCAACAATGACTCTGTAGCCCTGATTAGAGTATCATGCACTAACCGAAAAAATATTAGGGGGGGGGGGATAGAGGGAAACAGAGCCTGCACGTAGGAAAAGACTTATTGATTTTCGCTTGCTTGTTATTTTGTCATTAGGCACAAGTATATTTCTGTCCTGGGTGACTTGGATAGGGATTCCATCTTCAGTGATCTTAGTGGGAATAACACAGCAAAATGAAGAACTTCCAAATCTGTCCAAAAAAAATGTACACTCTTCCTGATTGGCTATAAATATTTTATCATTGTCTATTACATGTTTGCCACTCTGGCTGTACAAATAAGAGCAGTTCTTGAGTGAATTTAATGTAAAAGTAGGATGTGGGATAATCGTCTGAATGTTGTCTACATTGCTAAACATCTTTGATCTTTGTGAGGGTTATCTGTAGTTCTGGATGATATGGTTCATATGAGAATTAAATGCTGGAATATAAATATTTAAGCATCTTTATTTTTATGTCTACAGATTGTACTGTATAACTAAAGAATATACTGTTATGTTTGATTCACAAATGATAAATGATTTTAAAATGTTACCATGATCCGTTTTGATTCACAAAAATAGTTACAGGTCGCCTCGTTAAAGAGGTTTATTGCTAACCTTCAAGCAGCACAAGCCTGGTAAACTGATATCAATGGATGGAATTGTACTTAAGTTTCCAGAAAGATATATTTTTGTTCTTCTCACAGTTTTAAGCCACTGTTACATAATTTTACTTTATAAATAAGGAGGTAAACTTAAGTTATTTCACATTAGCTTGGCTTGTCATTTTTCTCTTTGGTGAACTTTTAAACTCTGGAGTACTGATGCTTAATTTGCATTACAAGGTAAACTTACCTCTGGGTGGGCTATATTAAATGGAAGAAGAAATGAAAACCTGTGGTCATGCCCAGCCAGGCATCCTCTGACTGTCTAAAACCCATGAAAGTCTATTTCAGTGAATTTCTAAATGCAAGCAGCTTTTCATAGGTGGAGAAAGTGAGCCATAGGGTGGCATTATGATTCATCCCACAGGGCGTGTTTATGTTCAGTGTCTATCGCTTTAGAGCGTTTCACTATTTGTTGAACTTCTGGTTATATAATATTGTGGTAATGTAAACTACTGTTTTTCTGGTATGAAACTCGATGAGGTGGTTCATTGTAAAAACATCTGTCGCTTGACTGTGTCATCCTTGCAGGAGATTTTGTAATGCCAGTCACCATAATTGACGTGACTTGCAAACATGACCTTTCAAAGTCTACATGCTTATTTTCCTGGTTGCCTGACTAAGCTTTCAAAAAGTTTGCCAGCAGGTCTACGGTTAATACTCAAAGTAAGCTAAGGCAATTAATGAAAGAAGTCTACAGTTGAAATGCTTCTGCCCGTGGGCACTGTCAGCTGTTCCGTGATACAGGATATTCATGTGTGCATGCGCTCAGTCTGCAGGGAAGATGAACCATCAGGGAAAGAGGCGGGGCGAGGACGGCTTTGCCGCTGTCATTGACTTCTTGCTGGCCAATGCCCGGCTGGTGCTGGGAGTGGGCGGAGCAGCAGTGCTGGGAATAGCCACCCTGGCTGTCAAGCGGGTAAGTAAACCTGAATAGGTATATCAGGCAGCTATAAAGAACCTAACAAGGGTCACTGAGAGAGCTTGCATTGGGTGGTTTGTGTGCTGGTATTGAGGAGACCCCCTGAAAGAGCACGAATTCTGATGTCGCAGCTGATCGAACGTGCCGGCAGACCCCCAGAAGATGAGAAGGCGGATCAGATGGACAGCTGGGAGGAGCTGAGCCTGGTCAGTGCCTCTCCGAAACTGCTGAAGAAGGGTATCGAGGGGGTGGTCATGAAGCAGATCGTGGCCGCAGCGAAGGCCCAGAAAGGTACGTCTCAAGTTCAGAACGCACATCTTACACGGGAATAACACTCCAGTCAGGTTTTTTTATTATTATTGGGTAGGAACACTGCAGGGAAAGAGTCTAATTATCAGATCAGATTTGCTTCTGTGTCGGGAATAATGAAAGGAAACATTGTGCTCTGACCTCTTTTCTGCTTTCCAGCGGAGTTAAACAGGCCCGTTAGTGTGGCAGAGAAGCCCAAGGCCGCAGAGAAGAAGGAGCTCCTGTGCCTCACTCTTCAGGAGAAGTTACAGCGCTACTATCAGAACCAGGTGGTTCTCTCCGTGGAGGACGTGAGCCGAGCCCAGCAGCAGGCTTTGGACATCTGCACAGAAATCCAGGGCTTCCTCCACTCCAAGCACCCTGACATGCCTCTGGGAGAGATGCATTTGGGCGGCTCCTTGTTGGACGATTTTCAGGTCATGGCTGCAGACCACGCCTGCCTCCTGGTGCCCTTGCAGGTCGAGGACTCTCTCTGGGCGCTGATTCCAGGAGAGGAGACGATCCTCGGAAACCCCCAATTCTGGATGGTGCGTCGAAAGAACCTGGAGTACTTTCCACGTGGGCGAAGTTTCTGGGACAGGTTCTTAGTGGGAGGCTACCTTTCCTCGAAGCTGATCACCGAAGTCCTTAACAAGACTGTGATGGAGACCATGAACTGGCCATCAATCAGCAGCACCTTGGAGTGCCAGGTAAGGCCGGTTATGGGGTCCCAGGAGCTGAAGCTGGAGGTTTTGGGCCAGAACAGCAAGCTGTACATCAGCATCCTGCCCACCGTGTGTCTGAATAACACCATCCTAACTGCTCAGCTGGAAGTCACTGGCAATTTTGACAACTTGTGGTACCAAAGCTTTTACACCTCCGAGACTGCGAAGCTCGCCGAACTGGACGAAAAGGACTGTGGTCTTCGAAAGAAGTGTGTGAAAACCCTGAAGGCGGTGTGCAAAAACAACCCCGCATTGCAGAAGCTGTCTGGGCGACACCTGATAAATCTCATTTTACATCTCAGTGAAAAGGAATCCGATTGGACAGAAGCTGCTTTTGCTGATAGGTTTCAACAGGCAATCAAAGAGATGATTGGCTACCTTGAAATATGGTGCCTTCCCAGTTACTTTAAAGAGAATGTGAACTTGCTGTCTGAGTTTTCTGAGGAAGAAATTGATGAAATGGGTTTTATGTTGTACTGTGCCGTCTCTGAACCAGAGGTTCTTCTCCAAGCGCTATAGCTCTTTGAATATGTGTTCATTTTACATTTAAAAACTGTGTCCCCTAACAAATGTACACCTAAAATAAAATTAAAGTCTATATTTTTTTAATTTCGCCAAGTTTCTTAGATGAATTGTACTTTTTCTTTTAGGTCAAGTATCTTGTAGATGACATTGTGAAAATTATTGAAAACAAATTGTTTTACGATATATTGAAATAATGTTGCATATCAACTTTGTCGACTTTTCTTGCTCAGTTGATTTGACAGTTGATTTTAATTTAAATGCCGCACAAAATCACCACTCTGTGCACTTTATTGTTCTTTGTTAAAGCTCCTTCTTTTGATTTTGAGGGATGTATCCTTTTCATTCCTGTCCTTCAGGCAAACAGATTTATGTAACATGAAATGTTAGACTATTGAACATACATTTGTAAAATTAAAAATCTAAAATTCTTCTTTTCATGTACCACAGAAGTAAGTTTAAAAAAAAAAAAAGTGTCTTCATCAGAACCAATTTTCACCAATCCATAATTTTATTCAATGTTTTAATTATCAGTTAATGATTAGTAATGTCATCTGGATTTTTATTCCTCTGGGGCATATGTTCACAAGTGAAACACTTCTGCTTAACTGCAATTATGGTAATATAGTAACACCATTCATGCACTATTAAAATATACTATTGTATTGCACTTGGCTGGGAGTGTCATTCCCTTTCCAGCATCAGGATAGCCACTATTTATTGGAAACCAACAATGTTGTTTTTTTAATGGTGTTACATTAAATCTGGAGGGGTCTTATACAGAATTTTAAGCAAATTTCCAACAAACACAGTTTAAAAGTCTTTTTTTTTGTTTTCAATTTCTTTAGAAGAATAGACATTGAGTAAAGAAATGTATCATATACCGGTAGGGTAATTAAAGGGAGGCTGTGTCTGTAAGAGTAACACTTGAATAAAGCAGATGAATAGTAATAGTTTGATTTCAACTCTTTTCTGTCGCAAAACATTGCCAGACATTGACTTTGGCCGTGATGAAAGCAAAATGAAAAACTTTCTTCACTCTGTTAAGGAAATGTTAAAAGAATCCTTGCTGATCTTTGTATATAATGTGCATTTTTGTGGTCACACAAATGTGGCCCGCAATGAGGGGTTAGTGTTTATTAGTAAACAATTTAAAGCAATGAAAGCAGCAAAATAGGACAACGTTGACGTTTTAGGCTATAGTCCTATGTGTTCCAAGGAACGCAGTGAAATTCTTGCACTGTAGTTTCAGGGTGGGGGTGGGATGGGCAGGTGCGTGGAGGGACCGTAGGACAACAGTGCAAATAAAGAATAAAACAGCAGTGGAGTAAAAGAAACAAAAGAAAACAAGTAAAACCCGCCATATAATAAGTGTTACTCCACCGGTCAGTAGGATGCATGTCAGCTTCTTTTCGTGGCGTGCTGTCAACCAGCGATGAGGTTTATCTAAACATAAAGTCTAAAATAATTTGACTGGACAATATAATCCCGAGTCTCCTTCAACACCCTGCATGCCCGCTGAATTTTTTCAAAGTCAGGGTGCGGAGTAGTAGACAATCGGCCGTATGTTTTGCTAGATTTCACAGAGAGACAGTGACTGTCAAGAAGCTTACGGCTTACCGACTGGCCGAGACCAGGGACCCATGCGGCCCCTCCGCTGTGTCTTTAAGACGTGACGTCAGTTCGGCAAAAATTAATTATTAATTATTAACCCTTTCCCGTCCTGTCAAAATAAACCACAGGCGTAGATCGGGTAAGATAGGCTGTTTGCTATCCGATCTCGGATCAGTGGGATGTATTGAAATCACATTTTAAGAGTTAAGATAGAAGAAGGTGAAATTGATTCTGCATCAGCTGTCAGAGGCAAGGAAGTAACTAAAGATAACATATGCTATGGTCGGTTATCTAAATAATTATTACAGAAAAATGATCACAGATAACTAAAACATATATGTTTAATATTTTTAAGGTTACAGGCATTAGCTTGTGGTGCGGTATTTAGCCTGGACCTTTGCAATGCAGTATAAATAAGAGAGGAGTCCGCTTGGTACTTCCTTGTTGCAAGGTTGTCACATGGCTAAATATGGCTGATGATCTCCACCGCTGGCTTCAGATGTGCTTCGCTCCATTTTCGCCGTCGTCTCACCGTCACTTACGCTTTCTGCATAAAATCTGATTCGGAGAGGGTGGGACGCAGAGAAGGAGATACCGCTAACCTAGTTTCCCGGCGCCTTACCTTCGGCAAGTCAGTAACACGGCACATCTCTTATTTTCTTGTTCGCGTTGCCGTAAGATGACACAGTGTTGCTGATCGTTTCGGCTAGGCAATAGCGTTTATTAATAGCGTTGAAAGGAGAAACACAGATCACCTCACAGATGGCGTAGACGTATAAGCGCTTGTTGAAAGGTCCGAGTGTGTTATATACAATTTTTAAATTCTGTATTATGCTCTACTCGTTACACTGGACATTGAACATAGCGAATATGTATGGAAGTGCAGCTGTCTCTTGACAGTGTTGAAAACATGACTGGTGACTGCAAAAAGACAGCAGGATAACTCTTTATCCATGCCATCGACACGGAAATAGAAAATATGATTGGCTCCCCCGATTTGGTGGCATTTACCAAAGAAAATGATTTTGGAGATGCCAATGTAGATAATTCTCTGCTACCAGAGGAGTTCAACGTGCCTCCATTCCCGTATTCTGAAAATGAAAATCCGTGGTCAAAGACTTCTTATGCGAAATTTACCAAGGATTTCATTCTCATCTCAGAGTTTTCCGAGCAGGTCGGCCCACAGCCTTTACTTACCATTCCGGATGGACCTAAGGTGTGTGGCACATTCGATCTCAATTACTTCTCCCTGCGTCTCATGTCCGTAGATTACCAAGCCTCCTTTGTGGGATACCCCCCTGGATGTAGCTATCCAAAACTTAACTTTGTAGAGGACTCCAAAGTTGTGCTCGGCGATTCAAAGGAGGGTGCTTTTGCCTACGTGCACCATCTCACCCTTTATGACTTAGAAGCTCGGGGCTTTGTCAGGCCGTTCTGCATGGCGTACATTTCAGCCGACGAGAGGAAGATAATGCAGCAGTTTCTAGAGCTGTCCGCTGAATTCTCCAAAGCGTCCGAGTGTTTGAAGACTGGAAACCGGAAAGCTTTCGCAAATGAGATTGAAAAGAAACTCAAGGACCTGGAATATACCCGAGTCATCCTACATAAGGAAACTGAATTACAGAAACAGAGCAATGGCTGCTTTTCCACTCAAGCAATAGAAAAAGCGAATGAGTTAGCCAACGTCGAAAAGTCTATATATGAGCATAAAGATCTGTTGAGGCAAATTACTTCCTACCCAAACAGAAAAATGAAAGACCCCGACTTTCTTCCCTATGATTCAGAAAATACAACTGAGTCAACTGACTTAGGTCAGGACCCTGTGAATGACTCCAAACCTCAAGGTCAGTCGGACAGCCCCGATATTAAACGCAGCCCCTCGTACATCCCTCAGCTCATAAAGGCGAAATCGGCGAAATGCTTTGATAAGCGCTTGAAGACACTCGAGGAGCTCTGTGACTTGTATTTCTACCACCAAACCATGGATCAGCTAAAGCAAATTGAGAAGACCTTCAGAGGAGATCTTTGCTATATCTACACAAATCAGATAGGTCAAGCTCTGCTGAAGAAACAGAAAGTCACAAACTTCCTTTTTGAAGATTTCAGCAGCTGGGAGGAGGAAGAGACCGATAAGGACACTTATAATGAAAAGGATAATTTGCTTAATAATCTACCTCCACCTGCTTCCATCCAGGCAGGTGAACCTGTGAGTCTTGAATCCTACGCTTCCTGTGTAGAAACTCTTCATATAAAAATGGACCCAGGTGATGAAGTAAAAGTATTTCAGGAAGAAGCCTTGACAGAAACTTGTGCTTGTGACATCACACAGGGTCTCTCTGATGAATATATGGATGCTATAATGAAAGGGAGTCTGAGCAGTGGTGAGAGCATTGAAGTTCTTGGCACGGAGAAGTCTTTTAAAGCTCAGGGACCTCAGCTGAATGAAACCGTCACGCATCTTTCCCCACATTATCCTGTCACAGTCAGGAAAAGGATTGTCACCAAGAGGGCCAATAGTGAAGATAGCATTGAAGTCTTGAGCACTACAGATTCCATCATACCCGAGGATTTGAGAGCATCCTATCCTTGTGCTATTTATGAGGAAGACTACAGCGATACAGGAGAGGACTGCACAAACAATATGCACGAGCCGATATTCTCCATAAATTCAGACACCGTCGCCCATAACGAATGTGTTTACGATGCAGCGACTTTGGTCCAAGTGGATGCGACTTGTTGCATGGGACAGGAGGGCCTTAGTTATAAAGTGCCCTCCCCCGAGCTGGCACAGGAGTGCTCTGCCAATGGGGTGGTCAAACAGGAGCCGCAGTCTTGCCGCCAAGGGGACTTGGCACTGCAGGTGGATTTCACATTCGATGATGCAAGTATATCTGATGGTCCTGTATCTGGTATCACCCCTTACGAGCTGAACCCCAACTGTCTGTCAGATGAGACCTCCAGGATGACCCTGGATGATTGCTCGGACAGCACCAGCTTCATGAGCACGTCGACATGCTCTGATAGGACGAACCCGCCTTTTCTCTATGGCAGTCCCGTTACTGTGAAGCAGAAGAAGAAGGCTGGGCAGTGTGCCCTCCGATTTATCCGACAGTATCCCTTCGCTCAGCAAGCCATACACTGCCTTCTGAGTGGAAGGCCCCTGGTTGTTTTGGGAAGTGATGAAAGAACTGTGAAAAAGCTAGTTAGCGCTTTGTCCATTTATGTACCTAATCTGGGCAAGTATGGCCAATCTGTGAAAGCATGGCTGTCTTCTCCCTTCCAACTGACAGACCTGCAGATCTGGAAGCTGATTGGTATTCACAAGTAAGTGTCTTATTTGGCAATGCTAAGCATATACGCTATTTAAAAGTTTAATACTACAGCCTGTTGTAGTTATTACTAGTACACTAGCTTTACTACTAGTCAGTTCTGTCCGTAATTTTTTGTATAATTGACAGATGTGTACTTCAGCGTATAAGTATTTGTGTCCACAGGTGTTCTTGTTTGAAGAATTGTGACTTTTGAGTCTTGATGGTGTGTTAATGCAAAAAATAGCAATAAATCGAAGAGCAAATTTCCAAAACTTACTTAGTTCACGGGTTTTTGAGAAAATTTCTATGGGCTGAATGAGTTTTGGAAATTTTAATGAAAGTTCCTCTTTGGATTACATGAGGACTGAATGAGATTTTGTTCCCAATACTGTAACATATGATGTGGAAGACTGACTTTAGGTCATTGGCTGTCAAAGAACAAAACAAAAAACAATCTAGTGAGTGTGTTTTGGAAATTTGCTCTTCAATTCCACATTCTTAAACGTTTCCACAGATTAAAGACACAAACATTGTTAAAATGTCTCACTCAGTCGGACCGTAGATTGGGGTGCATTGATCTGCAAAACAGAGTTATTTTAGTGAAAATGTGATTTTATTATTGAGTTATAATGGGGAACTGTAGAGCCTGTTTATGTCTTACGCCACACTGGCTTCTGCAAAAACTTGTTTTTTCACATGACACAGCAGCCAGTGCATGAAAGCGGAAAAAAACTGGGCGAAAAAAACTGGGCGTTTCCCTGTTGGCACCAAATCTACCAGGCAGCTGATTCTTAGTGCTAA
>JAODJU010000095.1:24133982-24155005 GCA_026776725.1 Gnathonemus echidnorhynchus | reverse complement strand
GAAAAAAACTGGGCGAAAAAAACTGGGCGTTTCCCTGTTGGCACCAAATCTACCAGGCAGCTGATTCTTAGTGCTAAAATGCATTCATCCCATAACACACCTCGCATTGTCTACCGAATTAAGGTCCTAGTCCTGTTGTTTAATTCATTATTTGGAGTACAGTAAGCCATAAAGCACGAGTGAGTTATAGTACAGCCTACTGTATAATGCATTACGCCCCCCCCCCATCCCCTCTGCTTTTTCAGGGTCACGTCTCCAGCGGGGTTTAGCATCCTCCACTCCCTGAAGCGCTATGGTCGCTACATCAGCATCCTGGATGCCGATCAGAAGACCCTGCGCTGCCCCCCATACAGAGGAACGCTGGTGGAGCGTTTGGCCGACCACCAGACGCAGATCAAGCATGGCAGCACCTACTTCCTGCACGCGCAGAGCTCGCTGACGCAGCTCTGCGCCAAGGCCTTCCTGTACACTTTCTGCCACCACCTGCATCTCACCGTGAACCCCAGCGAGGACCAGGAAGTCGTGGCTGCTCGCAGGACGCAATTCCTGCGGCACTTCAGCTGCGATCCGGAGGACGGCAAGGTCTTGCAGTTCCTGTCTGAGCTCATCAAATGCCATTACCTGCGGGGGCCCGGGAAGGGGGTCAACCCCCCCATCTTTGGCTTTAATTACGTCACCAGCGTCGTGTATAAAATATAGATGTGAGTATGTCATGTGCCGGGTTGCATTACTGACCTGTTTGTTCTAAAGTTTTATTTTCCAGTCATGCTGTGGTAAGAATGTCTGGAGAACTAATGAATTTTACATGTTTTTTTTGTTTTTTCCCAAATGCCTGTGAATGTGAAGTCCGATGAACACGTTTGCCGTGATTTTTCCTCTTGTACTTTGTAAGCTGTTAGTACTTAATCTGTATGTGTTATTTGAGAGCCATATGAATAGGAGAATAGCAACTAATATACTGTATTATGAGCAAAAATCATAACCCCAACAGAGGGGTATTTTGACTAAGAGAATTTAATCTCGAAAACATGTTGTATGATGTTAACGTGCATATATATTTTATCAAAGAAGGACTTTCAGGTTACGTGCTGTTTTTGTGCCACAATTGTACATGTGGTGTAGAAATAACGTACCGAATGCTCAAGGGATGCTGCTGTCTTTTTTTCTGCCAAAACAGGTATTTTCATCTTGTTGGCATTTTATCACCAGAAAATGTTCTGAGGGCTCAGGGCCACCAAGACCTTTGGAATCAGTGACATTTCCTGATGTTTTGTGAATGATTGTGCAAAAAAAAAAAAAGAAACCTTGAGAATCTTAACCAAGAACATGAACTGGAAGCGGGGGAAGGATGGATGGGGAATCGATGGGAGTGGAACTGGGATGTGCATTAGTGTGGGTGATTGGGAAATGGTCAGAGCTGGCACGGGTCTGGCACGGGTCTGGCCCGGATCTGCAGGAGTGCAGTGGCTTGCATGAAACAGCTACTCCCTCTGCTGTGGGGTGATGAACACTGTTGCCTTCTGACCACTTACTATGATGCAAAGAGAGAGCAGGAGAGATGCGGGCAGAGGCTGTGGTATCACACAGAGCTGGGGGCTCCTTTCGCTGCGGACATCTTCTCACGTGGCACCTGTTTGCGTTCGTTTCAGCTTTTTTTCCATCCACTAGGAGAAAATCACTGTGCCTGTAAACAAACACTATTAATCAGTTTCTCATTTCCAAAGTGTCCGACGTTAAGGCTGAGTGATGACTAACTACCGAAATATCTGAACATGGAAACCATTTTAGCTGCTGATCTTTGATGTCGGGGCAGACAGGTGAATTAACCTATAAGAAAAAAGTATGGTGTTCTGGGTTAAGTTATGTGTATAATCATAGATGGAAATCAATATTCAATCAGGGTCCTGGGTTCTGTGCATGGTGTAATATAAAAATGTCATTGCATGCTAAAAACATATTTTATGATGTATGTATGTATGTATGTATATGTGTGTGTCTGGGATCAGCTATCATTAATTCCACGTTATCAGTTGTTTATTTGAATCAATGCTAGTAATAATGTCTTTACCAAATTGTTGAACATAATCTGATTAATCATCATAACTTTATATCCTTAACATTTAGCTGATCCCATCGTTTCTGAAAATGAACACGGTTCCATTTGGCAAATTCTCACGTCTCATATAAACATAGTGGCCTCTTAATTTATTGAGAGTGTTGTACAAAGCCATGAGGTCCTTAAGCAACCACAGTGTTACATATTTACGCCAAATGATGTGAGTTCCGCCGGCTTCGATTGGTGCCAGTGATTAGGGATGTGTGTAGGTCCACACCCCAAAGGTGTATGCCGCCTTCCAGAACAAATCTTGTTTAAAATGATTGAAGCCGCCATAGTGTTTTTTGCTTTTTTGCAAGCTGTGGTTTTTAATGTTATTCTTTAATAAGCCATAATGCAGTAAAGCCTTCGGGGGAATCGGTAGGTCTGTGCTCTGAATTTTTTAAACGTACCCTTTTCAGATTCATTACCATCAAACACTGATACTGGATTGACAGCCCTGAAGTTGCTGAAGACCAACCGATCCAGTAATCAGCTATATATACTGTACACTGACTCATTTATTTTGCATACCTCACAAAATATTTTTCCAGATTGTCTGAGGTACTTTTCAAAAACTCAGATCATATGTTTTCAGAGTTAAACGTTACAGGATTTGTAGCTAAAAATGAGGCAGACCGATCTAATGCCTCGTGATCTGATCTGTGTACGCACGGTTTATCCACACTGCCTTTGTGTGTTAGTGCATGTTGATGTGAGTGTTGAGGTACAGCGAGTGAGAGTCTGTGTGGTTAAAGTTCTTATCGTTTGCTAATTATTTAGAGCATTAATATGACAAACTGTAACGGTCTGTATTTTCGGTATTGATTTTGCACAAAAATGAAATTCAGATTATTTATTATTTTTCTTTTTATCTATGTACTGTTAATTGTACACAGAAAATTATATCTAATAAAGAAAATGGCATTGATACTGACAGCAGTGTTTAGGGTCATTGTGGATTTATTTTTGCAACGTGCAAAGAAAAATTGTTCAGGAGTAATAAGCATGTAAGATGTTGCGAAAGTATGATTACATCCAGAAAAATGTAATGATGCAAACGGCATACTTAGCCTTATTAATGTTAGCAGTAACACGTCTTTCTGCTGTAATATGATACTGTATATGAACATGCTCCTTTAAATTAATGTTATATATCAGTCTTCTAAAATATCGTCCCATTTCATACTTCAGCAGCCATTTCCACACTTAAACAGTTGGCGTAAACTGTTTCTCTCATAGTTTGAGCTACAAAATAACCAAGCTATTACAGAATAACAAGGGCTTTTCAATTAAGCTTCACAACAAAGACTTAGTAGGGAGGTTCTCAGACACACTCTGCACGGTGGAATAAACCAGTCGGAGCTGGTTTTCAGCAGAAGTGTGTAAGCCCCAATTATCCCCGTGACGGCGGTTCACAGGCTACTCCTTGGCTCCTTCGGCCAGCCTCTATCTTCTGTTAGCACAGGAGGCCGAATAAATCCGACTGAATACTGGAAGTCATCTTCCCACGTTCCTCCTTTCCTACATTCATGCCTGATGCCCACGTTGCAAAAAAAGCAAACCTCAGCAGATGTGTGATTATTTTGATTTATTAATTAAGAATGGGTGCATTGGGCCTGAACTCCGAAGAACATTCTTGCACAAATAAATTACATACCTTTATATAAATTGCCCCCAAACAATGTATTAGCAGTACACAGGACTATGATCAGCATCTGAATTATGAACTCACATCTTTCCCTCACACATCTCAAACACAAAAAGTACGAGTTCATTTGTACTCCCTATAGTAGATTAAACACTATTCAAGAGACTTAGTGACTTCCTGAATATAACGGACATTCGTTTTTCCATCACATAGGCATTGCTTGTACAGAGTATTACTTTCTAACGCTATTCTTTGGCCTGATTCTTCTCTTCACTGACATCTTCAGGCTCTCGAGTCGGCAGTTTAAACCTTTCCCAAGGATGCGGAGTCTCCTGGCCGGGCATCGACTTGAGCCAGTTAGCGTAATAACCTCGGAAACCATCGATTTTATCCAGGTAGGTATTTCTTGATTTGTACTGGAAAAAAGGATGAAAACAATACTCTTTAATTTAGCAATTTAATTGTGATTCTCTGCATGCCTGATTCTAGGTAAAGGTAGCCATCGGCATTCAGTGAGATGTAAAGACAGTTGATAACTTACCCTGTCGTACTTCTGCGGATACTGAGCTACGAACTCGAGCTGCCGTATGACGACCTCCGTCGGGGCGACCTTGTTGTGCTTCATGCTTTTGAGAATCTCCTTCAAATACATGTAGTCCAGCCGTTTAGAAGCACTGCTGATGAGGGCGCTGTACACATGGGCGTTGGGAATGACCCCAGAAGCCTACGGTCAAATACACGACACACTTAACAAGCCACTCGCACACCAATCCATCACTGTCCTTATACATCAAAGCACAAACACATTCCATTTTTAGAAAACAAGACTGTGGCCCATCCTTCAGAGTCCGGTTCTGTGACACATTTGATTTTCTCAAAGATTAATTAAGGAGGACACGTCACAAATCCACCATCTTCTCATGGCCTTGATGTAACCTCTGCCCATCCACAAGGTTCAAGGAAGTCATTGAAGCACATTGACCTTAATCTTAAGCCACTCTAGTACTGATTTGACCCCATTCTACATTACGCCTAAATAGCATGCACTATGGCTGTGGTTTTCAGCTTCGGCAATCTGGCTAAATGCTGGTGTCACCCCTGGTCCAGGCACCCGAAATACACTCATCTCACCTGCATTTCAGAAAGCAGCTGCAGTCCATCTTCCTTTCTGCTGCAACCAACAGCCAGGCTACAGTAAGTCTGACGGTCAGCTGTCAAACCCCTCTCAGCCAGCATGGGAATAAGGGCCTGAAAGGGATCGTTTACAAGGTGAGCTTCTTCTAAATAGCACAAATGATGATCATCACATGTAACAATAATAATAATATTAATAATAATACATTTAATCAGTATAGTGCTTATGTTAGATAGAGGATGCACAGAACACACAGTAAACCTAGGTTTACAACATGAGAACAATGCATAAAGACTATTGCATAAAATACATTTATAGAAGTTGGAAATATAAAATATTTCAGGCATGTGTTCAGGTCTGCATTTAAAGTAAAGACAGGGCTGTAACAGTACGCATATCCCTCCTGTACAGTTTCATTTACTATTCGGAAGACAAAGCAAATTAATACATTTCCTTACACAGGTGAAACCTAAATTCACAAGTAGATGTTCAACAGGAAAAACATTATGCTAGTTGTGATAAGGACTGGGTGATAAACTGATGAAATATTGTTGATTATGATAGTGATGTAGTCAAGACCACCTAAACTGAGACCACGTCATTACCAAGACCATAGTGTATCGAGACCGAGACAAGACCAAGACCAAGGCAGGGCAAGACCGAGTCAAGACCACGATCGAGGCAGGATGAGACCAATAAATGACCAAGACTAAGGCAGGGGGAGACCAGATCTCCCCTTAAGTCCCTTAAAAACGTGTGTGCAACTGGATAAATGTACTAGAACTATGTGACCAACATAATGACAGTAACCTGCGTTTAAATCGATATTTAAAACTTGGTTGCCAATATAAAAATCACCACCTCGAAAAACCACGATTTGTAACTGAATCGATTTCCCTCCACCCTGATGTATTATATATGAATATATGATGCATGATAATGTAGTAATTTAAGAACCGTATATTATAGTATTGGTGTACTCTATAATATCTGATAGCTTAATTGAATTAATGAAAATTGTTAAATAAAATGATGTTGCCATTACATTCAGCGATATTGCGGTGTCTCTCGAGTAATTATAGGGAAATATTCCTGACCTTTGCTCCGTTTAAGTCTCCTGCTCGAGCTCTTTTTCTCACTAGCGTGTTAAAGAAGGCAATGTCCAGCTTCAGACGGTGCTGCTCAGAAAGGGTCAGCAGGCCTGCCTCCGCCGCGTCTCCCGGCTCCGTCACCTCGCTCAGCAGCGTCAGCGTCTTGATGTCGGGCGTCAGGCTGTCAGAGAGCATCTTCTTCAGGAAGCCCTCCATGCCCCCCATGAGCGCCAGCCTGTCACAGGGGCGGGCCAAGTTCCCCAGGGAGACCACGTTGGAATGGACAGCTCCAACGTTGAGAAGGTTGGGCAAGTTCTCACCAAGACGCTGAATGGGAGCGGACTGGTCGTGACATACTCGGCTCAGTGCTGGGATGGGGAGCTGGCTGGGGTTATTGGGCTGTCGAGACCCAGTCTCTTCACTCAGGGATGTCCCATCTAGACTCCCCCGGTCGGAGACCACACCACCACCATGCCCCATAGTATCACAGCATCCTGGGTCCTTTTCCACAAAGACCTGCCTTTCGAAGGCATCCACGTCGAAATCCGTCACGTGCGGTTCCCGAACTCTTTCGCGCTCCCTCGACCCCCGTCCTCGTCTTGTCGCCTTGGGGTCCGATGCCCCATCATCCCTCAGCAGCAGAAGGGAGGCCACAGCCGGGTCACTGATGCCACAGTCCCGAGCGGCGCGGAGGAGCAGGTTATAACTGTGCAAATTGGGCTTTATTCCACACTTCAGCATCTGGCGCCAAACCTAGAAGAAAAAATAAATTAATTAATTAATTAAAAAACGGGCTAAAAAAGTGCATTCGGACATTCCGTATGATTAAATAACACATGGAGGAGTTAAAAATGCAACCCTGACCTGTAAGGCGAGCCTGAAGCCATCTTTTTGGTCTTTAATGCATCCCATCAGCAAAAAGTTGAATGTCTCATGTGTGATGATGTGGCCACTCTGTATCATCTCCTGCAATGGTGAATTTCAATTACAGGGCACCTGGGGGGGCATGCAAGAGGTCGCTTTTGGACAAAGAAATCAGAAGCAGCGCCTCCCTCACCCGCAGCACATGGAAACAGCCCCGGAGGTCGGAGCAGAGCGCGTGGGTCTTGAGCAGAGCGTGGTACGTGATGGTGCTCAGCTGCACGTTCTTCCTCCTGAGCTCTTGCTGAAGGCTGAGGGCCTGCTGAAGGCCGGACTCCTTCCAGGGAGACTCGGCACAGGCGTTGAACAGAGCGGTGTATGTCGCGTCGGTGGGGATACGGCCCCGCTTCTTCATCTGTCATTAAGTGGAATAATTTCACTTATATTTGTTTAGCAGATGCTTAAGTCCTTCAAAGGCGAAACACACGAACTACACGCTGACTGAAACTGAGGAAAAGGCTGTTTTGCCTTGGTTTTAGTGTGAATTTCATAGAGTCCGTAATTTTCTTCTTGTCTTCAAAAGTGAGGACAGTCAAACTAAGATATATTGTCACAAGATAAAACAGAGCCCAAGAGACCTGATTTTGGTCATAACTCATTTATGACAAACTGTGTTAACTGTGTTTTGCCTTTGCGGGGCAGTATGTCACAAGCATAAAGTTGTGAAGGTACCAACTTAGGTACTAGCTCAGCTAGGCTGACCTTCCAGTGAGTGACCAGTAACAAGTGCAAGTTAGCAAGAGATACACAAAGCATTACATAACATTGTAAGGACCTGACATTTGAAGAAGCTAGTCAGATCAAAACAACATGAGGAGATTCCTGCTAAACAACTGCAAAATACCACAGTGTCCAGTGTTGCCAGGAGACCATAATGACCAAGGGATGGCCAACCAAGATGGAAGGCAGGTCAGGTGAGCTAGTTTTCATGGAAAAATACTATGAACACATGTCTGGTTTCTCTATATGGTTCTATTCATAATTCTTGCTGAGGATCTTTATATTGAATATTGTGAGTTAAACTTTAAGCAGCATTATTTAGATTAACTAGACACCTTACACTTCTCCCATTCCAAAAATAGTTCTGTACAAAAACAACCTGGCTTTAACGCTTGATGGACAGCGGCTCACTAACTTTAGCAGCAATAACTTGGCAGTGATATGTAGGTGTTATTTTACCATCAGACTTCCACTCACATCACTGTAAAGCCTGAAAGCCTTTTTGACGTAGCCGACGCGACCACAGCCCCCTATCAATACGGTGTAATTGAACTCCTCTGGTTTCAGCCGCTCAACCTTCAGCATCTGTGTCTCAAACATGTCCAGTGCTTCAGCCAGCTAAAACAGAGGAAAACAGGGAAATACACTTGAAACACTTCTATGTTTTCTCCAGTACTTCAAATTACTGAAACACAACAAATTCATACAGAGCTATAATTATTATGCAGTTAATTCATGGGTTTTCTTTCATCGCCCGATATTGGCTATATATGTAAAGTGAAGGTATTACCACAGTTTACCTTGTTTTTCTTTATCAGCTTCTTACACTGAAGGAAATACCAGTACTGGGTGTTTCTTCTGACTGGCCTGGGTCGCAGTTCAGCTTCATCCTCTGCATTTTCACTGCTGTACGCATAATCTTGGACTTCGGGTGACGTCTTGCGAAAAAACTTTCGGGATGAAAACCTCGAAGAGAGGGACCCAAAGCCATCTCCGGTTCCAACATTCGTGTCCTTGTCACAGACATCTGATGCTGATGGACCCCTGTGATCCACCTTGTGATTATGGGAATTATTTTGTGAAGTGACGGACGAACTAAATCTTCTACTCTGTCCAAATACAATATTCTCCGACGTCACGGTTTTAAATACAGACAAACTTCCCCCGTGATTTTCCCAAGTTGACCCAGTATAGCATTTTAGACTATGGTTGAGAATAGCTCGTCCGCGTAAAATAAACCTTAGAGACATTCTCGTCATAGACGTAATACCTCAAAAAACACTTCTGTGTTTAAGGAAATAATTCGTTATACTGTCTTCATGCCACCTATCTCCTGACATGAAAGCAATCCAGGTATCAGGAAGCTGTCAGAACTACGAGTCAGACATCAATGTTGAAATATTTGTGTGGAATTTAAGTTTGCATCTTAATGAAATCTGGTAATACACTCACATCCAGCGCCATTCACTTAGCTGTAGAGAATTCAAGGAAATTTCAAAATAAGGAGAAATATGAGAAATATACTTCGCGAAATAAGTGTAACTCTCATACAGCATGGCCTTGCTCAGCAGCCATATGGGAAACACTCACATGGTTACCTCTGTCCTCGAGAAGGTCTGATCTGTCCAGGCCTACTAGTAGATGCATTTTTTCGAGAACCATTAGGTTTTTACAAACAAAGGCGGCAACAACGAAAGTCGTTCTACATTCATACTGTTCGCATAATTAGAATTAAATACTATGAATTAATTCCAAACCAATTCTGTCAATTCACGGAGCGCGGCAGCCTTTTACTCTGGGCTCGATTAGCCTGGCCTGGAAGGTCGGAGTTCGGAGTTCAGGTCGTCGGGTTTTCGGCAGGAGGGAGAGGGATTTTCTTGTTGAAGAAAAGTGATCAGTCTCTGAAAGTATTTTATCTCATATTTGTACGAAAAGCTTACGTTTCCATGTGCCTCGATTTCAGCGGAAGCATTTTGAACAAACGCGTGTTTTTGCTCGATTAGATCCTGGTTTGTACATAGCTGGTCTCTCACAGGTGGGAAACATGCAGGACTTGATAGCTACAGTGGATCATATCAAATTTGATCTGGAACTTGCTGTTGAGCAGCAACTGGGTGCTCAGCCTTTACCCTTCCCAGGAATGGACAGTAAGTGCAAATATTTCATCAGCTAGCCCTCCAGTCCGATAAAATTATTAGATCGCACAAAAGTGCTGGTCGCTATAGTAAGTTAACATAGAAGTGGCGCGTCTTCCGTGACATCATACACACCGCCGCCAAGTCAGATAAACATTGATCGATTGGTTCATTTTCAAATACAAAATTAACGTATTAATAATACCTTATTTTTGTACATCGCGTTTCGTGTAGAGGATTGTTATTTAAAACGATAGTGTCCTTTACTGTACTTTATCTGTACTTTCACAACACTTTCAGAATCTGGAGCGGCTGTGTGTGAATTTTTCATGAAAGCAGCTTGTTTAAAGGGTAGGTATAAAATCTCGTTTCAGTTTCGTTACTGTTTACCGTTAATCCGGGGAGCCATCAACGTGAATTTAAATCCCTACTGATTAAAACATGGTAGTTATTTGAATGTTCTGAGTTATTTTTAGAAATATATATTTATTTATATCTAATGACTGTTTTCTTTACTACTTGGCACTGTGGTATTTGCGTCTGTTTACTTAATTTCTTGTTGTATTTCCTATGTGTTCCTCTGTTTTGAAGGCGGCATGTGTCCATTCCGCCATATCAGCGGGGAGAAAACGGTGGTTTGTAAGCACTGGCTGCGGGGTCTCTGTAAAAAAGGCGACCAGTGCGAGTTCCTCCATGAGTACGACATGACCAAGATGCCCGAGTGCTACTTCTACTCCAAGTTCGGTGAGTGGGCCTGCCACACATCTACGGAGCAGACCGGTGCCTTTCGGGTCGTCCCTCAGAGTGACTGATTCTCAAACGTCTCTGCAGGCGAGTGCAGTAATAAGGAATGTCCATTCTTGCACATTGACCCCGAGTCAAAGATTAAGGACTGTCCCTGGTATGACAGAGGATTCTGCAAACATGGTGAGCTTTTTACATGTCGGTCTGTAATATGAACTGTAAATTACAAATACGCATGCAGAATATGAGAATATGTGGGGCCATGTTCCGCATGCAGAATCGCCACCTGATTTATGTATATATACTTACACTTGTTCTGACTGCTCTTACAGGTCCTGACTGCAGACATCGACACACCAGGAGAGTTATCTGTGTCAACTACCTGGTGGGCTTTTGTCCAGAAGGCCGGTCTTGCAAATTTATGCAGTGAGTGCCTTTTTTTAACCCTCATGTATACTTTTGCCATATAATTTATAAAATAGCGGCAGTGAGGCGGCTGCATACCTCTTGGGTTGGGGGTTGGAATCCCACTTGTGTGGGTCCAGGTATACCTTATGTTGTGGGGACATTTGGTCCCCACAATGTCATAAACATCTGTTATTTTGACATTGTGGGGACCATTTTTCTGGTCTAAAGGTGATTGCACGTGATGGCTGGAATCTGCTTTGGATGCAGGAATGTAGTGACGGTTCAAGAATAACCTCAAATTTTTAAGAATCTGTGAATGCAATCAAAAAAGTAAAAATGCCAAAAGTTGTGTATTTTGTTTGGTTACTTATGGTTAAAGTTAGGGCTGGAGTAAGGTTGTTATTGCTGGCATTAGGGTTTTGCCCATAGAAATGAATGGATGGTCCCCACAAAGATATGAGTACAGGTCTGTGTGTGTGTGAGAGAGAGAGAGCCATTCATATATTCTCTCTGTATCACATGGTTTTCCTCTGGGCTCTCTGGTTTCCCCCTGTATAGTGCAGGTGATTGTGCGCATAGTGTACTGGCATTTCGTCCAGGTCCTACTCCTGCCTAAGCAGCGTTTGATGAATAGAGAACCTAACTGTGTCAGTTATGTCCTGCAGCCCACGCTTTGAGTTGCCCATGGGCACCACTGAACAACAACCACTGCCACAGCAAACCCAGAACCAGCAAAAGGTACGTAGTGCTCAGGTGTTACTCTGCTGATGTAGGCTGTGTGCATCCCTGGAGGTCCCCTGCATGTACGTTCTGTGTGTCTGACGTACAAACTCAAAGATCACTTAGCGTAGAATTAGCGCAGATGTAGTTTCTTCTTCTTTCTCTTAGCTAAATATTCAGCCCGTGAATATGAGGTCATCCTCGTCATTGATCCAGTTAACCAATTCTAAAGTCAACACCAACCACCAACAGCAATACCAGAGGACTCCGCAAGTCATTGGGGCCGTGCATTCAAACAACAACACGACTGGGCACAGAGGACCACGCCCACTGGAACAGGTCACATGTTACAAGGTAATTAGCCTCACTGAGCAGGTCAGGGAGGGTCCAGGCAAGGCGAATTGTGAAAATATATTATGCTAAGAAGATCATTTGATGTTCATTTCACTCACTATGCATGTGAATTGATTGACCTGTAATGTTGATTATTATTATTTGTAATGTTATAATTTGCTGTAAGATTCTTTTGTACAGTGACACAAATTGTTTTTTATTGCTGTATTTCATAAATGGGATTGTATTTCCAGTCTTTTCTGAGTATTTGATATCTCTATACAGCTGGATCTAAGGGTTCTTTTCTTGCATATGCTGTATGTCAGGACTGATAATTGTTTTCTTTTTCTCAGTGTGGAGAGAAGGGGCATTATGCCAACAAATGTACAAAAGGACATCTGGCCTTCCTGAGCGGACAGTGACCGTCGTGTGGACGTGCTGTCGACCCGGGATGAAGCTGCAGCTCGTCTCTGAAGCGGATTTCTGGAGCTCGTCTCTGGAGCGGATTTCTGGAGCGATCCTGGCCGGTTTTCACTTCCCAGCCAGCACCAGCTCTTCCCCTTTTTAAATTGAAAAATGAGTTCAGGCTCTAATGTGTCTCGAAAGTCTCACACTGCAGGACAACAACCCTCTGCGGAGGGATGCCAAAACACAGCCTGCAGCAGACAGGCTGAATTCAACCCCCTCCTCCTTCCTTGATTTTTACGGGGAGAATTCTGTACCCGACGGTAAACCGTCCAAAACATGCGCCGATCTCACCAGGACAAAGAAACCGTTACAGCTCCCAAAGCGTCGAAAGCAGTCTGTTCCGTGTCTCTGAAATGTCACCCAACTGCAAATGGCTGCAGGAATTTCTCTGCCAAGATGCCAGTTTTCTGGGAAGGACTGTTCAACAATAAAGGCAATCTTCAAATGAAAAGGACTTGATTTGTGGTTTGCCGTGAAATCACCCTGTTTTTTATTGTCGCGGTCTGTCAAGCTGTGTGGGTATTACAGGTTTTTGGCTTGGTTGTGTAAAGGCTAATTCAGCCTTCATGGTTTTTTGCCACCTTTGCTGCGACATTTAAGGTAGCCGTCTCTTCGCAGGCAGTTTGAAAGCTCTGCTCTGTGGTATTCATTCCGTAATGACATGCTAGGTTTTATTTAAGGTTTTTCATGAAGTGTATTGAGTATCCATTTTAGATATAAGGCTTACCTGGTGTGCAGCTGCATTTTAACTGGTGAGCAGGTTAAAAACAGATGGAAAAAATTACTACAGATGTTGGATGGCAGAACTTAAAAACAACACTTGGTTACCTGAAATTTTTTTGCCGACGTGCATTTTTGTACTTTGATTAAAATTTTATTTGCAGATGTCTGGGGTGACTTGTTATCCATCCCAACATGATGCGGGATCTGAATTGATGGGATTTGCCCCCCCCCCCCCCCCCCAACACAAACTCAAGGTGCTCGCCAACCACACGATCACCATCTCCCCACATCTCATCATCAGTGACGGCATGTGACGGCTGAGAACTACTTTGGATGCGGAGAAGTAGTTATGGCCAAACGAAGCTTCATGAACTATTTGCTGTATTTTTGTACTCCACTAGATGGCGTTCTTGGGTTACCTTTGGGCACGCTTTAAGGCCTTTTTTTGAACGATAAGCACCATCTCGTGGGGTCAGAGAATACAACAAATGGTTCATGAAGCCTCATTTGGCCATCATTACACGAAATCACAGAATCTATAAACCCTGCCAACGAATGGCAAGGTTCCCGATTAATGGTACCAGCAGGTGACGGGTGACTTGGAGATGTATGCTTAGCTCCAGTGCGTGATGAAGGAGCTGCTCGCTCTGCTGAGTAACCAGCTTGATGCAGGTGGGAGGGAATTATCTGTCCATCTCCATACTGACAAGACCAACCGTGCCCCTCCACTGGTCATATACCAGCATGTTAATAATCACACTCTGATCTGAATATAAACAAATCCATAAACCGCAAAAATCACTTAATAACCTGCAGGTCCAGCACACCACCACGATCAATAAGAGTTCATCCTCGTTGTGTTTGACTCAGTAATCCCAAAACACAGAGCTAAATATTAACTGGATGACTCAGCGATCACCATACAAAAACAGCTTTGGGAAAAATTGAGACCACCCTATATTTAAAAAAATAAATAAATCTAGATTTTTAAATCCTGGTTTAATCCTGGTTCTGCTGGCACAAGGCTACACTGTGTCAGGCTACTTCCAGGCTCGAAGTTTCAAAGACAGCAGTACAGAACAAGGTGAAGCAGGAGACACTGCGAATTACCAAAAATCAGCAGAAGCGACTTCCTAATGCCGGCGATGACCGTCAACTTATCTGCCAGTGCCTCATGAGTCTGACGATGACATCAAGTGACCTTCAAAAAGAATGGGAACCATTAAGTGGTGTGAAGTGCACTGCAAGGACAGTATGCATCAGGCTCCTAGAAGCAGGACTGAAGTCCCATAAAGCAAGGAAGAAGCCCTTCATTAATGAGAAACAGGGATGGGCCAGGCTGTAGTTTGCAAAAACATTTTATTCATGGATGCACACCCATCAATTGAGAAATGAGAGAAACAAAAAATTTTGCTGTGGTCTCATTTTTTTCCAGAGCTCTATATATGTGCACACATAACTGCAACTTGCATTTCTGTCTATTTAACACACCGTTTTATTTTCCTATCCCAAGAGTAGTGCCTTAATTCTCAGAGGGTCTGAGCCCTGTCAGAAAGCAACCAAAAAACTTATACTGACAATTTCCCAAATTATATTAATAATTAAAAACATGCCTACTGCATGACAGGTGATGCAGAAAACAAGTTTTGTTACCATGGTAACAGTCTGATTAGGATTCACAGAAACATGAGAAGAACATTGTGTTGCAATGATGTACAATTTTTAACATATTTTCAGGGACACATTTTCAATGACATTCCTGGTCAGCAAAATCAAATTAAAGTAACAGCAAACTGGTCTTGTGATCCAGGTTATTTCCAAGGAATGCCAACTGGAACAATTCAGCCCTGTACACAGGCATCTGTGGTATAGAGGCACTGAAACCCAGCTAAGAGTTACAGAGGAATGACTGTAATCAGAGGCGCTTATAGACACCGAGTACAGATTTGCAGCTTGGGCAGATGTGAGTGGCGTTTCTCAGGCGGTTGACACAGAAAGGGACAAGGCAGCAGCCCAGTACACACCTGGAAATCAAGAAAAAAATATAAACAGACGTTTCAATCACAGGCAAAAAACATGTAATGTCTCTGTATCCTGATGCTTCAATCACGTATGACTACATATGCACGTTGACCGATCTCTAATGCATATCCCTGGTTTTTACGTGCCGTTTTTGTAATACGAAGCATTATAATTATATGTGCATTATAATTTTATACATTCTGCTACATACCCACAGAATAACAGGCCCCCGCAGAAGAGGTACGTAAGAAGTCCAGAGGAGAATTCCACTTTGGTCAGAACGGTCTGATGGCAAACAGGGCAGACCACCTGGACCGGGCTGTCTGTGAAATTCACAGGTCTCCCTGAGGGGGGGACAAGGAAGACACACGGTTATGAAGAAATACTACAACCATATGACAACATTATTTTACCATATGACATCATTATTTTACCATATGACATCATTATTTTATAAAGAGCACATTTTAAATGCTAACATACCAACAAGTGGCTGAGGGTAAGCTGGTACGTTTGCCATTTTCCCTTTTAAAAGAAAAACACATATTTAATATTGTGGGTATATAAATAGTGAAAATGACCAATACGGCAATCAACAGGTTTTGAGTCAGCTTCACAATGTAAAACGTAACTCTTAAAGAATCTAGACAAATCAACAGACAGAAAAACCTGTACTTACGCTCACTTGCTCGATTGTCTCCGGTGTCACAAAAAATAAGGATGGCTGGCTCAAGCTGAGCTTCGGAAATGGGCACTTGCGGTGGCCACACCCCCTAATTAGACCGAGGCCAATCAGTTTTTCAAGGCATCTCCTCAGAGGTTGCTGTGTGCATGAATGCTGTGTTAAAATGTGGTGAAAACTTAGCAAACTCAGTTTTTCTTCCAACCCTTATTCTGGTTGGGGTCGCAGGGAGTCCTGGAGCATATCTCAGGCAGCACAGGGGTCGGGACTGGGGTAACACCCTGGATGAGGTACCGGTCCGTCCCGGGACCCATAGATACACCGTCATACGCGATGGGCAATTTCCAAACACTAATCAGGCAAGAGGAGGAAACACGCTTCATATAAGGAGCACAAGCAGACACCACACACAGAGCAGAGATGTAGGTGTAAGGCAACAGTGCTACCCACCCATACTTCGTGACTATTGATGTTAGTTCCTTTATATGTTTCCAAATATTAAGCTGTATGATGAAATAACTCTAAAAAGAAACAGCCATTCAAAACATCCACATTTTAATGCCCTTATAACCACACATTAAACACCAAAGAATGTCCCTTCATATGAACAGAATTCCAGTCACTAAAAACAGTTTGAATCCAAACCAGTCATTTAGCCATCAGCAACCCCCACAGCAAAATACATTGACTTCATTCCGCCGAGGAGATAATTCCTTCTTGACTGCTAAAAATTTCACATTAATACAGATTGATGATAAATACAGATTCCATTCAGCTGAATGTACATCAGACTTTGATTTGTTACAATTCTCGAGACTACCTAATGTTAATAATTTGAGAAAGTTTTTTTATATGTATGAAAGTGTCCAAGTGTTACTACTGTTTCTTAATTGCCATGATCCATAATTACACTTACTCAGGACAGTCATAGTCCTATATGATTCAGGACAGTCATAGTCCTATATGACTCAGGACAGTCATAGTGAGCCTAGAGCCCATCCCTAGAAGCAGAGGACACCCTAAGTGGGCTGCCAGAGCAGCTTAATCTGCTGGATAAAAATAAGTGCCTCCTAATTTTACAAATTTTTCCTCTTCATCTCAGAAGCATGATGATGGTTGACCTCCGCAACTGCAGCCAGGCGGTGCTGCTCTCTGTCATCACAAGCGCCTGAAGACTCCCAGGACCCGGTGGCAGTTGGGACAGTAATGCGTCACGTCCTTCAGGCCGTCCCAACAGAACGGAATCAGGCAGCACCCATAGGAACAGCTGGAAGGGAGAAGGTCCACAGGGACAGTGAGATTAAGCCCGGTTGCTTGGGGGAATACCTGCCAGAAAGACAGCTAAATGATCGGTGACCTTCTGTGTGGTGTGAAGGTGATAAAACTGCACCCCCCTGACAAAATCACTCCCCCTGCTAGTTTCTACTTTCAATAAAAAACAGTAATATTTGCTGAGGGGATGCAAAAATACAAAATATGTGTATGAAGACACTGGATTTGCAATCCTAGATGATCCTGTAACATGCAGGATAATGTTACATAGTCAGGAGCCCCTGTAAAGAGCCGGGGCCCCTGAATCTGCACCCCCACCTCGCCGAGATGATCGCTGGCAGATTGAGGATCACGTTTTGGTTTCATCTTGCTTGTCTGGACTTCAAACCTAAATGAGAGCTCTGGTTGTTTTCAAGGTTGTGTGGCTCACCTACCCCACGATAAAGAGGCAAGCACATAGGATCCAGGTGAGGATGCCTGAGCTGTGCTCCAACCGGGTCACCACCACCTGCAGGCACACAGGACACTGGATCTGTACTGGATCCTCCCCCAGAGGCTGCTGACAGACCACGTTCTGCACAGTCACTGGAAAAAGCAACGCAACATGCAGCATGTATGACACCGTAATAATTAAGTCAGGATAACTTGGTCGGGAGTCGGGGTGTATTTCATACATAACTGAGAGGTAGCAAATTTATGGCACACTGCGACAATGAATCAGAATATTAACAGAAATACATCATCCAAAGTCTTAAACCTCTACTACACGAGATCTCAGCCTTCTAACATAACCTATCTTCAAACATCTTTTCACGAATCACAGGTACAAGCTATGATGCAAACTAAAATCAGCTGAATACGAGAGGAAAGCACTTACCTTGTGGTGGACTAATTACTGGGGGTGGACTGTTCACGTGTGGTCGACACGGCTCTTGCATGGTCTTGGCATAGTCTGGTGGAGGTGGCACTGGGTTCGGGATGTTTGGGAGCTTCACAGCTTCTTCATATGAAGGTAGTGGAGGCAGGCCTGAAGGAAGCTCTTCTACAGGTGGTGAAGCTGTTGCCATAATGTTCTGCATGAAAAACCAATAAAAATGATTATCCATCCACTAAGTGTATGGTTACGGATGGATCTAGAACATATCACAGGTAGCTTAGGACACATGGGATGGGCAAACCCTGCACTGGATTCCAGTCCTCAACCCTTGGTGTCTGAAGTGACAATGCACTGCACTGTGACACCCCCATCCATTTCCCATAACGGCTTATCCAGGAGAGCAGTGTTTCCCAACCCGGTTCTCGGGGACACCCAGATGGTCCACGTTTTTGCTCCCTCCCAGCTCCGGGCAAGAACATGGACTGTCTGAGCATCTCGGAGAACCGTGTCGAAAAACATTGCAGTAGAGGGTTACACGGAGCCTAGGTGCTTCTAGAAGGAAAGCTGAATATTCTAGACAGAAATGCACCTGAGCACAGGGAGAGCATGGAAACTCCACACGCAGAGGAGGCCTGGAAGCAAACCAACAACCCTGAAAAGGGAATCCGCCTGCCCTCCGCATTGTGTGGCTCAGCAAATCCTGTCCTTACCTGCATAGTCACATCTCAGATGGGCCCTTGAGCATTACCCCCCCCCCCCCCCCAAAAAAAATGCTCTACGAGGCATCAGATAAATGACTGACCCCAAACTTCGCTCTCCCCTGTATGTGTGAATGTCTCAAGGGAGAGTGAAATGGAATATGCGAAAATGACAGCAGTCCAATGTACCTGCACTTCTGCAAATGGCAAGTACAGTCAGTCCTGCCACAACGTGTGATATCACACCTTGAGTCTGTTCTAACGCAATTGATATATTAGTAACCAAGTCCAACGCAATAAGGAATTACATTTGTATTTGCAGAATTTTCAGTCGGAGTGAAAGCAGTCTGCAAACGACAACGCGATATGGTCTTAGTGAGAAACAATACTAGCACGTAAACACAGCTATCCAAGTGAACGACACGTTGCCTTCACTGCCCCTCCGCATTATGCGCCGTACTTGTGCTGCATGCATGCCCAGACTCTTGGCGGCTGCAGCACACTGCTCTCAACTGATGATGGCCAAAACAACGCTTCATGAACCATTTGCTGTATTTTCTGACCCCACAAGATGATGCTCTCTGTTCGAAAAAGGACTCAAACATGCCCCAAACTGAAACAACAGCGCCATCAAGTGGGGTTGGAAAATACAGGAAATGGTTCTTAAAGCGCTGTTCTGACCTGACTCTCGGTAATCCACAAGTTAGTGGTTACTAGGCAATTCTCATGAGACTCATAAGACCCATAGGAGATGTTTATGAAATAATTTAATAATGTAGTATTAATATTTCTTATTTAAAATGCATTTGATTACATAACTGGCCAATGACATCACTGTTTTTATTATTTAATTCATTTTGTTTTGCATAAGTTTCTAAGTATGGAGTTGGATTAACCTAACCCTATTTTTCCCTTTGTGTGTGTGTGTGTGTGTGTATATATATATATATATATATATACTAACACTTTGTATTATATACCACATCAATACTATAATATACTGATTAATTTGCTACAATATCACACATCATATATTCATATATAATACAAATGTACTTCCTATACTCCATTCATTCAACAATTTGATGGCCTTAAATACGATTTTATCGTGTACCAAGAATTTATAAAAATGTATAGCTGCATTATCATGGTCTGTATGTAATCATCTCCTTTGCCTGAATGTGTGTGAAGCCCAGTTTTCCAAATAAGATTCTGTTTCTGAAGGCAGAGCAATGAGTGACCAAGGCCCTGTCTGTACAGGATGGAAGGGCTATTAAAGAAGGTACAGAAAGAAGTGTCCTATCCATCCATCAAGTAACTAACACCCAAGTGTAACCGTTACAATTATAACATATCAGTACAAAATTTAAAAAATTCATAATAAAAAGTAAAAACAGTTTTCTATCAAAAATGTACATTAAGCTAACAAAAAATGTTAAATACCAAAAGAAGTATTGTGCAATACAAATGCCGGTTCCTGCTCATGCCTATGGAGCAGCATGCTTTACTGCTTTACTGCTATACTGCTTTACTGCTACGCCCCCTTGTTCCGTCATTGTTTACCTCTCAATCTTGTGTATTTTACCAAATATCTGACTTCAATGTCACTGCAGTGTGTTAAAATAACAGTACAATCATCATTAATGTGTGTATAAAAGGATTATACTGCTACAATTAAGTGATTTTCATGAGTAACATTATACTTTTCCATGTTTCTGGATACGAGAACTTTTACTGTAATCAAATTTCTGATATCAGGAAGTCTAACTAGCTATAATTGAATTGTAACTAGTTACAATTGATTTCCTGATATCAGAAACTGGCATTTAACTAGTTCAAATTCAAACTCCCATCGAAAGGAACAAAAACGGTTTGAATCTCACTAGTTAAAATAGAATTTTTGATATCAAGAATTGCCATTATAACTAGCTACAACTGAATTGCTGATATCTATGATATTCTAATTGAATTTGTGATATCCTCTAAAATTATTTAAAATTAAAACGGTTTGCCATAAAAGAGGAGACATAAAACCAAGGAGAGGTTACAAGACAAACAGCCGAGACTGCCGCAGGGAAGAAAACAATGTGGTTTCACAAAACAAAAATGACCTCTAGCCAGAGGGCAAAGGTATTACAGGTCAATATCACATTCTGGAGTCGACTAAGGTCCGCAGAGGAGCAATTAGCAGTGGCCATAATGAAGCTTCAAATTCCTGACAGCAAAGAACAGCAGTGCTAAATAAAGCGACTATGGCAAGCCGTTTTAACATTTAATCGCTAGACTGGATATGTATTGCAGATATCCGTAATTCAATTCTTCCTAGTC
>JAODJU010000095.1:24100263-24121472 GCA_026776725.1 Gnathonemus echidnorhynchus | reverse complement strand
ACTGTATGTGAAACGCGCCTGCCAAAAAGTGAACGTAAATGCAAAATGGAAATGTGAATATGCCGTTTGTTTTTTTGGAAATGATAAGAAGAGACCAAAATAATCCCAGTAGTGCAAGAACCAAACGTACCTTCTGGGGATCCATGACTGTGCTGAGGAACGAGGCTGTTGTCACCTCCCTGATTAAGGACGAGGGGGACTTTGGCACTGGGCTGCCCACCAGGTGCCGCGTCAGCGGGCTGTATGGGACGCTGAAGTTCTGTATGAAGTGCTCTGGAACAAAGCCCCCGCATGGAGGTGAACGGCAGTGCCAGTGAGCCGGACATGAGCAGAAACCCCGGATCCCGGCTGACGGGGTCCACTGGACCCCAAGGGGCTACTTCCCGCTCTACACAGTGGAAACAGACCACCTGCAGCTAATGATTTAGTATCAGTTCCCCCGCTGGAGTTAATTTTCTACAAACTCATGTATCAACATCCTCTTTTCCTTATTATTTAATCATTCACCGTTCCGGTAACTAGGCAGCATTTACAACCCTGTCAACTCTATAAAAAGACTAAATCGGGCATAAAAATCCATGATGACATATGAACGTCACAAATATCCGATCGAGGACGAGAATTTGATGGTTAACGACTGGCGAAGGCTCACCTAGAGTGTCGCTGAGTGTGTCGTTGAGGTCCGAGATGTAATGGGTCTCTTCCGGAAGGTTCACTATGGTCAGGAAGAGGCGTCGCCCGTCGGCCCTGGGGGCCCCCAGCCGCACAGCCAGCTTCCAGTGCAGGTGGGAGTCCAGCAGGTAGAAGCGCAGTGTTTTGTTAGTCCTGCATCTGAGACCCGTGAGGCCATGGAGCGAAGGCTCCCCGTCGGGGGGGACCCCCGAGTCCCGGGTTCGAGGCGGAGGGGGGGAAGGGAGCCCCAGGGTCTTGCAGCACGCGCTGTAGCGGCTGAACGGGCTATAAGAGGCGACGACATTGCTGCAGGCCGCACCGTGCATCATTAGGTGGGCGAAGGTGCGTCGCATGAGGTGAAAGGACTCCAGCGCTGCCCCCATGTGGTGGAAGGGACAGCGGGCAGTTCGGATGGCACTGGGCCACACGCCCGCCGATTCCTTCAGGCACAGCTCGCATATGTTGTGCATGCGCGCCATGGCGTTCCAGTGAGGCAGTACCACCGTGTTGCAGCAGGGGGCGACAGAACTCTGGGTCCCCTGTGACTGCCCCATGCCATCTTGCGCCGCTGCGTCGCTGTGGTTGCAGGCGTAGTACTGCAGGGCGACTTCAGCGATCTGCAAGGACGGCGATCCCAAGTCACGCTCGCGTCGATTCGCAGGGCACTCAGAAGCCCACTTTAGTTAACGGGGATTCATTTGCAGGTCAGCACAAGATTCTATCCTGTCACAGCGCCCCCTGACTGTTAATTTTGTATCAGCATTAGTCAGTCAGACAGGAAGGGGAAAAAAAAAGCTGATTTTTCTATTCCAGAGAACCTAACATAATATTTAAATTTCAATGGCATGATAATAATACCCTGTGATAAAAGTACAATGTCTTTGACGTCCCTGTATTTAGAAGCATTATCCTTGGCTATTTGAGAAAGTGGCACTAAAAACGGCAAGTTTTTCTGGCCTGTTGACACCAACTGCAGGCTGTGCAGCTAAAGTACAGTGCAAGTGTTATGCCCAGGAAGCAGGGAGAGGCTGACTCACTTGACAGATTAATTTGGAGGAAAGCTGGTTACTCATCGCATCAAAGAGGGCAAATTATGAATAATCATTACAGTGGGTTATGCAGATTTTACAGTGCTGCTTGAAACCTTGAAGACTGCTAACTTAGCTACCCAAATGTCATTTGTCACATACAAAAAAAACCCTGTTCTGTCAAAATCAATACGCAAGATTTAAAATAAATGCGAGTCAGAGCACATATCAGCCTGCACAGTGAGAGAGACCACCAGACAGCATGAGGGAGTCTGGGTGAGCACCGCCTACTGAGAAGGGCCCTTGAACTTGTGACTGCTCTACCGAAGTGGGGGCTCGAACCAGTGATCTTCTGATCACGGCAATAGAGACATAGCCCACTAAGCCACAAATCGCCCCCCAAACAACAGGGTTCGATGTGGGGCCCCATGACTGACCTGCCGCACCAGGGGCTGGTGGGGGGCCAGTGGGTCGAAGGGCAGGAAGGCGAGCAGCGCCGGGCCCTGGCTGAGCTCCTGCTCCAGGAGGTGGCTCTTGGCCCCATGGGGGCGGAGCCACTGCAGGACGATCTCCCTGTTCTCGTACGCCCAGCCGCAGATATTCTCCGACGTGAAGTTCCTCTCTGCCCGTGGGAAAATCTGCATGGGATCAGGCAAATAATTCAACCTGCAACCAATATGAGGGGGGGGAGGGATTCTTATTTAGTCAAAGCACTAAAAAAGGCACCCTACCCCAGCCATAGAAGCGCTATCAATGTGATCCACCCCCTCTGTATTTTTTCTAAGATTTTTCATTAAGCCTGTCAGTGTTTAAAACAGAACCTGAAAGGCCTGCAGCCTTTGTCAGACGCTCCCTTGCATGCTGACAGCACCACAGCTCCCCCTGCGGATTCTGCTACTCACAAGCGACGTGTTGAAGTGTCGGTGCATGTAGACCGTCCCGTCTTCCTGCACCGCGATCGCTTCCGCCACCCGCTTGCTTGTCACCACTGCGAAGCGTACCACTCCTTGGAAATCTGCACCATATCCAAAATGCATACATCTCACTCTTTGGCGCACCAGTCGTCGTGGTGATATCCCATCCACCTGCTCCAGCCGCCCGAATGGGTTGACTAGCACTGACTGCAGGGCAGGGCTGATACACGCGCATGATTGCACACAACAGGCAATTTAAAGACCCCAGTCTTTGGATCGAGGGAAGAAGTTGGACCACCACACAGAGGGAACATGCAGACTGCTCAGAGGGGAAGCAGAAACAGATCCCCAGCACACGAGGGGCAAGACAACATTGCCACCTTGTTCAAATGCACGGATTCCTTTAAATAGAACAGAAAAAGCAGCCTTTTCTAAGAGCATATTCGAGAGGAATCTCCAAATGCATGCATACCTTTGTGATCAGATAAAATATTTTTAAACTCAGAGCCAAACTTGGCACACCAACAGTGACATCATTAATTTAATATGGCAGGTTGATTTGTGAGGCTTAGTGTCTATCAAGACTGGAGTCCTTATGATAATCTTAAAATTCAGTTCCTTCCCATATATTATGCTGGATTCAAACAGAACACATCGAAATCTACAAACGCCTGTTAAATAAATGCTGACTGGCAACCGCAGGCCCCAAAGCAGCGGTGTGTGTGTGAACTGGCAGAGATGGACAAATGAAAGGCAGAGTTTCAGGCAGAGACTATCAGAAAGTCATCAAACCGACAGCATGTCACTTTAATCCCTGCTTGCAACGGTACATTACCGTTTTGAGCGAGAGTCATTTCAGAGGCGAACAAAAACCGCCAGAAGTAAAAATAAGCAATTCAAGAATAACAGCATGACAGGCTCTCTGTCAGAGAGTGAGAGTCGGTCTTCAGAGAGCAGCCTCTGCAGAGAATCGCCATCAAACGGCATTTGTTCATCCTGACATATCTGACAGCATAATAAGATTATGATCAAATAAAAAACTTTTTTATATAAAAAAAAAAAAAAGTCAAGATGTTTCATTCGAAAACCAAAGTTGGTGGTGTTCTCACAACTCAAAATAACCCAGTTCAAGTTAACTCAGTATCAAACCATACTGTCAGTAACATTATTTGATCCTCACATCTCTAACTAAGCGTTGCTTAACCAAAGATTTCTAACACCAAAATCATAGAAGAATAATGCTCATGGTTTAAATTGCCAATCGTATGCAAATACGACTTTACATATTTCATATTTTGACATGTTTATTACTTTGGCAACATTTTTCCTAGATATCTGACTTACCTCTCTTCAAAGCCTGTAATGCTGATGTCAGGAATACGATGTATCCAGGAGGCTGTGGTGAAGCATTGAACTCAAAATAACCCACCACTCCTGGCTAAGAAAGAGGAAAAAGGAAAGAAAAAAAACTACCATAAATACAGTAAAATCCAGTTATAATGGACTTTAAGGGACCTGGCAAAACAGTCCGTTATATCCAGAGTTGCTGTATGCCCAGAACACAACTACAGGACACCATTTACTCATGCCACACCCCAGCAGACACACTTGTGGTATAGATTATTATATTGTACATGAAGTAATCCAACTTTACCTGAGCAGATGTGTGACTATTAATAATCCCGACTACGTACGTATCTGCGCTGGATATCACTGGCACGCCACATGCCTTGTAGGCGGAACTGCATGTCCATTATAGCCAAACAGAACTACAGCTAAAAGCGGCCCTGGGGACCAAATTGTTTGTCCATTATAAGTGAAATTCCGTTATATGAGAGTCCGCTATATTGATGCTATTTCTGCATGTTTGTAAAGGTGCACGGCCGGGACCAGCAGACCTCGTCCGTTATAGACGATATTCCGTTATAAGTGAGTCCACTATAATGGGATTTTACTCTATCATCAAACAATGATTTTCCTCTTCTGGGCTACAGCTGCACATTTTTTCATAAGAGTGAGAAATTCTCTCACGCTCCCCTGAACTTACACCATCTGCATGATTTCTAATACTGTAATGAATGAAAGTCCTCATCATCGGGGAAACAGAGAGCAGGTCAGCTAGTGTCCCTGGAGCATTTTGGAGGTTAAGGGCCTTCCTCAAGGGACCAACATGTGATTACACTGCTTCCCATGGGATTCAAACCCACAACCTTCTGAACAGAGGCACAAATCTCTCACCTGCTGAGCTGTGCCATAACAATAAGATGCCTTTTACTTCTTAACATAATTTATACCAGAATATCGTACTGCAATGACATTGCGACATTATACAAACACTTCTTGTAGAAGCACATGCAAATAATTCATGCAAAAAAAACACAATTTGCATATCAACACCAAAGCAACCGCTATAACAAATTAAAGTTCCATTGGCAGCTGCCTGCAGATTAGCGAAGTGACAGCGAGCTCTGATGGAAAGAAGACTCTACCAAGCTACAATTGCTCTTCACCTCATGATAAGAGAGGAAGTCTTGCAACATTGCTTGTGAAGGCAGGTATGTCAAAGGGGTGATAACCCTCTGGATGAACTTCTCCACATAGGCGGCCATGAAGGGTCCCTTGTACTCAATAGGCCCAAACCTGTAAGACAATTTACATACTGTAAACATATACACACTCACCGTCTATACAGACAGGAAAATCATTCAAAGTTGGGGTTTCCAGCCCCCAAACCAACAGTATTCCACTGGGATGGGGGTACTGTTGGCACCCGAACAATACAGAATCACCCTGCATTGAAAAATAAAATCTGCATTCAGAATTATTGATCCCACAATCCACAAAAATACACTTGTCCCACATTTCTGTACACATTGCAAAGCCTCCCCACACCCATTCAGCAAATTATATGTTTAAGGACCCCCCACCCCCACACAGCAAATGTTATAGCCAGCAAAAGGAAATTTCTGAACAACGCAAACAGGTCTAATGTTATCAAATGGTTGGGGACCCCTAACTTTAAGGTACCAAAATTCAAAGGTCCAGAAGCAATGCATCATTGTGAACAGTATCTCTCCTCAGATGCGATGTGCAGTCCTACCTTCGGTAAAACAGGTGTATCACTGGGTACTGATAGAAGTTCTGGTTCTTTCTGCATTTTCCCTGGTTCCACCAACAGTTAACAGCTATAAAAAGGACCTGAACACAGCAAGACAGTGGGAACCTCATTCAACCCATATCCATGGAGCAATGTAAAGACTAAACACAGTAAAAAAGGAAAAGATACCACAGCGAGCTCTGACACCAAGCAGACATTTCGATTTGCATAAATTACAACCACGTCGTGTTTTTTTTTCAATCCAAAATCAGCATTAAGCTCACAGTACACCTACCACAGCACCATACAAATGAGCGAGATAATATTTATAAACCAATAACATCCTGGTTGCTGCAGAGAGACCCTCAGGGACAAGGTGAGGGGATTTTTTCCCCAATTCCATAAAAGCTATCTTCTGAGAGGCTGCTTTCTTACTGTTAAAGTAAAGACACACTAGGAGATGGTGAGATGGTGACATTAACCAGCCGTTTGGTCCAGAGACAAAACAAGGAGGATACCTCTTTGGAAAGCTTCTTGGCCACCTGCTGGAGCTCCTCACGAGCAGCGATGGAGTGCGCACACCAGGGGGCGTAGAAGAAGACTAGGGAGATCTCAGCCGCGCTCCGTAGCCGGTCCACCTGCTCCAGCTGCCCCAGGAAAAGGTCCACCACCGGGGCATCGGGCGAGAAGAAGCGGCGGGGAGGCCGTGCGGGGGCAACCACATTCTTTGCACGGCTACTTAGAGGAATGGACCAATGTCCAAATTAGTAAATAACACCAGCTTCCCCAAAAAACTGAAAAGATTACACAGTAATAAAATGTAGAGTACAACCATCCATTTGGAGTATTAGATATCAAAGATTTGTTTGCTTCAGCTGAGGAATAGTACACAGTGGAGTATAACATAAAATCCATTCATAAGTACAGCAAAACGAGAGGTGAGTTACATATTAACGGTGCCTTAAGGTATCGTCATGAATTCCTCTAAACACTTTAATCTGATTAGTTACAGATTGCGCATGTGTATTATGGACAATTTGGTACGAAATCTGAACATAATATAAGAAAGGTCATATTAATGGTTTAGATAGATAGATAAACCGTCCCAACTGCACAGCACCAAAGTTGTGGAAAGAGAATTCAGGCGGTCATGGTAGCTAGAGTTCCTTCTTGTCAAAGTAACACAGATATTAAGTCGATTATCTGACAGGAAAAAGCATATAATCTACAGATTTGGGACAGTTTCCAAACGCACACAGAAAATGAATCCATTTATTTATATTATATGAACTGCTCATATTTATAGAGGTAGAGAGCTGAGCCCGAGCAACACCAATATCACTGGCACAGCCTCGGTTACCTCACCAACTCTTTAAATATCCAGGCTAATGTGATATTTAGTAAACACTGGACGTTTATAGCAGCAGCAATAATAATATACGATGGAGCTGGAAAACACATGCAGATGTGTTCCATCCTGGCTAACCGGACTGCTAGCAGAAGTTTCTCTCCAAGCGAGTGTATTCCGCACATTTCATCCATATGCCAGCAAGCTGTGCAAGTTACGATTAAAAGGCATTAAGTCAGCAATCTACCTGATTTTTCAGCGGACCCCCTAGCTCGGTCCTTACCTGCAAGTGAATTTTATAGTGACAACAAAAAGGCAGCCCAGCACGATGGCTCCACAAAGAAGATCGGGTCTTCGAGCCATCTGATTCCCCAGCTGCCGAAGTGACACCCGCAACCGGCGCAGCATTACAGACGCCTAGCCCGTCCCTTCCATTTAAACACTCAGTTTGGCACAACACCTGCACACCAGCCCACAGAGGAGGGGAAACACGGTCGGCTGAACCAGTGACCAAAACCGTGCACCGCCTGACAGCGAGCAAACCCTCCTCCGCCACGTACTCCGCGCACTTCCGCTCCCGGGGAGCGTCGCGCAACTGCGGCGCGTTTACAGAAGCGGAGGCGCCTGGGTGACGCGCCCACGCCGGCCAATGGCGTAGAGCCGCGGAGCTGGTTAGGAAACAGCCGCTTCGGCACCAAGTTAACTGTTCATGAGCTGCTGTAATGCGACGTGTGAAATTCCCTACAAATCATGCCTGCTTAATTGAGAAACAGTCCTGGTCCCTGTACGAAATACGAAAATGGCAATGTTAAAAAATCTGTTCAAAAGCAAAGGTTTCCATCAAGTGATTTTTAAATTATTGTTTGTATGTTTATATGAATAAAGTTTAAACAGACGACTCGACGCTTTACAGGGTGCGATAATAACTGGGTAGAAGTAATATTTGAAAGTAGTTTGCAGTACCCAAACCATGCTATAATTATGTCAATAAACATTCATTTATGTTTTTTTAGGACATACGTTTATGCAAAAACATTTACATTTGATTGTGGTGGAGGTATAATAATCAATTGACAGTATAGTTAAAATCAAAGTATAATAAAATGAAATTCTCAAATGAAAGTATTGCTGATAAAATGCCTTATTAGTCAACATACAGCAAAGTCTCAGGCAGTCATAGGAAATCTGTAAAGATTTATATTTATCTGGGCAGTAAGTGTATCGTGTGCATTGAGTAGGGTTAAACGATATTTGATGCTTTTGCGAAATTTTAAGAGTTGAAAATTAACTAAAGACCTATATCCAAATGGACCTACTATACTTACCTACCAACAAATTCGATCAAATAAGTTGGTGGTAGGCAGGACCGATAAATCATTTGCATTTGTTCAATATCATCACTATGAAATGCAAACAGCAAGGACGATAATGATTATAATTACTTGGCAGAGCGCATGAAGACCTCATGCAAAAGTACCAAACTTAAGACTGATTTTTTTTTACATACACTAGATCATTTAGATCATTTAAAAATGGAACCATCGTTAGAATTGCAACGTTTGCTAAATTTTCTTTCCTTTGACTGACCAAAAATGTTTTAGCACAACGTACTGATAGTTTGAACCACGCGGTTTCCTTCCATTTTGCAGAAACATGCAACTTAAATGCCATAAATTGAGCGTATCTGTAACCCTGCAATTGTTGGTTGGTTCCTGCCTTGTGTCAAACGTAATGTATCTATAATATATATAACTTATTATAATATAATAAACGAGTACTCGATGAATCGTCAAATAAATCAGTGGAATACTCGATTATTGATATAATCGATAATGACAACCATAAACTTAATAAAAAATATTTCAGCACATTCAGGTAAATCAAAATATGACAATAACCATAAAAATACTTACTTCTAACTTTTTCAAATGATATACAATTCTTAAATAAACATCAACAAAGGACATGAGCCTATAGGTAGCCTACATTTTATATAGGAAAGTGAGTATGGAATCTGCACCTGTCATTAAAAATATAGTTACCGAATTTCGTATAACTTCAGATAGATCAAGTGAGAAGTTAGTAAGAACGCTGTCAACGTTGTTCCATTGAACAGCAGCAAATTGGGGACATATCAGTTTAATTCAATCTACATGTTATTTCTGCATAGTCTATTGGTGTGAAGCTGATAAGTGCGGGATAAAAAAGCAAAACATCTTCCTTCTCCACGTTTCTTATCGATTCCCCTTTGTTCTACATCTTGCCCGGAGATGTAGTCAGATGTACTTTTTTCATTTGGCGACCTCCATGTGATGTGGTCTGCAGCGGTACGTGTGACAGTACATGATTAACTAAAGAATGGGACGCTAGGATATAACACAATAAACAAACAAGCAAATGAATAAATAAATGAACTAAATATTGCATATCATGTAAAAGTGTGACAAAAGTTCCTTAGTAAAAATTATATATTTTTTTCCATGGGCAAATACACTTCAGTAAAACTGAAAATTACATTACTAGCAGAAATATTCATAAACCTTTAAATTCTTCTTTGAATAAATAAGGTAACAATGCAGCTTGTTGCTGCCCAACTTTATACTTTATGAGTCAAGCAACTTTCCGACAGATTTAATTAATTTGATTACTATCTACTCAAATTATTAAATTAGATGGAAAACATTTGGGATTGTTTCAAATCAACATCTTTTGACTAAAGTAATCTCCCGTTCATGCATTATAATTAATATTTCTAAAGACATTCCATGTATGTGTGTGTATATATACACACGCGCATACATACATACACACATATATTAGGACTGCATGGCTGCGATTACAGAACGTGTGTGGAAACCTCTACCCAAAGCCCCCAAATCACTGGTACCGCCCCCGTTTTGAGGGCTGTACTCATGATACCTTTATAAAAGTGATGCAGGAGGTTTTTGTACATCCTTGGCGCACGAAAGGCTTGAACAGGTTAGAAATCCATCCGTGGTGCATATCTTTGAGAAAGCCATGTCTGTCCTTTCTCTCCTATTCCTGTTGCTGTCTGGTAAGTATTTCCTATTGTTCTAGCACTAAATCAAAGTTCAGCTGTATAAATGTCCGCGTCGGTACCACGTAATGAATTGCTATTAAGATCATCCTTCCGTGCATATGATCATTAATCTTGTAGGCACTTCACCAGTACCTTTACGTCCCAAGTAAAGCTGAATTGGATTGGTTGTATTCCACTATCCGCCTAAGATTTGCCATAAACCCTCTATCAAGAGAACATACGTTGTGCATACATCTATTTGTGATTCGATTTTGTAAACGTCAGATATCTTTTTGATGTACCTTTTTGTTATTTAATTTTACGTAAAAGCTAAAAGGGATGTTTTACAGTATTTATAAAATTACAAATAAAAAGTAGTCCCAGAAAATCTATAGTATTTTCTGTTACCGTAATATCGTAAATCTGTAATATTTAGTTGTTATTATTATTTGCACCGATTGCAGTGTGCACCTCGTCCTTCACTCCCGCGAGGTCCGGGCGGAGTAGAAGGGGTCTGTTGGAACTTGATGGAATCGTTAAGTGTGGCACTGGGAGATCTTCTCTGGCCTACATCATGTACGGCTGCTACTGTGGCCTGGGGGGGCAGGGCTGGCCCAGGGACAAAGCAGACTGGTAAGACAGACACACAACCAGAGTAACGCGTCTGTATTTCATATGGATTACCGTAATGCTATATTGGCCTTAAAAGGCATATGAGTTCTGTGAAGTTAGGCGTGGCCTCACAATGGCAACTTTGCCTTTTTAAGTCCTGGGCAAAGAAAGGTGCAAGCCTTTGAAGTTTTGCTTGCAGCTTCAATGTGTAATTAATGATTATTATTTATATACTAGACACCGAAACACTTCGCAACCATACACAACAGCGCTTTATGACAAAATGTTCTATTGAGCACAATAACTCCAGCAAGCCAATTAACCGTGCACACAGAGAAATAATCATATAATATCAGCAATGTGCTTCTGAGGAATACACACTGGAATAGTTAAGTATCTGTGTGTCATAAATATGCAGTTGCCTAGCTAGTATAAAGTTAGGCTGAGCCTCTCATTTCACAAATGAACTGGTGCAACATAGCTTCCTAAATGGATGGTTTGTTTGATAATATTATATTTCTGTGCAGGAGTGATTGTAGAGTAAGATGTGAGTTTCACTGAGATAGTCAACAACCATACGTTTACCTTTCATGCAACCATTAAAAATGCTCTCAAGCAATTCGTAAATATTTATTTAGTTTTCTCCGAAGGTTGAGATGACTATTCTATTCTGAAGTAATCATCAAGTTTAGGGTATTCATTCAGTGCAATTATTCAGAGTTTAGCATATAAAATTAAACTATTAATGCTGTTTAAATTCAGGGCTGACAGCCACAGAAGCATAATAAAAATTTAAATGAAACTAAGCTGGTAAGAATTTAAATTTCAAACACTGGAGATAATTATATCATAAAGTCTTTCGTATGTACACCGTGTTGTTCCCCAAAGGTGCTGTCACAGACACGACTGTTGTTACGAGAGGGCCGAGAGGGCTGGATGCCAGGCCCAGGCACAGAAGTCCCCCTGGGCTTGCGAGACTATCTCCTGTGGTACCTACTTTTTATGTTCCCGACATGCAGATATCAGTGCAATGTGGAAAAATCCCAGATTACTGAGGGAAACAAAGAATGCTGTATGCAAATGTAGTATGAAATGCTAGTTACAATTTAACCCACTGTTATACCTTTTGCTTTAGCAAAAGGTACCAAATGGGGCTGGACTGGGATTCAAAATTAGCCTTGGACTTTGGGGTTCTCCACTGCCCCTGGTTAATTTTCCCGGGCTCGGGGGGGGTGGACAACTTTCAGGGGCACAAACACCAGCGGGGGTACATGAATGCGGATAATGGTAGCTTTGGTTTGGAGAAGGTGTGGCATTTGGTGGAAATTTTCAGGGATGAGGTCGTGTCCTTGTGCAGCCCTGCATAGGTGCCTATATATGCTGAGGTTTTACAAAGGTTAACATAAAACCTGTTTCCGCTCATTCTAGAATCACTGAAGGACAAGTGTGAGAAGATGCTGTGCAGGTGTGACAGGGATGTAGCTAAATGCTTGAGAAAAGCACCTTTCATTCCGGACTATGCAGTGTGGCCTGACTTCCTCTGTGGATTTGAGTACCCAACATGCAATTATTACTGAACCAATGAATGCATTTCATGTTGCAGTATTGCTGCCTCGCTTTATACTTAAAAAAGCAGCAAGGAAAAATATTAAGAACGATATTTGGAGATAAACACACACAGAAACCACAAGACGGGTGTGAAAAGCAGCAACTTTTCTGTCATCTTTGTTTTCAATCTATTGCAAACGCCCAGTGGAGATTCTAGTTCTTCCGGAATTTTTGGTCACAAACTGGTTTTGACCAAATAAATGATGCAGAAGATTCTACATCAAATACCATCTTTCAAACAGGGTGTCATATTCTCAGAATGCTTTTTTACTTGTCTTTTACTTGTCTAATGCTTACTTAGCTTGTCTTTTTTCAGTTATGATCTGTACAAATAAAGGCAAGCTATATTTGCTGTCTGGACTGTCATACTTTAGACTGAAATAGGGACCGATTTAGACACATTTGGTTTAAGCTGCTGATTCACTTCCAGGTTGTTGGGCAAAAATACTTCCTGGAGGCGTCACATGACGCGTCTGTCTCCTCTAGTAGGTCTGTCGTTCTTGGCTGAGTTGGTCTTATATGTTACATACTTTTTGTGGCCTTGTACCATTGATTTTGTCAAACTGCTTTTTATGAGTTTCTATAAAGCAACTGACCAATCAGAGTTAATGCCTATTTCTTATATCAAAATATGGCCAATGCTTATGCTAAATGACAAAAAGACAAGCCACTATATCTTTAAAAATACCATATTGCAGTAACTTTTGCTATCCCGTAAGAGCCAAGTACACCTCAATAAAACTACAGATTTTTAATTAAAAAGTACATTTTTTTTTTTTTTTTTAGAAAAAATGTTTTTATTAATGATTCCTAAACCTTATTCATTTTTGTCCAGGAACATGAATAAGTCACAGTTATAACAAAGTGCAAGAATAATTAAAAAGGTCAAAAAGAAAAAAAAAAAAAGATTTAAATCAGGCTGAGGACCAATCACCAATCAATTTCAGCTTTTGGTAAACATATTCCATGCCTTTGAAAATAAAACTTACTGTATAAAAGAAGGTCACCTGCAACAAACTAAATACAGCATACAAACCATGGGAGGAAAACTCAGAACGGAAGCATGGAAGAATCGGCACAGTCTAGACTTAGTATGTCTCTCTTATTGCGATAAAACTTTTGCATAAAAGCTGAGAAAACAATTGTCCCGCTTTCGGTGTTCATTGTAATGGCACAAGCTGTGAAACAGAATGCACACTCCCAGGCTGCTCGTGACGTAACCCCTTTCAAAATAAGTATGGCTCCTTTGATCCCATAGAAAAAAGAAAAGAAAAGCTTGTTGCCAGTCAAAGTATATGAATATCACAATAATGAGTGATGTTTACAATTTTGGTGGACTTCATACTACCCTGACTTTGTCAGCATCATGGTGGGCGACGTTCGATTCTGCGTTTTGTTTGTCAAAGGCGCCCTGCCGATAAAAACCCTTTAGCTAGTTTCAAATACCTGTTTTCGGCTAACATGGTACTGACCGAAAGACCGAGTCCATAATGTGTAAGCTGATCTTGGTGGGTGGCGCTGTAGCACAGCCCTAGCTACTCACTTCAGTAGCCTTTGCGGGTATTTTTTTTATGGCACTTGAGTTTCTGGACGGAGCACCTGCTGGACCACCTGCTCGATATTTATGATGGGGTTGAAGTACAAGGCCCAGTAGAACAAGCAGTTACAGGCAAACTGAGGAATCACTGGCCAGAAGATGGCAACGGCGAACCCTTTTACAGACACCTTCCAGAAATGGCTCCACATTTTCTGAGGGAGAATCCTGGAAGAGAAAGCTGTTGTTTAAGTTTCAATTACACAATTACAAGGACTTAGAGTAAACATACACTAGTGGCCAAAATTGTGGAAACACTTCCAATTTTTAGACATTTCAGGACTTTATTCTAGTTTCTCCAGTTGCTTAATCATTCAATGAATGAAATTTGTAACGTTCGATTGTTTATAAACATTACCATGAATATTCATGTAGTAATTTTTGAAATGTGATGCCAAACATTTTGCCCACAGTACTGGCCACTAGCGTAAAATGTTCTAATACGAGTTATGTAAAAGTTATCAAAATTTATACTACATTTTAAATATTAAATAAACCCAAGAAAATTAGCCTCCAGCGATCCCTGCTGGGCCCCAAGAAGTACCTCAGCTCCGATCGGATCCAGAGCCGATACAGAGCACAGCCCTCCAGCACCGACAGAAGCATGGAGTTGATGATGATGAACCGCGACGTCCAGTAGTGAACACCGAGCCAGTCCCAGGCGAACTCCGCTATCAACTGGTAAGGCAGCAGAGAGTATTTCACCAGGAATTCAGTCCACTGCTTCCAGCTAGGGTTCTCATTCTGCAGAAACAGAAAACAAAGAAAAATACTAGACTGACGAATATTACAGCTAGCTCCTACTAAATAATCTATGTGCACACCTATGCAATTGTATTACACTTTTTCATTTCCCAATAGCCAGCCTGCAGGGCATAATTCAAGCAGCAACTTTTACCCCAGTTGAGTTATTCTCCGTGAACCAATCGAAAAATCCCCTTACGAAAGTTCTAGACATGAAAACATCCTCTTGCGGTTCCTCGCTCTGCTCCGGGCAGCAGGTATGTATGAAAGGCAGGAAGGTGTCAGTGTAATCGAACAGGTAGAGGTACAGGATGGTGAGCCTTGGAGAGCTCTTCAGGGCGTACAGCAGGAATAGGGATTTCCCAGCATTGACCGCCTTAAACGAGAAAACCGCAGACAGAGCTGTTAGACCAGAGAGATGCTTGTGTCACTCTCATTAATCAAGGCCTACACTATATGTCACATAAATATCAGATGACTACAGAGCAGTTCTCACGCGGCACTTCTATGTATATATTCATAACGGTGCTTAGTCGATTTGTTATGGAATTAAGACCAGGATATAGTAAATATTCCGGTAAATGGGCCAGTGATCCAGTGATCCAGTGATGTGGCTTCTAGCACCACCGACAGCCCAAGCTGACCTTGTATTCCCAGAGATTCTGCGGCGGCTTCACACCCAGGGATTTGACACGCTCCAGCTCAGCAAGCACAGCCTTACGGTGCGTCTGGTTCTCAATCCCATATGGATTCTTGGAAAGCTCCTCATCTCCAAGCATGATCAGGAGTCTATCAAGCAGCAAAGCCACGCAAGTCTATTCGCGCTGGGCAGCTCACACCCCCGGCTGAAACGCAGTAATAATTTGAGGGCGGCCGCTCGGAAATAGCCAAGAATGACGTACCTGCCGTTGACTTGCTCTCTTAGAAAGTGATCCTTGTACAGCGAAGCCCAAGGTCCCAGGTTCTCCAGCCAGAGGATGACCTCCTCAGAGGTCCATTTCGTCACGGGCTTGTGGACCAAGAGATCGTGTTCGGCATCTCGGCTGCTCCAGTGATACACCAGCAGCATGACCTACCAGCGGGAAGCGAGGGACCGCGGGTGAAAAACGTGCCGACTGGAATCTGAAACAGACTTCGATGAAGAGCCGATGAGGTCAGCACAAGCGAGACCATGGAAACCACGGAGAAGGTCCTAAAAAACACTTACGGCCACACAAGTGAGGGCGGTGAGGACCCCAGAGAAGAAGCCATTTCCACCAGCGGCTCTCCGTGGGTTGTTCAGCACAGGCCCTCGGGAGATCTGGTCATCCCCATGCCTCTGGAAGGCAAGCAGGCTACGCACAATCTTGGGGTTATTCTGGATCTCCTCCCGCCTTTTCTGAACTACTCTGGAAAATAACTTCTCAGTTGCATCCCTGTGAGACAAGAGAACAAATTCAAAACTTTTATACTGGAGCAGACAACTGAGGAGCAAAATTTCCAAAACTCACTGAAAACATCATCTGCTTCTCAGATGAGACCGCCAATGGCCGACCGTCAGGCTTCCTCATCATATGTTACGCTACTGGGACCCAAAACTCACTCAGATTTCATCCAATTCAACAAAGAACTTTTGTTACATTGTCTAAACCAAGTCCACAGCATTTCTCTTGAAAATGTATCTTGTGGACTGAGTTTTGGAAATTTGTTCTTCAATCCTTAAAATGAAAATACAGCTACATTTAAATAAAGGAATAAAAGGAATTAGAACTAAAATGCTGAGACAAAATCATCCCCTCTGACAACTCAAATAGCCCTGAAATCATTCTACTGGGGGGTGGGGGTCACTACATCTTTGCTGACCACTTTTTTTTTTTTATCTGAAACAAGACATGTTGCAGTCTCAAATGCTGAGAAACTCTCCTGTGTGGCACCAAGCAAGTACCAGTACTCCTAACTGTCATCTAGAATTTCTGTTCAATATAGGGAACCTACTCTCAACTTTAAGTTTATGTAAAATGTGTCAGCAAAGGGCTACAATCAAGCTATTTTAAAACTACGAAAACTAAAGTTTACCAAATCATTACAACAAGTTACAAAAATGCATTGGGGTGTTTAAAAACAGTTTCAACTCATGACAGATTTTTCTAACCCTTAAGTACATTGTTAAATACAATTGTATTCCATTCCCACCTCAGCAAAATGTTGACTCTGGGAAATCCCTCCCACCTCTCCCTACACTCCGGACACTCGTTTTTCCTCGAGGATTCCCACCAGAGGGACAGGCAGTGTCGACAGAAACTGTGCCCGCAGTTAAGGGTTGTGGGGTTGATCAGGATGTCGTAACAGCAGTGACAGGAAAACTCATGCTCAGTTATCTCGCTGCTTGAAGCCAGAGGACAAGGGTCAGAATGATCCAAGGGGTCAGTATGGACACCGCCCTTCATTGGAGAACTCGTCATTCGTCCCTTAGTAGACAAAATCCTCACTGATTAACTCTGTGAAGAGAAAATAGAGAGAGCTATTTGCGATGCAGAGGATCCAAAGAGTGATACAATATTGTGGGAATTAGATTATTATGGGAGAGCTTGTTATATTATTTAGTAATATGCATACATTTCCGCAAGCCTCTAACAGTTGAAAGTATCAAGTGTCACGAGAAGCATCGAAATAGGTTATAATGACTTGCAAAAATCTGTAAAACTGAAGCAACACGCCATTGCGCGCTCGGTTTCATGGACGCCGAGCCGCGAAGTTTACGGGCGCCCGGTCCCGGTCCGGGCTCGTCGTAATAAGGAAGGATCGGCGGCCCGCTTCCCGGCGACGGCTCCCAAACCCAGGAGCTACTGCAAACGGCACTTGGCGGCCATTGATCGGTCCAAAGACGGCTGGCCACACGGGCAAACAAACTGCGATCAAACCCGGATCCAGGAAAGGCACCCGGATGTCAGGAAAATGTGTATTTTAATACGAGTCAAGATGAACGCGAAAAATGCCTACAATACCGATTGATCAATAAATAATAAAAAGCAAATACAGTTATTTACTAGAAGATCAGGCAATCGACTTCGGATATATGAAGAACATAAATAAAACACCGACAGACACTAATAAGCATTCCGCAGTAACGAGTCCACGTTGCCTGCCGATCTGCGCACCTTAACTACCCGCACGGCCCCCGGTAATTAACCACCTAACACCATATTTGCTCCTTTCTTTTCCTACCTTCGATATTTTCCTCCCCTACGTGGCCGACTGCATCGTAAACACAGTGCAGCCCGCCGATGTCGGACCTAGAGAGCCAGTTAGATGGCGAGCTGGCCACCCCGCTGGACCAGAGCGCCCTAATGCCCGTCCCACGCGCGCCGACCTCTACCTGCCTGGCTGCGCAGGTCGCACCGCCGGCCGGGGAGTCGCGCTCGCCGCCTCCGCTACCGCGGGTATCCTCCTCGGCCTGGAAGCGCATTGAGCCTACAGGCTCTGGATCATTTCCCCCAGTGTAGTGCATGATAGGCTTTACGTGGTTTACGATGGTCGAAACTGATCCCGAATCAGTGCTTACCCCCCCCAAAAGATAAAAACATTTAAGTGTTACACTTTATTGATTTTGTGTATTTTGCACACGTTTTATTATTTACATAATTATAATAGGTAGTGGGTGGGAATTATTTAAGTTTAATCTTTTTGTTTTCCTGTACCAGCGTCAGGATCGAGTCCTGGAGTAGCACACTTTCAGACTCTCAATATAAACCTAAAAGGAACTACATAAAATGCGTTTGGGCAATTGGCAATCCCTACAGACTACTTACAAGATAAACTATACATACATGTAAATGCTTATGCATTGTGCATGTGTGTGCAGAATTGTCGAGAATTTAAAATCTCACTCGATCCAGCCAGATGACCAAAGTTGGCAACACTGTTTATGCAAGCAATTAACTAATTATCATAAAACGTTAAATAGGCTTAACTTAATTTCTCAATTTCTGAAACTTCATATAAGTTACTGACGACACTGAGGCATTCTCCCGAGTAAAGACGGCAGCGGCTTTGATATTTGCCAGACATTAACACACACCCTAACCTTGAATTAACCGTAATCGCAGCCCTAATGTCAAACCCTTACCCCATACCGAACTCAAATAGCAACTATAGCTCGTGCATCTTGTCTTCTGCAGGGGGCTTCACCCCTTTTTTTCGGGAGAAAAACCTGTGGGACACAGTTTCTCTCTAACCTAATATCAACCCTAACCCTACGCCTAGGGTGGGATACATGTCCCCCCCGTATATATAATGAAAATCTCCGCTGTAAGTTAATATTAAAATATCAGTATATAATGAAAAATTCCGCTGTAGGTTAATATTAAAATATGAGTAAATGATTACGAACTTAGGGGTTGGCAATCTTTGCGCTGTATGTCAAGAAAATTTTTTAATTCTTGTCAGCATATTTACAACCACCAGAGGGTACTAGTGGAATTTCAATATATTTTCATTCATATCACTATGCCTAGTGTTTTTCAGATTTAATTTACAAAATAAAAATAAAATACTACTTACTTAGTTTGACAATAATTTTTATACTTTTATAGTACTGTACACAATATTAATTACTGATAAATGACAAGAGGAGTTTTGCAAAACTGGAAATATGAAAGTGATCTTTGCATGATTGTACTAGTCCGTAAGTATATTTACACATGTTCTGTTAATGATTTTGGACATTTCAGTGCTTACGTATTTCAGTAATCACAAAATGGACATTATCGCTTATCAAACAGCCGCAGGCCATATTCAAGGGCCAACTATGTTTGTCCTGTAGAGTTAAGAATTTCTTTGCTATTCATATTAAACATTCTTTTGGTCAAAACACTTATTGGCAAAATAGTATCCTGAAAGGAATGCAAAAGCTAAACTATGAATAAACAACACTTCCTGTTACAGGACTATAATGTGACTTCACTTGTTAATAAATCATAGCTTTTGAAGACATGGTTTATCCATTGCATCTTATTAAGGCTTTTTGTGGTACCTCTCTGACGGAGCACAAAGGCTGAACACATATGCAACATTGATTATATGCTTTTTTTTCAGTCAGGCACAAGCTTTGACCACGCAACTCTTTGAACCTCTGCCAGAAAATAAAACACAGTTTTGTCTCTCACAAGAAACAGCTCACATGGTATTGCAAGGTTAATTGCAACATCTATAAACAAACAAACTACCAAGTTAAAAGCCTGCACACAAAAAGCTCAGCATTTGTTAAATGCTTTTACGGGAATGGCGTGATTAGCCTTGTTTGTGTGACAGACAGGAGTTGCTTGTTTTATTTTTCACAAAGCAGACATTCTGTCATCCTTAGATTGGAAATATGTCAGTAGTAGGCAAGATGCTTAATAACAATGTCAATAAAGTGTGTATGTTGAGCAGAGAATGTCCTAGGTATTTTTATTTATGTTGGTCCTGAACAAACTTTGAAATACGAAGAAGATAATTGTCTGCTTTAGATATTCATATCGGAGTTCCTTCTGGGGAATTCCTTCCTCAAGGAAACTGAATTTACTATCTTAAGAAAGGTATGTTTATCTTTTAAAAGATTTTAGACACCAGGTGCTCAAACTGCATTGTACGATGAACACATTTCAGCTGTAATTCAGGTCCTTGTGAAATACAAATGGAAAAGATATTGCTGTCACATATTGTTGACTACAGCAATAACTGTCTGTGCACAGTCACATTCACAGACCACATCATCTTCCCCAGAATGGATGACATTTCAGTGCTCTCACGGATTCACAGCTCAGTGCTCAGCATTCATCCCTGCCCAGTAATTCTTTGAAGATTAATTTCTAGAAATGCCAGTGTTGACAGTTCTGCATTTGTGCCGCTGAGTCACACATCATACCTGTTAAAATACCAACGTGGCATTCCTCTTATAAAAACAATCTTTTCAGTGGTACTTTCTAGATTCTTTATCTTTAGTGTTGTTAGCTTGATTGAACACTTCTTTAAGTTTCTCCAGGACCTGCTTTCGGTAGCCCTCACATACAGACATAATCCTGCCCTCACAATAACACAATAACAGACATGGTGGAAGAAATCAAATCAAAATCTAATTACTTTATTGTTACATCACTTGACGCTTGGTAGAGTACAGGAGAGCAGTTCTAAGTCTCACAACACCAGCACCAAAATTGTGCAGATATTAGAATTTTACAAAAATGGCAAATGTGCAACATAGTAATAATAAATTGTGTGCAAGTTAAAACAAATAAATATAATGAACAGTAATACAGCAATTACTAATGTTACATGCATTGAGAGTTACATATACATTGTGGTTGAAAGACATGTTAGCTAGTGGTAGGCCGAGTAATGTCGAGGGGCTGGGCTTAGAGGAGCTTCTTGGTTTCCATGGTGATTGATCACCAGTCACAAGCCAGCAGGAGCCTCAGGTAATGAACTCCAGCTGACTTGGTTATGTCTCTGTCCTTGTTAGGCTCTACACAGGGGCAGCTGGATGGGAACAGAATCAGATTGTGTGTGTGTGTGTGTGTGGGGGGGGCTTACTAT
>JAODJU010000095.1:24071199-24100163 GCA_026776725.1 Gnathonemus echidnorhynchus | reverse complement strand
GTTGCATAGATCGCATTTGAGGACCAAATTGTCCCCAAAGTGAAAACCTGAAATTTCCCTACTTTTGGGGACATCTTTTGAGGTCCCCATTTGGATAACCTAAAAATCTCTGAATGCAATCAAAAAAGTAAAAATGCCAAAAGTCTTGTATTTGGGTTGGTCACTTATGGTCAAGGTTAGGGATGGGTAGAGGTTAAGGGTGTCGTTACTGGGATTAGGGTTTTTCCCATAGAAATGAATGAACGGTCCCCATTTAGATAGGTACACCAACTTGTGTGTGTGTGTGTATGTGTGTGTGTGTGTGTGTGTGTGTGTGTGCGCATCTAAAGGAAACACCCAACAACATAGTCACATTGGGATCCTAACAGGGAGTAAGGCCACTCTTTCCTTTAAGAGCAGCATCAGAGCTCATTAAAATGCTGACACACAAGTGCTGATGTACATGTAGTGTGATATTGGGCCAACAAGAAAGGCCTCCAGTCTTCTGATGGGTGAAGGAGATGTAAATCTGCTACTCCAGTACTAACGATAAATGTTCATTCATGCTCAGGTCTGGTGATTGGGGACGTGTTTGACGGCAACGTGGTGTTCACGAAACCACCCTTGAACTTGTTCAGCAGTGTGTATTGGGGAATCATCCATTTGGATTATGGGAACAGGAAAAAGTGTTTGCTCTAATAAGACTGGGTGACCTACCAGTGTTGGACATTTCAGGTCCATAAACTTCAAATCCAGACCAATATTTTGTTTCTGCCAACCAGGAGAGTACTCCGTGACTGTGACTCCTTATGCTCAACTGGTTGGTAGAAACAAAATCCTGGTCTGGATTTGTAGTTTCTGGACCTGAAATGCCCAACAGTGTGACCTGCACAAGATGGCTGCCCATACCAACAGACATTGGTTGAAGACCAGACGTAGGAAAAAAAAAACATAAAAGAAATGCTAGCTCATTGTGGTAATATCAAGGGCGAACTATTCTGCTAAGTTTCCGCTAGCCTGAAAGATTTGACTTGCCACCAATGTTCCTCTTTGTTAATGTTCTTTCATGTTTGCCATTTGCTTCACTGTTTTTTTCAGACTTTTCCGACTGAGATGTCAAATCATTTTGCAGTTTCTGGGACCTGAAGTTCAGGCTCTGACTCTTTGGCTGCTTTGGAACTTTGCTATTGGCCTCGTGGTGCTTTGAAAACCTGCACATCAAAGTGCAGACTGTCAGACTTATTTTATATCTCTGACCTTCGCCTTAATGATTCTCCCGTGAAGCTCTTCTTATGATTGTGATTTGGCCACATCAAAGGTTCAGTCCTTTTTAATGCATTGATTCCCTTATTTTGTCCATCCGTCGTGTATATATGCTAAGTAACACAGCCTGCAACATAATCGCATATGAAACAGTGAAAGGGTTTAACTACACTGGGTGCAGTGTGTGCTGTGATATTTTGATTTGGTGCTACTGATTCTTTAAAAACAGGTAAATAAAATGAACGCATTACACCAGTATTTTTATTCCAGCCTCTGATAAAAGTAGATAGTGTCTGCGAGACCAAACTGTGCTTCCCCCTGCTGAGTGATTCCAGCTTTTCGTGGGGAAATCCAAGGTCCTCCCAGATGAGGTGTAATATCCCTCCGAAATGTACTGCCTCTCTCACTTTCAGCTTGGCAGGATGTGCTGAGAATGCAGTAGCAGATCCACCTCAGCTGGCTCCTCTCAATACACAGAAACACCGTCCTGGGCTGAAAAACACATGGAGATACAGTGAGCCCAGGTTTCTACTGCAGACACCTCCATCCATCTTCTAACAGCTTATCAAATACAGAAGCGTGGGAGGAGTTCTGGAGCCTGTCCCAGGCAGCATAAGGCACCAGGCAGGGGAAGGGGAACCACCCGGGTGGGATTCCAGTCCAGAGCAGAGCGCGAACATGCACACACCCGCAGACAATCACAGACTACAGACAGTGCAGAGACATTCATTCTTAATCTGCTATTGTAGTGCATATTCTGTTGTATAAATACGAAACATTCATCAGTTTACATAGTTCAGGCGAGACTTGACTTGAAAATGTCAAATTGTGCCTTGATACTGGTAAGTGTGAGACGTTCTACAGAAAACTTCTAGAATGCTCTGGTAAACTTGGAGCAGAAAGCTGCAGTTATACTGAGTGTCCAGTAGACAGTGTCAGACACACATTTTAAAAGGGGCTTCTTATGAAGCTTTCTCACTCCTCAAAGGAGAACGAAATCGTAAAGTTTCGGCAAATTTATATCTCATTCCACGTTTTGGATCTCTGCTGCAGTTGTTGGTACTATTCTTTTATGTGACATAGAGAAAAGCTCGTCCTGTTCTTATAAACGTATCGCCCCTACTCTTTCACATTTTTGCCTATGCTGTGTGGTACCTCTGGTCAAACACAAGGACTAGAATCGGAGTTGACAGGAACATGTCTGCTATTCTACTGATATAATTAAAATAAAGGATCTTAACTCTTTTTTAATGCTTACTGGTCTGATAACCCATTATATGGACTATCTATAATTGTTCTGTTCCATTTATAAATGACTCCACAGTGATACTGAAAGGTATAGATCCCCTGTTCCTAAATATAGAGATAAGATATTGTTTTTTTCAATTAATACATAGTCTCCCATCATCCACATCCTCATCTACATGTAAACAGTTGAATCTTCATTGTGAATCACACACAGTGCTTGACTTTTTCGTTCCTTCAGAGGGACACTTCTCCCTGAGCGGAAGATGGATGCTCGACACACAGTTTGGCCTAGATTAGCTTAGACTTTGCGTCAGAGTGCACAGCGAGGTATGTGGCTTGCGTCTGGCTCCTTTACATGGCTGGTCATGTGAAACACCTCACAGACTGTGGCAGGCCCGGCGAATTGGCCTGAATTGGGTTTCAGGCTGAGTAAGAAGGCTGGCCAATGGCAGGAGCTGAGGGGCGGGGCTTGGATCTGGGGCATGCTCCAGAAACACATGCTCGATTGTGTCCAGAGATGGCTGGGTAATGGACGAGTTATGAAAGTCATATGCTCTGGGTGTCACAAGGCTGGACCCGTTTTAGCTCCCATTTCCCATTTTCATGTTTACTTGTTTACGTCCCTTGAGCTGTTGCCCCTTAAAGCTAAATACAGGCGACAAGCAATTTTTCATCCACCCTTTTTTTTTTTTTTCTTTTTTCTTTTTTCACTGTTATTCTGTGTTGGATAATGGTTATGGAAAATGGATGAATGGATAATTTTCTTCCAGATCTATTTGGAGTTTTTATATCATGTCACTGTTACAGTGTCACCATCTGATTTTTCGGTGGCTCACAAACTGCTGCACTTTCCAGCTAACTGTTTCTTAAGGTCAAAAGTATAATATGTAACCAGATCATTTTCACTTCATTTCAATGAACATGAAGCTTAGACAAAGGTTTGTAAGAGAACATCTATGTGTCTCAGTGTGCGCATCAAAGTGGAGCTGGGCTTAGTGTGGGTAATCAGAGGATTACACTTACGGTAAAGGATTACTGTATGGTAAAGCTGTAAGCAAAGTAAAATACATCGACACATAAAACCAAAGAATGAGTGAAAATAAATAACAGAAATGCAGATTTAGAGGTCTGAGGAATATGATCTGTACTGTGAAAGCACTTGACGCTCAGCTGGCTAGGATGCTGGGCTAGTGATTGAAAGGTTGTTGGTTCAAATCCCGGGACTGGCGGAGTGATTTTGCGGTTGGGCCCTTGAGCAGGACCCTTAACCCTACTGGCTCCAGGGACTGGCCTACCCTGCTTACTCAGTTCTATATCGATTTGGACAAACGCATCTTCTGTATAAATAAATGCAAAGAGCCTTCAGATGTTTACAGTCCTCTTCTCTGAAAGAATGTCATGTAACCAAGCTGTTAACCTTTCATGATACTTGGTATAGTTAGACGTACTAGGCTGGTTATGTACTCCTGACTGCTGGAGAACTGTGTGCCGGTGAAATGTTCAATAATGTTTATTTGCAAAGAATAAACCGTGAAATATTATTGTGGATTAACTAGAACACAGAAATAGGGCAGGTCCAAGTCGGCTGCCTTTAGCAGAGACGCTAACTAGCACTTTACAGGAAGAGTGCAGCACAACAGCACTGGATTCCTACCAGAAAGCAGTAGAAAGTACCCATAATGCACTGGTGCTGTCATTAAGGTCTAAAGTGGGGCGGAATGCAAAACATCTCGTCCCGTGATTTAGCTGGATGCTGTACAAAAATGGGAAAAACATAGTCGCTGTAACTGAAAAAAACTGCATGCTGGTTCTTTAAAAAATATATTAAGAAATATGAATATAAAGGATAAAGTTAGGAAAGTTAGGAAAGATACATCTATAAGCAGCCAGTGACATCTGAATGTTTTTGTAGCAAAAAGTGTAATCAGCATTGGGGCAAAAATCCATCCAGATTTACAAAATTGTTGATAAATTATTATAAATCAATATCTTTATCATTGAAATCTACCTCTTTCAGTCTGTCTGTCATATGCATGTAGATCCACTTCACCCTGTCATTGATTTTAATAACTCAGCTGTAGCAGTGGCTGTACACAGAGTGAAAGACACATAGTTTCAAATTTCATCCATTAAGCTGGATAATTTTCTAAAGTAATGAATGTTAAGAACATCGCTCGGGGCCTTTCTTGGGACATGAATCTGCACGAGTTGAGCTCAGCATCCCCCCTATTAGCTCCAGGGGTATTAAGCAGCCTTACCTACAGTATAACAACTTCCCATGCAACTTGACTGTGCATTTTGTTTGAACATGGGCCGTCGTGTTCCTGGGCATGAAGCAGAGTGCTGCTTTGGGTTTGAAGACAAGATAAGATAAAATTAGATAACACCTGCAGGGAATTTTTCTTAGTGCAATAGTAAGTATGCAAGATAATACAGCAGAAGTAAAATAATAATCTATGGTTCAACATTCTTCTCATCTCTGACGATTCTCCACCAGGATTCCTCACCAGGTCATCGGAAAGGTTGCCTCTTGCTCTGGCTGAAACCCCGTGAAATGAACTGGGCACTGCAAGCTTGGCAGTTATCTGGTAGCTCCAGTTGGCATACGCTCCTCCCCCTGCCGTCACTAACCTCACAGCCCGTAAGGAGAAACCAGGCCCCTTCCTGCCAAATCCTGCTTTTGATGCCATTCGCTTGCATCACCGTGCCGACAGTCTCCTGACCTGATTGGACATCAGCCGGACTGGTAATCTTTGAGAAATGATTCATGCCCATTTCCTTTGGATACAAGGCCTCATGGCTTCATTCTCTTATACCATTTTTCTTCATATCTGAACACAGTTTATAATGATTATATATCTCAGAGCCTAATGTGAGGAACAGATAACTGTGTCTTGCGGTAGATAGATTATTTTCTCTGACTTATTGTTTTTCTGTGGATACGCTGAGCATAAATATGATTCACTCAATATCAGCTTCTGGTCTATCCATTTTAAACACTTTTCTATAAACTGTCCAGGTTCATATTGTTTAAAACCCTTCAAACTCTGCCCTGCATGGCACAAAAATGTAAAACTGCTCGCAACCTAATTTCCTCAGTTTTATTTAAAAAAAATCCATTTTCAATACCAAGTAGAACATGTTACTGAGGACAACATCAAGGCTACAGAGGGAGGAATTTACATGGTAGGGAAAAGGGGGCGTAGGCTGGTGCATGATTTTGTGCCGCAAATCATTAAGTTCTGGTTCTGTTTCTCTCGTACGTTTTTATAAGATAAACCTGGGATGCTTTCCGTTAGGAGAGCATTTAGCAATAACAGTGGGAGACACTGTATGGGAACCACTTCACTGTAATGTACATGATTGTCCTGGAACAGAAACCCTACATTCTAATTCCTGATTCAGTATTTAGGAAGCATAGATAGTATTTTTAGCAGTGGCGTGTTCCCCTGTCACGCTCCTGTGAAGCGCACTGGGTATCTGTCCATCACCGCACATGTTCCTGCGTCTCCGCCACCGGATCCTGAGCTGCCGTATATCTTGCAGTCAGTTCCGATGCCAGTTCTCTGTTTTCGCAGCTGCTTCGTTTGGAAAGACACCTGATCCAGGCAGCATCGGGGCCGAGTGTATGATCGGATCTATTGGTGAATGAAGAGGAAGAGTGCGAAGCTTCTCCACAATCGATCGAGAATGAGGAAGGAGAGTATTAGTGATTGTTATTAGTGTTAAAGTCCTTAGACTAAACCTACTGGGAATCTCTAGGTGGTGGGTGGTAAATTTTTTAATAGCCAAACATCACAAGAATGATGTGCAGGGTTAGTAGACTTAGAAATAATGTGAATGTAGTTGGTGCCAAAGGTGTAAGGACACACTCTGACCTCTAGGGGTCTGAAAGTTTATGCACATATTTAATTTTATTTTATTACAGTAACAAATACCTGAAAAAGACTCCTTCAGGATGAGCCTTATTATCACTGCAATTTTATCTTTGCATCATAGTAATTTCATTTATTATGCTGCAATAATAATTTAAAGTAACTAATAATTAATAATTATTATTTCATGAGGCAACCATGAATGTCACTGCTTTCAGTTTCTCATATTGTTTATGTTTCGGTGTGTCGCAAAACAACCGAGAATCCATTTAGAAAAATTGCTCACAAAGAGGGACTTTTTGTACAAACCAAGTTCTAGTGTTTATAAGAATAACCGAGGCTTGAGGATGCAGATTAATTCCTTCAAATCGGTCCGGTATTCATATAACATTAAAGCAACATTAGTTACTATATGCTCTTAGGAGTGAATCAGTACTTTTATTAGACACTCCAATAACTGATGAAGTATATTTAAAGAGATTATGATCACAAAATATAAACGGTTTCCTGAAATTTAGTTTCCAAATATCAATTGGATATTGCGAAAGTGAGTAGAATTCATATAGGTTACAAATTCAGAGTAGAATTCCCCTTGGTCATTTTCCCGATATGGTGTAATTTGACTCATTTTCCATTTGCAAAACTTCAGTTAGAAAGGCATTACTGCATCTAGAAAACAAGAGCTCACATGATTTTGTCACAGTCAAAAGAGCAATTTGAAACAGTATTCGGGTTACATGCTGCATTTAGTAAACAGTCATCGTCAAGGCTGCACTGTTCTTAGAAGTGGTCTCCTCGTGCTGATTTTCAATGTGTGTCAATATGGCGCTCCTTCAAAACTAGCAGAAAATGAAATATAAGATCTTCTGTCCTTGCCAATCCCTGTAGAAGCTCACATGGAGCAAGTCCATCCTAGATGTAATGTGACTGGTTCATTTGAATCTGACAGGCTGATATTCCCCTAGAAAGGTCGGTATATCTCTTTAGGGCGGACGGACTTCTCACTGCGTGCCAAGCACGGTTTGACCCTTTCGCCTTCCCTGAGCTTGGAAGCCACTTCTTCCTGCTTAGTTTTAATCTTAAGGAGCTGAGAAGGAAAGAAATTCTCATATTTACTGTTGGTTTCAAATAAATGTGGACTCTGTGACCCCGTGCGGGATGAGTGCTTGAGAGATGGAGAGTTAGATGAACACAAATGTAATGATGTATATGTTGGCCCGCATCTGTACTGTAATATAATTTTTGTCCGTTAAGAGGATATAAATCCCGTTCGCTTCTGCTCCTCGAGCATCTGCATCCAATAAGGTGTTTGAGGTGGAGCGTTTCAGAGTCATGGCTGCATCAGCTGCAGGTCTGCAGGTCTGCGTGACCAAACACAGCCCAGCTCCATTTCTCCCTCCGGCGGCACATTCACCTTCTACGGCGACGGTCTGCGAGTGGAATCCTCAGCTGTCCGGCTGGCACGCGGCCTACCGAATTTTAATGAGCCCTGCAGGCACCCTTGCGGGGGCATGCCCTGCCGTCTGCAGGCCACGCCCCTGAGAGGTCGACTGAGTCATCAGAACGTGGACAGCTGGCTGGACAGGTGCGATAAGGCTGTTATCTGCGCCGCGGCGAGCCCACTCTCCTGGCCCACTTGGGAGCTGAGTCATCACCGGATCTTTCTGCCCCAGGCGTTGCCCTTGGCCCACAGAGCCAAGTGCTGCGGTCCTGGTTTGATGAAGCGTATCTAGTCTGCTCCTCAGTCTCATTCAATATCCCACAACCCCAAAACCATCCCCCCAAAATACCCCGTGTATCTTTCAGTGTCTTAGCAATGCAATCAGTTTAGTGGAACTTAAACATACATTTTAATATCAATTATTAGCCTGCATTTTATCCATCTTTCCACTATTTTATAGTGTCTTTATTTTAAACCCTTTAACTGGGCCTTGGGTAAATTGAAGGAGTGTCAGGAATAGGGTTTCAATCCGAATGTGGGCCTGACAAAGGGATAAAGCACAATGGCAGTCACAGGACAGACAGGTCAGCTGTAAATCAGCGTAGGACAGACAGGTCAGCTGTAACCCAGCGCAGGACAGACAGGTCAGCTGTAAATCAGCGTAGGACAGACAGGTCAGCTGTAACCCAGCGCAGGATAGACAGGTCAGCTGTAAATCAGCGTAGGACAGACAGGTCAGCTGTAACCCAGCAAAGGCCATGTACAAACATGATCTACCGCTATGAGGGTAAAACCTGGTGGCCATCAGTTTAGGGATTAACCCTTCTCTGAAGAAGAACTGACATTTATTATTTTGACAAATTAATATTTCACACAGAAATAACCTACATTCTGCACAAGTTACAGTTGAATAACTATAATAATTTATACTGAACAGTAAATTACTTTTGACATATCATATATTTGTAATATTACTACAAGATTCATGCGCACTGCTTATCAGACACGTAGGCGAGCTGTGGTACGTATACAGTCTGTGCGTGTGTCCAGCCGTGTTTGTGCCTCTTACAGCAGCATCAATCCCTCCGTCCGGCTACTCAAAGCTTACGATGGAAAATAAAACGGCGGGCGATCTGCGCGTTATTGATCACATATGGAGTATCCAGTCGCGCATTGTTCCACACTCGTTCTCCAAATGTTGATATGCGCTAATTCCCTTTGGCTGCCGGGACTTTACATGTGGTTCTGATCAGCAGCTCCACCAGAGCGATCGGCACCGTGGGCCGGGCTTCATTCCTCAAAATGACCGTCTTCCTGACCCGGGAAACCCCCGTGTTTCACAGACACTGTCTTGAGCGGCACCGCGAAGCCTTTGAAGGGAGCTTAAGTGATTAGCCGGAGGACTTACTGCCAGAGTCAGACTTTGGGGTTTCACTTAATAAGTTCATTTCCATAGCAACTCCTAATAGTTTCCCAAACCAACTGTTATTTCATACAGACTTTCACCAAGTTTCCAGTGCTGATTTATAAGTCTGCGAAAACGAATGTTATTCATTGTGATTTTATTGCCCCTTTTGCCAATACAAACAAATAGCTGAAATTCCCCAAGAATCTGAACATCATAGATATTTTTATACACAGTTTTTTATAGCCACAACTGTGTGTGCGAGTATATGAATTATATATATATGAATTGTATATATGAATTATTATATATATATAATCATTCATATATTATTATATAATATTATTATAAATATACATATACATATATTATTTATATAATAATATAAATTATTATAATACCTTGTATGTATAAGATAAGACAACCTTTACTAATCCCACAGTTGAGAAACTTGCATTGTTACAGCGGCATCTACAATAATATAAAATATAATAACAATGAATTATGGTTATATTTGATATTAAACCCAACCTTAAATGTAATCTATATTAATCCGCCTATACAAATGATGTCAATGATTTTTCATGCAGTGTGGGGTTTCTGGTGACCTCGCTCAGCATTAGTGGGGAGAAGACCTGCCAGACTGTTGTAGGGCATATTCCTTAATGCTCCTGTTTCTGCTTCACTGTCAGTCAGCTGTGGTGTGTAAATGACAGCTAAGCTCATCTCTATGCTCATCTGATGCACGCTTACATCTGCCATGAATCAGCAGGGGATTCGGCTAATTGAGAACGATCCAGCCTGCATCCACCGAAGGGCCGTTCACGTGCGCTCACAGAGCTATTTAAAACGCCTTTGTTTTAAACTTGTGAGAATCTCTGAACGTGTGCCTGCACTTTAATTTAACAGTACCTCCGAGGTCACTGGCTGTCATACGGAGCTGGTTCAGGCCAAGGCGTCCCCGACGCCTGGCTTTAGGCCTCGCCTTATGTGTGCCACAGAGCCGTGGAGGTGGGGACCATCTCAACGGGCTCGCCTCAAAAACAGCTGAGTCACACAACAGGCTGCCTGCTCTCCCTGAAACCTCAGCTGGTTTTCTGGCTTTAATTACATGATTCATGTTAATGTGGAAACCGTTACAAATGCAGAGCATATAGCTAAGCCCCCTTTTAGGAGGAAGAGGTTTCCTGTTTCGGAGTTGCTGCTTTTTGGCCATTACAGCTTCCTGTATTTCCCTGACCGTTCTCTGTTCCATCTGGTCGTTGTCTTTTTATGAGTATGCACACAAATGACCGAGTCAGCTAAACCACCATCTTCATTATTCTTCTTATTCTTATTTGAGGCAACGTGTGGTTGGGATTTGTGATCAGAAGTTCACTGGATCAAGTACCATCACAGAATGATTTTACTATTGGAACCTTGAGCAAGGCCCTTAACCCCTCGCTTATAGGTTGCTGTGAACCAATAAACAAATTATGTGAAATTATTATTATTATGTTTATTATTACTACTACCTCTAAATTATAGCAATGGCTCATAGTGAGTTACTTGAAAAGAACAATTAATATTTGCTTCAGTTTTACATACAATCCAGCATGGATTTGCTGGCTTTGAACTGCATATCGTTTGCATATTCTATATGACATTTGTGTATGGTGCGTGCGTGTGTAGGTCCATTAGCATAGTGTGCTGAAAGGGCTCATGGGATGCATACGGCTGGCCTCCAGGGCGTGGCCCTCACATGTACGGAGATCGCTGCCAAGCGGGGATAGCTTGGGAACCTGCTTCTAAGCAGCTGCATTGTGAACACGGCTGAAACTTGCCTGCCCTGAGGTTCTATCTCTAAATCAATGTATTGACTTTAAATTATGTGTTTATTTTGCGGGGGGTTGGTATCAGTTGCCCCTACATTGCACATATTGCTAAAAATACTAAAACTACTGAAGCACACCTTGTACTGTTTTGTCAGATTTAGTCAGTTTTCATTTTGTAACAACAGCGATCTTCATTTTTTTGCACTGGGAGAAAGTTTCAGCCCCCAAAGCCTGGGTGTCCTATTTATCTCTGAGGTCTTTTTCAAAGGATATGACTGTCAGTGAGGGGATCAGAGAGGTCCAGTATCAGGGGTCAGTTCCTGATGGTGGTGTTGGAGCTCTGAGGTAGGTCACCTCACCCATACCATCAGGAACTGGGTACCCAGTCAGGCCAATGGAGGAGAGTGTGGGACTGAAGTGAACTTATTTCAGTCAATGTTCATCTGAGAGACTTTGGCAAGGGATCATATCTCTACTTTATTGGTTTATACTCACCCGTAATAAAAACAAACACACCTTTTATTTTTTTTTACAGTTTAACAACATGTATTTATTGCTTTGAGGAAAACTTTAGTGTTACAAAGTTATCTTTAAAAAATCTGTCCATAAATATCAACTTGGCACATTATTAAAATAATAATCACAAAACATAAATTTTCCTAGGAAATAGAATCCCAATACGTTTAAATTTATTAGTTTGGTGCTTACTTCTAAAACGGCAGACTAACGCAATAATTTATGTGTGTGTGAGAAAGTGACTTTAGTGGCATAATTACATAAAATATTTTATGAATCCAATTTGTAGTTTTTTGAAATAGTAAATTTAGAAATTTTAATTATAACATTTTAGAAAAAAATTAGGTAGAAGAATTTTTAACATATTGAAGATAAAAAAATTGTCTTTTGTATTAAATGCCCATTACCGATGTTAAGCCGAGTGTCGTCATTAAAATGCAGACAGGTGGGTTTGTGTATCTCACATTCTCACGGGTGCCGTCGGCAGGAAACCAGGCAATCTCTGTGAAAAGCCTTTTCCTGGTGGTTTCTTTTCCAGGGTGGTTGTGAGTCCGCAAGTGTAGTGAATATTTTATACTGGGTACAAAGCCACACAGCCTGCAATAAGCATCCATTCATCTTGTCCAGGACAGGGTCACTGTTAGCCTGGGGCCGATCCCAGGAAACACGGGGCACAGGCAGGGGACACCCTAGATGGGGGGGCAAGTCTGGATGGGGGGGGGGCAGCCTGGATGGGATGGCACTACCCGTTATATTAAGTAGCTAAAAGTGGCTTTTATATTACATGGGACGTTGTTAGGAAAAACAAAAGTACAAATAAAACGCTTTGCTGTTAGTTAGCTCTTCTTAAGAGTGTGTGAGATATCTGACACTAGGTTGCAAATTTTCGCTGTGTGCTTTAAAAAACACGGTAACGTACCCTCTGCACCAGTAGTTATATTGCATAACCCAACAGTAAAATTAAATGGTCATGGAAGTCATTTTTTGGGCTCTGCTTCTTGATTTAGGTGTCTACAGCACATTTTAATAAAGGGTGAGATCACTGGGGTGACGGAGATTCCATTCCGACAGACTTTCATTATCCCAGAACGTACCGGAATTCCCAGCCAAACAATATGACTTTTCTGTTATTGCGCAGCGCACTAAGAGTTGCAAAATTCGGGACCACGACTTCACTATTTCATCGCGTCATGTGACCCTTTCACTGACCGGATAACCTCGTAAACTGTGTTAGTGCTAATTAACTTTACTGAAGGGTTTCTAATTGTTTTTCAGTTGATTTCCCTGTGTTAAAGCATCTCCCGGTGCCAATCTTTCAGTGACGTCCTACTTAGCTACCTACCTAGCTTGCACAATAACCCTTTTTTTTAATTATAACAAACAGCTCCTGCGTGGGCCTTGGCTGGGGCGCTAACGGCTACGTGGCTACGGGGGACTCAGCGTCTCTGTAGTGGGCAGGTGCCAGGTGTGCCCGTCACTGCTGTTTATGTGGCAGTTAGCTTTACCCCTCTCATGGGATGAAGCCCCCCAGTCCAAGGGAACGAGGCTTTATATTCACACTCATTCTCCCACCCCAACCCAGAACAAGATGTTCTTTGGAAGAAAAAAAAAATAGAATTGTCTTCCAGACAGATAAAACTGATAAAACAGATATGACAGATGAGACCAGGGGCACCGTAAAGGGATGGGGTGGGAATTAGGATGATTCCAAGGGCCTTTAAGTGACAGGGGTCCTAAAAAATCTTTAGCGCCCCCCCCAGATGAAACCATCCAAAAGCCTGATCCAAATCATACAAAACTGGGAAAAGTACAGTCATACCGCCCATAATAATGTTTCGTTCAACGATGGATCACATATACAGTACGACGGTGGTCCAATAGTATTATGCAGTAATGGACCTGAATGGATGTCGTAACAACACAGCATCACTAGTGTGTTTGTTGTGATGCTGGTGTAAGCAAACCTACTGCATTGTATAAAAGTATAGCACATACAATTATGTACGGTACATAATGCTTGATAATGATAAACAGCTACATTACTGGTTTATGTATTTACTATTCTGTACTTTTTGTATTCTGCACTTTATTAGACTGTACCATCTAGGTTTGTGTTCGTACACTCTATGACAGTGCATTTCTCATAACATATTCCCATTGTTAAGCGATGCACGTCTGTACCCTACTGAATGCTATCAGGCTAACATTAACACCGAATGCATAATTGCTGGTACTGTGGACATTTACCTTCAATAGGCTCGCTCCTTTCCAGAAATAGATTGCATGCATTTGAAACATTCATCTGGTTCTCCAGTCCTTCAGCTGCCCATCCCATCCCTTACTGGGTTTATCTTACATTCATTATCTGCCAGGTTCTGTATGAGCTCTACGTGTTTAATAACAAATAAGGCAGAGGAAACAGTCTGAAAGTGGTCTGTAATTAAACGGCACAAAATCATCAGTGATCTCATAAACTTTAAGAATTTCAGCGGCCGGATGTGGGTCACCCAGTTCTTCACATTGCTACGACATCAAATATTTAAATGTCTGCGGAGGAAACATGGCGTTTTGGGCGACAATAAACGTCTCCTACTATTTTAGACAATACGTCTAGAACCGAAGACATAGCTGACATGCAGTCAGCCAGCCCCGGGGATATCGGCCATTGTACATGTGCTTATATTCCTCCTTTGGTTACCGGTGACACGTCACCACACAGGAAGCGGCCTTCGGTGCGAGACTGGCTCTCCTGAATGACTCACTAACTCTGCACCCCAGTCGGGCCCAGCCGGGGAGGGGGGGTGGGTGGGTGGGTATGACGGAGGTAGCAATGGGGGGTTGATTATGAAGAAATGGCAGAAGTTCTCCGCTTTTCTGCTGATGAAAAATCTATCACACACCACGAGCGTGCCGTTGAGCCATTTGTGCTGTATAAAGTATCTGGGATTTTGCCAACAAGATTCCTGTTTGTTTTTTCCCAAGGAGCAGGAACACATCAGGGGCAGCAGAACGTGTCTTAGTCAGACGGGGGCTTCTTATTGTCATGAGGAGGAAGGACAGAGTTATCCTCTCAGCACGTCCCTGTTCCAACTATTACAGCTCACATGACCTCCTCAGCTGTGCTGAGATATTATGTGGAGGGTTAGGGTTAGGCTGCCATGTGCATCAGGGAAGTTGACAGTAAACACATACAGTAAGTCCCCGGGTGAAGAACGTCCGACTTACAGACAACTTGTACTTAAGAATGGACTGCCATAAAGCCTATTATATCTGATCCTTGTTCTTTGTTTTCTATCTAAACCATTTTAGGATCTGTTTATATAATGGCTTTTACAGTACAATATACACAAATTCTCTCCTCATCAATATAGTACTGTATGTAATTCTTTTTATTATCACTATTATAATTCATTACAATTATTACATTATAATTGAATTACAATGTAATTCATTATATTATTATTTTTATACACTGAAATACTATGTTTAAGATGTTTTAGTGTGTTTGAAAGTGCTTATTAAGTGTTTTATATGCATAGAAAAATAAAATATATGCTATATACCAAGACAAACCTTTGATTTATTGACGCTCGCTTACAAATTTAACTTAAAGACAGGATTTCATTCGTAACCCGGGGACTGCCCTCTCAGATGTGCACATTCAACATATCCAACCTGTGATTTGTGTCTGGCTTCAAATGAGCAATATATAATAAAAGCCCTACATTTGAAGACAAAGGGGAGGAAGATGTGTAGGTAGAGCATAGGGAAGATGTGTAGGTAGGGCACAGAGAAGATGTGTAGGTAGGGCACAGAGAAGATGTGTAGGTAGGGCACAGAGAAGATGTGTAGGTAGAGCACAGGGAAGATGTGCAGGGAAGACTCAAGGCAGACCTGTATCAAGGGCAGAGGGAAGATGTGTAAGAAGGGCAATATAAATATAAGATTAAACGCAGAAAGAGACACGGCCCCCCCAGCTCCGCTTCAAATTGTCTAGTCACGTGAGATCACCCATTGCGCTCCTGTGGAATCTTCCAGCCGCATCCTCTGTTATCCGCGTAGGAGATTATAATCGCCGTGGTGACCGGAGCCGGAGGTCGGCGGCAGGCGTCGCCCCGGCGTTAGCTTAGCGTAGCGGTGAGGGGGCGAAGGAAGCGAGGCAGCAGGAATAACCGGCCCGTTCCGGTGCCATGACTCACACCTCGCTGCCGAGCGCCTCTCTCCCTTTAACTGTATATCCTGGTGGGGGGGGTGCAGCTAAAAATCTGTAAAACGGATTCCGGGTTTGGGGGTCGCCCTTTGCCTGGCGAGCCTCGAAATGGTACGTCTGGGGACCGGGCTGGCGGGGTTGCAGTGGGCATATGTCAGAGGCACTTTGGGTCGTTGGCCTGCGAGTCATTCCGCACAGGCCCTGATCCTGCTGCCGACGTATCCAAGAAATTTGTCCGTGCACGTAGCTCATGGGAGCCAGCGAATCTCAACCTGATGCTGCTGCACTCCCTCCACCTCTTCGAATATCTTTCCCCCGTAGGTGAACATCGCTTACAAATGGTAGCATTAGCTGCAGCCGCAGCTAAGTCACACCCTGGAATTGTCGTATCTGGCTACGTGTCAGAACAGAGCTTCAAAGGTGTGAGTCACTGACAGAATCGCTTTATTGACATGTCGGCTATGTAGATGTTCACTTTACTGCAGTGTATAAATATCATCTTTAGCTTCACTATAAAGCTTCTGTCTTGAAACAAACCCCAAACAATTGACTTGATTTCTAAGTTTTAAAGCATCCCATTTAAGCACTATTAATCGACCAACAGCATAACAATACTGGAAAACATCAAAGTTTTGTCATTTTGAAGTGATTTTGTGTATTAGTCAACAAAATGTCAGTAGGTAACAAGATATCTGGATTGTTTTTTCCAACATGTTGCACACATCTGGTTGAAAGTAAATTTTAAAAAAGGCATAGCTCTGTGGAAGCGATTATCTGTTCAGACGTTCACACCAATACACTTTGCTGACTCAGCGAGTTGGTTATCCAGAAAATTCCAAGTGCTTAACAGATTCATGTTAATCTCAGCCATTTTAATTGCACATGGGATATTGCTCTTTGTGCTGAGCTTGAGTCACCGATCCAGGAATAAATGCTTGTTTTGAAGCTTTAACGTTCACATTAGGATGTGATCTTTTTTGCCCAAGCATTTTTTAAACTTCTGTTTATTGAATTTACAATAATAGTTTAAAAATGGGGTAACACTTTACCTAAGGCCTGGGTTTCAGGAATTTATTAACACATTCATAATGGATTACAATGCATTCATAAAACATTATAATCATGGCTATAAATATTTATAAAAAGGCATATCACATTATAGCCATGTACATTATACATTATGACTGCCTTATGAAGCTCTCATCTATAATATACTATAGATACCTTTATAAAGCAGTACACAGCATCCTTAATGATTACACCGACCATTATAATGCATTATGAAGGTATCTATAGTGCATCATAGATGAGAGCTTCATAGAAGCATTCATAATACATAATACACATGAGTAAAACGCATAATGCCTTTTGGTTAATATTTATAGCCATGTTTATAATGCTTTATGAACACATTATTATTTGTTATGAATGTGTTTATAAATTAGTGAAAACACAGCCTTAAGTGTTACCAAAAATGGTTCACATAGCATGTGAATTCACAGTACGGTATGCAAATAGACATAAAAAATATGCACAAATAAAAGTGTCCAAGCATTTTCCCAGGGTGGGAAACCGCCAGAACCGCCATAAGTGACTATAAATGATAACAGCTAGTGGCAAAATAAAGTGTGATGCCCTATCAGTCCTGTTGGGGTCCTCACCAGCATTGATGTTCAAACATTATTATAAAAGACAAAAAGATTACATTTCATTTGTGCCAAAGGAGAAAATTGTTCTCAAATGTAAAAGATATGGGGGAAATATTCTGTAAGGAGACCACTGCCGGCGGCTGTCCACCTTTGTTATCACTGTAATCAAGTAATTACCACCCCCCATTTTCAGCTGAAGTAGTATGGCCGGTTAATCCAAACATAGGTCTCCTTCAGACACCATACCCACGGGAGGGGTGGAGCCTGGCGCCTGACACTCCGATGTGTGGACTCTCAGCTGCTGGCTTCATTTAACCTTATGGCCCCCGGTTGGCACTGAGAGTGGTAGCACAACTGGGAGGCAGCATTCACAGTGACAGGTAGTGCGGCATTCACAGTGACGGGTAGTGCGGCATTCACAGTGACGGGTAGTGCGGCATTCACAGTGACGGGTAGTGCGGCATTCACAGTAACGGGTAGTACATAACTATGAGGTGAGGAGGACGAGGAGGAAGCCAGCATTTGCACCCACCTGCGAACTGTGAGCAAATTAGCATTATCTGTGATTCCTCACCAAGGCAGGAGGATGTATATCTGTTGGATCAAAGCTGGGTTCCCACAAGAAGCGAATGTATTATTACGGGTACAGGAAGGCAGAGTGGCCAACACCATTATCCTTCACCTCCAGGGTTGTGCGTTCAAATCCTACCTCCACTTTGTGTGTTTTGAAACATTTGCAGTAGCTTAGTGATAAGAATTGTGTAATATAATTCAAAATACACACAAAACAAAAAACAATTGTAATCATTCTCACACCCAAGCACAGAACCTGTAATGTCACTGTCTAGCTATATAAACACAGCTATTACTATCCCACCAAGCTTTGTGTGATTGGCTATGATAAACATACGCCTTGAATGCTGTAGTGAGTAAAACGTGGCAGCATAGGTACGGTCAAGGTTGGCCAAAATTCATGAGAAAGCACGGGATAACTTGTATAGAAAACTGAACTTAACGTTTTATGGACACTATTTGAAAAACAGCTGACCTCCCCTTGGGGAAACAGACATCTTAAAGGAATTTTTGTTATGACTGAAAAAAAGGTTATTTGTGACTGATTACAGTCAGGCTTTTTTTCCACAATCTTGTGAGCTTATCCACGTTATTTACAAGAAAAAAAGTAATTCCATCTTGAGAGCTGTGACTGAGAGCTTACAAAGGAATTATTGTAGAGACTGAACTATGCTGGATTTTGTTTATTTCAAGACTGGTAAACACTATAGCAAAACTGGCTGAAGCTCCACGCAGGGGAGTTGATGGCTATTGAAAAGATCAGGGGCTAAGTCAGGTTTACCTGGGGCTTGACTTTTATTTGTGTTTTTGAAGGAAGATTGGCATCGGGTCTAAAATACTAGGGACTAGGCTTAAAATACTCAGGGTTCGGCTTAAAATACTCAGGGCTATAGCCGCAAGTGATCAGACCTAAAGACACACATGGCAACCATGTATATCAATGATATTTCTCATGCATAAGAGTGGTTATTAAATCTATCATTTTAAACTACTGTAAGACAGATTTTACTGGACGGTTCCATTTACAAGCAAAATAAATATAAAGTAAATCCAAATTTACTTGGTGAATCCTATCATATGTTTTGTGAAAATGCAAATATTATCGAATTTTTGCATATGGCAAGATTACTGACAACTCACAAATTATCATGAGATTTTGTTTGCTTATTTATTACTACATATTTATCATTTACACCCAAGATTGCTGCCAAAAAATAAACTGCCAATACCATCAGTCATGATATAGACCAATACTAGCTGCTTTGTGCACATTCTTGCACAGGAATAATATTGAATAATTGCTTTCTTTTGTATGTTCAAGAACACTGACAGAGCTGCTAACGCAGCATAAGAGTAAATTTATATAGGAGCATGTGACCATGTACAGTGAGAGGATTTTTTTTTTGCTTTGGTGTCTCTATAATATACTAAATTTAACTTTAAAACCATTCATATAATTATTCCACAGTTAAAAGTCAATATTCAGAGACATGCAATCATTTCTTTACATTAAACGTTAACGTTTTACTTCAAAATAATATATTACATTAACACAAAAATAATACAATAATTCTATAAACACTAAATTTAAGTGATATAGGCCTATAGTAAATAAAGAAAAAAGATTGTACACGCAAATACTAGATTTTTAATTTATTTAATTAATTTATTTATTACAAATTTTAAGTAAATATTTTACATCTTTTACTGTATTAGGTTTTGTAAAGTACCACAGCAGTCTCTGATACATATTTTTCAAATATTGGAGAATGGATTCAAACCCGCAAACTTAATGCATACACTATCATTTGTGTAATTTGTTTTGGTTTTATGTACAGAAATGCATTAAAAACATTTAAGAATAATTCAACCAAGATGCCCTGTGTTGTTAAATTAATCCAGCAGCAGATTTTTGAGTTATGACTACTTTACGAACAAGAATGATTCCTAATTGAAGCTAATGATTTAATCTTGAGTTAGTGTATGGGTGATACGTGCAAGAGCAATAAGGATTTTTAGGGGCATTATGATGGCAAAACCGAAACACAACTGCCCCCAAAAGCCCCTCATTCTCCCTGCGGAGTTTGCCACTAACTGTGACCGTCTCACAGCGCTACATCCACACATCCATGTCCAAACGAGCTACGGACATCAGATTTACCTCCATCTTGGGAAATATTCACCCTTATTGGCTAATAAAGTCTGGATGGGCTTTGAAGGCGAGACAACGAGATCCAGAAGCGGGACTTTGCGGGCCAGTTGGATTGCAGTAAAACTCATCTCGCCCCCAAAATCCCGTATCTGAGGTCACTACCAAGATCAACAGGCGTACTTCAAAACCAAACAAAGATTAAATATATACTGAGTGACCTATATGAATAAAATGCATGTTCTTTAGCTCAATTTCTCCGTATCTTAAATATATATAGAACATCTATAATGCATATACGGGAAAAAAATCAGCCATACCAACCTACATGCACCAGATAACCTACTTTCATCTAAATATTACTGTCAAAACTGGCAAGGCGTGAACATATAAGAAAATAAGTAGCCTAATCGAATTGTACAATTGATGGCTCCAGGTCGCGACAAATACAAATAACTTCTGCAGCTGAGCCCCTTGCCTCGCTGTCTTTGCGAAAATCAATATATCAGCTACCGCAAAACAAACAACCCAAAACACTTTAAATGATTTTTCCAAACGTCAGCTATAAACCTGCACAGGCACACTGAAAAAGTATTCAGTCGCATTACATTTATAAAACAACCAGGACGTTTGCCGACGCTCGAAATTCTTAACTTTGAAGCGCTGATTAACAAATATTATTGAGTGTTTTAATATGTCATGCATCGGCCTTATACAACTGTTAACTCAGCTGCAGTATCCATCTACTTGTTTTTTCATATTTGGATGATAACTTGTAAATGCACGCAATGCCTGTCATTTCTTATGAGGTCACTGGTGGGTATTTAACCTGGTTGAGTCACAAACACAGACGGTGTCCTTGGTCGCTCCTATGAGGCTTCAAGTACCATCCCACAGACACAATCTGTCTGCATTCATTCACGATAAGAAAAGAAAGATTAAAAGCGATTTACTCATACTATCTTACGTACGCCATTCCCTTATCACAAAATAATTAAATAAGGTATTCTTCAATTCCCGATGTTGTTGACGTACGTGTCTCAAACGCATCCCAGTTATATGCAATGTACATTTTTGTCACACCTGCTATAGCCTTTCGCACTGTAGTAAGAGGAGCAAGACAAAATCCCTCCCTAACACACACATACACACACACACACACACACACACACACACACAAAATCAACAAGAAAAGGAAAAGAAATTTAAAAAAACGCCTTGGATAAATTTAAACTTACCCTAATTAGTCCGTGGCATTCAATTAGCTACGAACACACGAGGCTATGTATCATTTACCGTCGTTGTTCCTTTAAGAGTATATTTGTATAAGCTGGCGAGCGCGGCCCGTGTCTGGCGCTCCTGTCTCATGGCATTTTGAGATCACACTCCAAGCTCCCCAAACATTTCTTCCTGGTCACGCCACTATGCAAGTAGAGGCCAAAAGAAGGGGAGGTGCAAGAAAAGACAAAGATTTTTTTTAAAGATTGCAATCTATAGCCAGATCGATCCCAAGCGAGCGAGCGATCCGGAGCAGGATGAGTCTTTTCCGAGTGTTTGCAGTGAGGGATCCGCACCCGACTCGCCGGCGGACAGCCGCCCTAACGTCCCCTAAGAAACAGCATCGGCCGCACCGACTACTATAACCTTACCTCGTTTAAATGCAGAAAGTTTGGCGCATGTCTTCCCGTGGCAGTCCTATATTTTCTGATTTTTCAAATTTCCTAGAAGGGACCTCCTAATATAGAAGCGGGGCAGAGACATTCCTAGAAATCCAGCGGACGTCATGACCATTTAAAACAACCTGTGCCTTGTTCATACAGCACCCGGTTGTGGCTGGTAGTTACGGGTACACACGAAAACAAGCAAAAGTATTAAACGTTTCCCAAACACAACCGCTTCTTGAACTGAAACGAGAGCAAAGAAACAACATTTCCATTGTTGTTTTAAGAATGCCAGTGACTAATTCGTGTACTGTGTATACTTGCTCACCTACTGCCTATCATTCACAAACTGGGTACCACCTAGTAATGAATCATCTCTACCTACATTGATGGGACGTAGCTTTCCCACACCATCCTGCCATCCTCTTAACACGGCTTTGTTATTTTACCTGAATGCGTTGAAGTGCATGTACCTGTCTCGTTGTGGTAAAATATATTCTTACTGTCGTTCATATTTTGTGGACGATTACACTTTATTGAAGGAAGTTGTTAAATAGTCGTCTACTGAAACCTTGGAAGGTTTTAAACTGTTTGCTGACCCCTGCTGGATTTGACTATATTGCTAATACACGATGCTGAATTAGTAACATATATTGTTTCTGTAAATTAGTTTTCTTACACGAGGAGGAGCTGCCTTTTTTGAATTTTTCCTAAAACTATATTTGAGATTTGAATAAAATCACCACCAGTATAAAGGCACGGACGGGGTTCGAACCCGCGATCTTCGGTTTACGAGACCGACGCCTTACCACTTGGCCACCGCGCCTGCGCTCATAGGTTAGCAAAACATCTTAAGGTGGATTGAAATTAATTGCTACATCACCTTTTTTTGTTAAGCTATCTGTCGAAAGCTGTCCACTTTAAATTAATGAACAGGTTACCCGTTATATAGTATGGCATCTTTGGATTCAATCCATGATATACGCTGCATCGACTCGATCGCTAGAATTTCTATCAGTACCAGACAAAAGCCATAGGAAAAAAGAAATACAGTGATTTTAAACCAGAAATACTCATTATTAGAGCAAGGAAAGATAACTGTAGACAATATTATTATTAATAATAATATTTTTGCTATTAGCTTGACATGAACACCAGTACCACTGGGCAAAGTTACGTAAGTGGAAATATATCAACATGTTGCCCATCAGTCCTTTATTTTTTCTGTTTTAAGGAAAATAAGCAAGAGTAAGGGATGAAAAAAAGTTGGTTTATTAAAAACACAACAATAAAACGGGTAAAACTGCAGCATGACACCGTATGAAAATAGGTGCCTGGATCTCGTTGTGTGGTGTGAGTCTGGTTTAATGTTCCTCATTTGGTGGTCTGTAATTCATCACCGTAGAAAAAGGCGAGTCGTTTTTAACGCCGATCAAACATAGACCCTGGAGATCCGCACTGGTGCTGCAGAAAGAAAATAGTTTGCGGAATTAAAGAGACATTAATATTATATATGATGTTATATAATAAAAACAAGTGTATATGAAACCTTAACTATGTCACTGTAATCACAGATACAGAACTTTCTGAAATTTCCTCATTTTCTTTTTTGATAAATCTGTCTCTCCCTCCGTTGCTATGCCGTGAGCATAGAGCCTATCCGAAGAGATGTGAGACGGGGATACCCTAAATGCCAGTGGGTCACATGACTGACACACACACACACACACACACAATAGGCACTGTACATAGACCATTCCTCCCAAATCACTAACTTGTGGGGCAATACCCCACCTGAATGGAGAGGAACCAGCCTTTTTGATAAATCCATTTATGCAGGTCATTTCCTCAAAGCCTGGTGTTTGAAATCAATCTATAACGACAGATGAAAATGAGATTCTAGCCAAGAAATGGGGCTTGAGAGAACATTAAATGCCAGGGAACAAATCTCATCAGACGAGCGCGAGGGGAACAGGGCCACTGTCACGCCCTGAAACACTCAGCATGGCCATGCTCATGAACTCTGCTACTCAATAGATTTTCCCTTAATGTTCCCATGACTCATGTGTATTGCTCATCGTAGGTGATTTATGCAAATTAAAGAGCAGCTCTCCTTTTCGACTGGAAATCTGATATGACTTGGTTAGTTTGCAGCTGCGTGTCAGAGAGCAGGACAATGTACCCTTATATTACAGGTATAGCCAGATACATCTGGTTTTACGCAAGACATGAAGCCCAACAAAATCTATTAAGTCCTTATATCCAGTTACTTAGAACACTTTAGATGATACACTGTTATTTAAAAATGAAAACTACTTATACTGGCCATGGATGCTAATGCTATTTTCTTTTATTCTAAGTATAAAGTCCCTGTGACCAGGATAAATGATTAACAGACTGCAGGGCACACTCACACACCATTCGCTCACACACACATGCACCTAGGGGTCATTTGGTAACTCAGCATGTCTGAGGAGGGAAACTGGAGTACTCTGAGGAAAGTTCCACACACATGGAGACTCGAACCCTGGTCTCAGAGGTGTGAGGCGGCAGTTCTAGCCACTGTGCCACCACCCCTGTATGAAGTTAAGAAACTTCATTGTCCATAATAACTGCACTTGGCCTTGATTGTTTTTGCACCTCCGGGTATATTCTGGGACAGCCTTCCTGAAGATTCTGGGCGTTGGGATGAAGGCAGGTTTACCTTCTCAGGCCGGGCAGGAGCAACACACTCAGGGTATTATCTGGGAGGGCTTTGAAGAGCTTCCCCACTTTCCGGTCGAGTTTCCTTATCAGAGTCTTCATCTCACACTCCTGCAAAGGGGGGAGGGAACCTTGAACCCAGAACAGGAGAACAGGAGCACCTGGTCTCCCAGGAAGCTGGAAGCCATTTCAGACAGACTCACGTCGGCCTGTTGGTCCGGGTCGTCCCAGCCCCCTGATGTGGCGGACGTCCCCTCTATGGTGCTTTGGTGCTCAGAGCTCTGCTGCACGGGTCCGGCCCAGGAGGGCAGGTGCCAGGGGGTCAGCGCCCGGCACATCATCACCTCTCTGCCCTTCGCCTGCAGGCCTGAGTTCAGGGCGGCCTGTACACTCTCCAAGCACTTAAATTCTGGAATGACGACAACAACAGGCTCTTACACGCATGCTGCACATTCCCAAAAAGCCTCAGGTTGCATCACATGCTGGATAAATCTCCCGTCTCCTTCAAAGAAGGGATACGTCCCCGACTCACTTATGAAGGCATCTTTGCGGCGTTTCGCCGGCGGCGATCTCCCAGGCAGGACGACGCCCTCGATCTGGCCGAACTGGCTGAAGGTAGGGTGCAGGAGCGGCTCAGTGACCCGGGCCACATAAAGGACGTTGCTGATGAAGGCGTCGGCCTCCAGCTCACCGAGCACCACCTCCAGGTCCAGGGTGGACTCCTTAACCGGCCTCTGAACCTGGGAACCAGCATACCCCAGAGTGTGAGAGGCACAGCACTGCCAGCCCTGTGAGCCACTGCCTGTACCTGACAGCCAAGGTCAGGAAAGATATGTCCTCAAGGGCGCCCCCTACTGACTATAGACCTCTGTACACACGCTTTTCTGGATACCACCATGTTTGATCATGTAGCTATTCAGTGAGAGTGGGCAGTTTCGTCATCATTAGACAGTAGCATTGATCCATTCCGCTCGTATTGTAGCAAAGTCCCAAAAAATATTTCTTTATATTGTGCACACAATATAATTATCTTGAGCGAACAATAAATTAACTTGAGTGCTCAACATATAATCATGAACACACAAATTATAATTGTGTGAACATGGAGGGGTGACTACAGCATAAAATTGTACTTCTTACAAAGTACACCCTGATAAAGCCTCATATTCGATATTCAGTTTTCTGCCGGTAATATCTTTTAACAAAAGCAAGCAGGGGGTTTTTGACCACAGATTCATGATGTCCAGTACACAGATGGTGATGCATACCAATCATTTTTGCAATTCAAGCCGTTTTACTAACTGTGTTTAATCTTGTTAAAGGCTATGAAAATAGGCTATTTTAGCTGTAACGAGATGTTGGTTCAGCATTTAGAGTTAATAGCAACTCTTGCAACCCCCCTTGCATTTACAGATTTCTTCACAGGTGAAACTTTATTTTTTAATGTTGGCATGTGCACTTCACATTCACTTGTAGTCAGGTGCCCTGAGTGTCCATTCATAGCACAAAGGGTGCAATAACTGTTATAATAACTCTACAACAACATGCTCCTGATCATCAGAAGCAGGATTGGTGACCACTGCTTTAAAGTCTGGCTAATTTATTGTGTCCTCATGATAATGTTTTTGGCAAACAAGTTTAATTATTGCTTGCAAACAAAATATCTTGTGTGCACAACATAAAATATTATCCGGGACTTGGCGAGCTCTGTACCATCAGCCGGTTTATCAAATGCAGAAAACACCAGGATATGGTGCCCTAACGTAAACAAACGTCTGTGTAAGACTTAAGAAATGCACTAGGCAGGTAGCTGGACAGTGCTACTGTTGAATGGCTGACGGGATATGTGACTTTACAATGGAGGTGACCACGTATCACATGACGCATAGGTACGCCTCACAAATACCGCGTGCGTACAAAAGTCTATAAACCGGAAATCCCTATATGCAGATCCAGGCTCTAAACCACCAGGTCGAAGCACTTTAATTTGCAGAGAGACAATAATCCTACAGAAATACCAACTCTGATAGGGTGACCATGCAGCTCATGGCCATTGAGGGACTTGACAGCGAGGTAAGCTCCCTCCAGCATTTCAAACTGAACCACGGCGTGGATCTGGCATGGAAACGAGAGAGAGAGAGAGAGAGGTAAGGGGCTTCAGTGCACTGCTGGATGTGTCCCATAGAGGGTGTACGTGTTAGACTTACGCTCTGCATGCCCTCCCGCAGTGTGACAGACCGGACTGGACCGCACCGTCGAAACAGCCTTCGCACGGATTGCACTGTGCAGTCCCTGGGCAGCGGCCCGGCGTAAATCATGCACATCTCTGCCATCTGGAACAGGACAGGAAGAAAGGGGGGGATTCACTTCAGCGGAGGACAGGACAGGCTCTGGTGTGACTGCCGGTGTCTGAAGGGGGGGGAGAACATACCCGGTGGAGGTGATTGGCCAAATGCTTTTCCTGCAAGTCGACCCTCGCCCGCTCAGCCAGGGAGGAGAACCAAACCGTGCTGAAGAAATGACTTTGTATTTCGCTTCTGGAGGCAGACAGTACCTGAGGCACGAAAAACATAAAGCGGTGGATTGCACCAAGCTTCCCGCCGTCATGCCCCCGCCGAGGTCCAGCTGGCCCGTGCCAGTGCCCACCTCCCGGTCTGAGTTGCACTGGACCCCAAGTCCTCCGGGTCCTGCCGCCATGCCCAGATGAACTGCCGGCCGGCCAGCAACCTTGAGGGCATCTCCAAAGCTGGGGGTTAGAACAGAGACGCCCGTCAGAGTCACGCAGGGCACAACACCACAAGCATAACAGATGCAAGGAGATGCTATTACTGACGCGGACCGAAAGGTACAGCTGGTATTTTGCACTCTGCTCTTCTCAGAAATCAATGAAAGCTCCTTTACTGAAAACGGTGATCCAAGCTTTGCTCGAATGCCCAGATGCCACTAAGCAGTAATATTTTCCTTGGGTTTTTCCTCAATCCGCTATGTGTAAGGCAATGGAGTGTGAATTCACTGAATAATCTAAATACAGATGGTCTTCAATGAGGATACAGCTGATGTGGTTCATTTCAGGCCCCCCTTGAATACAGAAGCAAATCACCCAAAATGACAACACCAAATTATGTGTAGTGAGCGCCACCTAGCTGTCATTTATAAAATAATAATTCTAGTCACGCTAACATCAGTCAGCCTTTGCTAGAAATAAGGGCTGGGCTGTTCCATCCTGCTTGCCTCAAAGTGTCCAGGTCCTAAGTGGATAGCGTTCATTTTTGAACATACCCTCTCCAAATGCTCTGAGGGCCATGAGCTCGGCGCTTCACCTGATTCTGCGTATGACTTTGTTGACTTTGGCTCCCTTTGCCAGATTATTCGTTGTTTGACGCCTCTTCCATTCCGCATCGAGATCCAACGCTGCTACCTTGAAGCCGAAACGAAAGCATGCTTCACTACTGGAGCTCATTCACACCATGACCTTCAGAGGACAGCACGAGATTTCACATGCCTTCCGTGGCCCAACACCAATGAAATGTTGAGCCAGGTTCAGGGCGGCCAGAGCGTCCTCAGTGGGGTCGTGACCCTGTCTGCCTTCCTGCTGGATCCTCCTGCTGCAGACATCATGGGGGGGGGGGCGGTGTCAGAGTATGTGATGACGGTTGGACCAGACTTCATGGAGAAAGGGATTGGAAGGGTCCACTTACTTCAATACAGCCTCTGCCAAGAACTTCAATCTAAACTTCTGGCCGAATTCTCTATGGTAGAGAACTGAGGTGTCTATAACATGTTGGTGGATCAACTGCGGGAGAAACAGACGTCATCCGAGGTCAATGTGGTTCAATGAAATGCAACAACAGGACCAACGCAGCATGCGACACCTTCACAAGACCAAACATGGGAAATTCCCAGCGGTCCTCAGCAGCGTTGTGAAAGATACCTTCAAAGCCCAGAGGTCGCTCTCCAGGGAGTGACCTACAAGCACAGCATCATGGGGCAATGCTTGAATAACCTTGGCCTGAACATCCTTGAGCCGGGTGGTTACTGGCTGCAGCATGGCTCTGGTGATCCCCGAGTACCTTGGAGGAAGGAGGGAAAGTCATCGTAGCTTCAGATGAATGGAGGGACCCAAGAGCAGAAACACAGTGCCACTGCCCCCCGCCCTCTCATCCCCTCCAGGCCCCACGTCTGCGCACCTGGTGACGTAGTCCAGGATGGGGTTTTCAGGCTTCACCAGCTCATCCAGCAGGCAGCGGCCACTGCTGTCCACCAGGGACACGCGTGTCAGCTCAGTGCCACACGCTGTCACACACTGAGGGGCAGGAGAAACGTTACAAGGCTCCAGACCTCGGCGGATTCAAATCTCATTACTTTTTCTGCGTACCATCCTGTCTGCTGTACTACTTAGCCTTTCTGCGTACCATCCTGTCTGCTGTACTACTTAGCCTTTCTGCGTACCATCCTGTCTGCTGTACTACTTAGCCTTT
>JAODJU010000095.1:24041484-24071099 GCA_026776725.1 Gnathonemus echidnorhynchus | reverse complement strand
CTGTGTACCATCCTGTCTGCTGTACTACTTAGCCTTTCTGTGTACTATCCTGTCTGTTGATTAATTGAAATGAGGGTCATTTAACGCACCATTTCACAGTCCAGACCAAAGAGAGGACTGCCATCTGTAACATGTCCATCACTCTGCGTGCAGAGAAAGGATTCACACCCAGGAGCATCTGGCCATACAGGTAAAAGAAAAAAAAATGAACAAACAGCATTGTAAGCTAGCTCAATCTGTCACTTTCAGCAATCAGAACAGTAGATTTTCTCAGTGAGAATGAATTATGTTTGAAAGTAAAAATCACTTGACCTATACAGCTCTGGAAAAAATTAAGAGACCTCAGCAAAGATTCACGCATTTCTCAACTTATGGGTATGCGCCTGTGTAAAATACATATATTTTTGCAAACTCCAGCCTTTCTAATCCATCTCTGGCATTAGAAAGTAGCTTCTGTGCTCTAACTGGCTGGTTTTTGGTCATTGCCAGTGTCTCCTGCTTCACCTTATTCTTGCATACTGCTGTCTTAGAAACTTTGAACCTGCAAGCAGCCTGCCAAAGTATACCCTTCAGCCAGCAGAACCAGGATAAACCAATCAGATTTTAAAAAGTAGATTTTTAATAATATAGAGTGATCTCTTCATTTTTTCCAGAGCTGTATGTCCCACTCACCTTTCCGTGGGAAGGACATTCTGCTCATCTCGCCTGGGCTCAGCAGGTAGGCGGTGAGACCCTGAGTCTCTGAGCCGTATTTACGGATGACTGGATGCCAGCTTAGGTCTTCTGTGGAGAAGAAGGGAATGCCGCATTGGTTGAACATCTGAGCCGAGAGGAGAGCACAACTCTGATTCAATGGGCTTGATTATGCTATCAGTTAATTTCTAATTATAGTCTCATTCTGGCTGCAAGTACTGACAGCAAATAATTTTCTTCAAGGTTTTGTATTTTTTCCCCATATAATAAACAAGATAACTGGTTTTTTCACCTCTGTGACTTTGTGCTGGGTAAATAATTGAATGATGGATGGATTGGTGGATGGTTTATTCATGAGAATTCTTAACTAGATTCCTGTAATCTCCTTAGCAGCTCTCCTTAGGTAGAAGGCTAATATTACTTGTAATTATATATTTGATGGAAATAAAATGAGTCGAATCATGCCAAATACCCATGCATTGATTTTCTGAAACCGCTTATCCGATTCTGGATCATGGGGGGTCCGGAGCCCATCCTGAAGGCTACAGGCACAAGGCAAGAAGCAACCCAGGATGGGGTGCCAACCCATAGCAGGGCACACTCACACACCATGCACACCTATGGGCAATTTGGTAATGCCAATTAACCTCAGCATGTTTTTGGACTGTCGGGGAAAATCACACACCCGGAGGAAACCCCACGACGACATGGGAAGAACATACAAAATCCACACATGGAGCCTCAGAGACTCGAACCCGGGTCCCAGAGGTGTGAGGGGACAGTGCCACTGTGCTGGCCCTCATGACAAATAATGCATTTGAATTTTTTTGTAAAATGTATCTATAAGAATTTTGTGCAAGATAACATTTTATAGAAATGGACCAGTGTGACCCTGCTTTGTGAATTAAAACACAGATTCCTAGACAAATTGATGGCTTTTACCTTGAGCAGGTTAAATCAGATTGAAAGGTTATTAATGTGTATTGCATACCGTTTTCTTTCCTTTCCAAGGTCTTTCCCAACTGAGGATTGGATATGGGACGTACCCAGCTAGCGTTTTTGTAATTACAAAGCTCGGTGCTTAAGATTTCAGACAGCACATTGCCAGCTGGGGATATAAAACCGCGTCGCTGAAAGAAAATAAACAGTTTATTAAAACATCTTGCACCCACCAAAGTGACACCAGGTTAAATTTTACACAATTAGTAGTATGCAGCCAACATCAGTCCTTACTAGAATATTTTAACTGAATTCAGTATTACATATTTTAAATCACCGATCATGTCCCAAGAGATATTACAAGAATACCTCATGATACAATATCAATCTTGCAATTTACGAGTGCATTTAAGCATAGTTGGTCAACTTACAATCCTGTATAGTTTCCTGAGATTTTTAAACTGCAGATAATATCTGTCAAAATGCAGCTGAGTGAGACCTTCTAAAACTGTTACGTTAACTGCACACAGTCTCTTTTGCTGTTGAAGTCGACACCAACTGGAAAAAAGAGGGGATAAATCTTAGAAAGCAAATCAGGGACAACAGAAATATTGCCATGACCATTTCTAGCTTAGTCACTTACGTTGAATGTTGACTGTTGCGCGTTACCCCCAGCGACGCATACGAAAGCAACTGGCTTAAGTTCTGCTGAGAGATTGTTCCGTCGGAATCACGGAAGGTCAGTTTTAATAGTGGAACCGGCTGTCAAAAGACAAAAGAAATAATAAAAAACCGTCAGTATTATAAAAAAAAATAAAATTACACATAACCTGAATTATACAGCGTTTTCTGTGTTTCCTTCACCCAGGTTTCGTACTTTAGGCCGCGACTTCTTCCGCTTTTTGGCGCATCCATTGTGGGTCGGAGATTCAGTAGATTTCCGTTTACATCCCAAAGCACCAGCCATTTGCTTACGGGTTTATATGTACAAGACCTCACCTGATTTTCAGGAAGCAAGAACCAAAAAGGTACAGTTCACTATACACAATTTAACCATCAAACACACAGTCGTGATAAATTACAGTCAGTTTCTGTTTCTATAAATGTTTAGTATGAAACATTTGTCATAATTTTAATGTACATAATCTGAGAGAAGCATCCCGTTAAGTCACAACACTCCATTAGTGAGGGACGTGTTCAAAGTTGTATCAATAGCAGTCAATGTTAAAAATACATTTTTTCCTTCTCAAAATAAACGGTCCTTACACGTCACACCATCGTTAAATTCCCCATTCCGCTAAACTGTGATCTATATCGTTAGCCAATGTATTCAATTCTTATAATTAACCTTCAATGGTTCAATTGTCTAAACTGACAATCGACTTAATCAAGCAGAACTTATACTGCAATTAGGTAATACTGCGTGCAGAAATAAATGAATAAACTTATGAATACTTTACTCATTTAAATTGAACCCTCTTTCACAGCCACGTTCTCCCTAGTTTGGATGGCCCATGCTTTTGCTGTATCTCTGATGATTTACACATCCTTGCAGACGTAACGAGTCGATTGCAGAAGAAACGGGAAGTGACGCATTTACTCAAAAAGACCGGAGATTTTGAAATGCAATACAGTCGGTGCTATGGTGTCGTTCTATTTGATTACGCTATCAGCAGGCGTTTGTAAATTATATAATCGGTGACTAAGGAGGTGAACGATATGGCAACGAAGAGACTGGCGAAGTACGTGATGGTTTATAAGCGAATGATATTTCACTGAGTGTAATATACTGACCAGAAAGAGATGCTGGAAGTTTGGCAAGCGTGTTTTTTTGTGTTGCAGGGAACTCGGATTAATAAGAAAATCCAGACGAGCCATGCACGGAAGTGTAAATGCTCAGATGGGTGATAGAGGTAGTATTTTGTGCTCTTTCTCTGTTTAAATTGATTATACTCATATTCCGTGGCATTTCCGAGCTTCTTAAGAAGTGTTTTGCACATTATCTACCTGGTGGTTTAGGAGTGCGTAAATCTTCCATTTATGATCTGAGGCTAAACGGTTTTAGAAAAATCTGTAACCATATACGGGAGTGTTCTTTCCCGGGTGAATTTAATTCAGTATTAAACAGTTTTGCCAGAGATGAGCCAGCTGTTCTTGGTTTCTAACTTTTTGTTGTATAAACTTTTCAGGACAGTTCTTTTCATATCTAATTGTCATTGACTTTGAATCTACTTGCTGGCAAGAGAGAAAAAATTATGCCCAAGAGATAAGTGAGTTGTTGTTTTACACAATTTTATGTCATATTGTTTTTTTGCTTGTTTTATGTGATGCCTTTATATTTTTTGTTGGTTGACCTTACAGTCGAATTTCCAGCTGTCCTTCTGAATACCTCACATGGAAAGATTGAGGCAGAATTTCACACTTATGTCCAACCGCAAGAGCATCCTACATTGTCTGATTTTTGCACAGAGCTTACTGGAATCAGACAGGTGATGCCGCTACCTAATGATCTGCTACTTTTTTAGTGTATTCGTGCCTTCAGTTCATAGGACATGAGCTGAGAGTGTGTTTCACCATCAGACACAGGTGGAAGCCGGAGTCCCTCTCCAGGTTTGCCTGTCTCAGTTTGCACGCTGGCTTCAGACGTTACAGCAGGAAAAGAACTTGGCGTTCCTCAAAGACAACATTCCCGCTCCTGCTCTTAATCCGTGTGCGTTCGTCACGTGGTCTGGTATGTTGTTTTGATTCCATCTCTTAAGTACACATGGAACCAGAAAGAGAGATACAAAATGTCCGGTTTACCTGACATTACTGATTTACCATTGTTTTATTTTATTATACTGCTTTTCAGACTGGGACTTGGGTGTTTGTCTGGAGTACGAGTGCAAACGAAAACAAATCTTCAAACCTGAGATGTTAAATAGATGGATTGATCTTAGAGCCACATATAAGGTAAACTTGTTGGTTGAGGTTAATTATACTTAGACTATTTTACCTTATTGAATGGCGTCCCGTTTACTTTGCTTGTTTATTTATTTAACATTCTTAGGTATTTTATAATCGAAAACCAAAAGGACTTAATGGAGCTTTACAAGACCTAGGGATCGTATTTTCTGGGCGTGAACATTCAGGTGAATTTTTGGTCTTTATTATTGATATGTTTTTGTGTATATCAGGGTCTAATGATTGAAATCCTGACTTCCAGGTTTGGATGACGCCCGCAACACTGCCCATCTGGCATGGAGAATGATAACCGATGGTTGCGTCTTGAAACTTACAAAGACTCTTGACAGGGTGAGTGGCTTTCTCACGGGTCCCGGTTCTGCAGTACACCATCCAAGCCCCACCAGGTGAATAAGTCTTCGTAGCTGTTTCAAGGTCTTTGCTGCAACTGCAGTTATTCCCACTGTTCGTGCATGTTTCCAACAGGCACCGCTGAAAACAAAGCCTGCAGTACAGAATCCTCGGAAGACGAGTACCTCTGGGGATGGGCGTAAAAAGGCTGAGATTGACTGGGAAGTTGCTAAAAGCACTCGTAAGCACCAAAGGTCTGGACATACAGGAAAAGAGAACACGAGCGTCCCTGAAGTTAACTCCAATACTGCAGCCTGTCAGAGTTTGGTGACACCTAGGACTCTTCTTGGTGGGTTGACCAGTCCACTTGTACAACGGCAAAAACAGGTGCAAGAATCTCTTGGATGCTTTTCATTTGCTAGATCATCTGTTTCCGTAAATTCCCCCTCAGACGCGAGTTCCAGCGTGTTGCTGGTCTCCACCACCGTTGACAGTATAAATGTTGCTCAGTCCAGTGGGGCTGCTGAATCTACTGCATCAAATTTGGAATGGGAAGAGTGTCAATTACTTCCAGAATCTGAGGAGTCGTGCTCCTATGATGATGTAATACTGGAAGACAAAGAATTTGACCCCACTCTTTTGGAAACGTCTGCAGCTGCTTTGGATGACGCTCACAGCATAACCCTGAAAGCTGCTCTTTCTCCAGAATGTGCAAGCAAATCAAATCAAATTCTGTTCAAGAATTCAAACACAACAGTATATTCAGTTGAGAAACCAAGTCCACATTCTACTTCTAGTGCTTTTAAAATTCCTACATCCAGCCCCAAAATCAGAAGAGACACCATCATGTCTCATCCAAATGCATCAGTGTTGAGGGATCCCAAGGAGCTCTCTGTGCTGGAAACATCAAGAAAACCTTCCGAAATGGACATGACCGCATGCGAAGATTCCCATGCTTCATACACAGATGAATCGCATCTTTCCAGCAAGTCCAGACTGTCATCAGGTGGTTCCGCCTCTTTGTTTCTGAACAGAACATCACTCCCTAATGCACGTACTGCGGTGAAGGCCAGCAGGAGCATCACGGCTCCGCTGTGCCAGTGTGGCCGCAGGGCTAGACGGCTAACCGTGGCAAACGGGGGGCCCAACCAGGGCCGGCTTTTCTACAGCTGTCCCACCGGGAGAAATGCCACTGGGAACAAAAGAAACTGTGGCTTCTTCCAGTGGGAGTCTGCTCATCTCAAAGCTGTCTCAGCCTCCACATCCCAGCGCTTTGATAGATCCTCCACATCCCTGCGCTTTGATAGATCCTCCACATCGTCCCTGTCTGAGAGAACTTTCTCCAATGGCAGCTTGAACCCATTTAAGAAATTCTTTGGGACCTCCTTAAGACATTAACTGTAAGTAGATCAACTTGTCAAAACACACGAAAGTCAAGCATGTCTTTTTAAATGCACCATAGTTTTTATTATAAATATTTATTTTATGTATGATTTTATTTATTGAATGGATGGTTAAATGCATGATTGGTAGTATTTTCTAACTTGTTTTTAAAATCATCATGTATGTACTATTAGGTGGAGTTATTGAAATATGAAATAAACTACAGAAATGTCTAAAAAAAACAAATGTATCATTATTGCTTTTTCAGTCAAACAGGCATAATTATAAATTCTTCACAGATCCAGGAAAGCAGCACTACTAGCATGGTTTAATGTCTTCCCCACTCCTTGTTCCTCAACTCGACTCTTCTTATTTTACCGCTGACTGTCTTTGGCAGCTGTTCCACAAACTCAATCTGAGTGGAAGAATATTGTGATGTCATAATGGGTGCAAAATCGCCCAATTGCAAGCCAGTGGTTACTGTGTCTTGAGCCAGAGGATCTGTGAACCTACCGTACCTTGCGAGGGTATTTATAGGGAGCTGTAACTTTCTTCACGTGCTTCTGCAGCTCGACTGTGAGCTGATCTCGGTCCTTGGACTTGTATGCAGGGGTCAGGACAACAAACGCCTTAACAACCTGTGGGTTGATGGAGTGTATTCTTGAGATCCTTTAAGTAACTTTTCCCCTGAAAGGGTGAGATGATGCTTCTCACCTCTCCTCTCACTGGATCCGGGCTGCTGACCACGGCTGATTCGGCCACGGCTGCATGCTCGATCAGCGCATTTTCTACCTCAAATGGACCAATACGATACCTGGACAAGGAAATATAAATGCAGTGAGACACCACCGGGCTTATAGCATGTACTGCGATTATGCCAGTGTGCAAAAAGCTCCAAAAAGCTTGGGTATGTGGGTTTTCGCTGCAACTCCCTAGTTAGATTATTAATTAGATGACTGATTGGCTAAAGAGTCCTCACAGCTGGGTTTGAACAGCTGACCTACAGGTTATCCCAAAAACCTGCATACACACCGGCCCTTTGCGAATAAGATTGGCCACCCCTGCCCTAGAGCTATGAGGTCACAGTGTTATTCTCTGAGCCTCCTCTTGGTGCCTTTAATTCCAGGGGTTTCCAACCTCTCTTAAACCAGGAACCCTCAAATGAATATAGACCAGAGGTACAATGTAACATACTAATGTAATGCAAGTAACTATGAATGAAGGACTGGTGGGGACTATAATGTTTCTATCTAGGAGGTGGGAAGACCCTTAAATATGTTTTATGTTTTGGAGACAGTTTTGATAATACCACAAATTCCATGTTGGAAACCCCCTGCCTTAGACTTCATTTAAATTAACTGAGAGAATATACATTACCCAGCAGATAGAATGACATCATCAGATCTCCCCACAAACCACAGGTATCCCTCCTCATCCATCACTCCCCGGTCTCCTGTTAGGTAAAAATCCCCTCTGAAGCACTGGGCCGTCCGCTCCGGGTCATCCTGCACACAAGGTGGCGCACAAGTCAAAGGTCTGCCATCAGGGAGGCCGTGAAGTGGACAGAGGAGAAAGCAGAGGCGCCGTACGGTGTATCCAGTGAAGAGCGAGAACGGCCGCTGAGGTTTCACTCTGATGGCAAGGTTCCCCTCTGTACCTGAAGCCACCACCTCACCTGCATCATCCACCACCTGGAACGAACATGCTGAGGGTTAGTACAGAAACTAACAAACCTGTTATACGTTACATTTTACCAGTGAGGCAGATAAGCTTCAAGCTTCAGTTTTCCGGCTCTTTTTTTGGTGGGATGCACATACCTGCACGTCGTATGCTGGTGACGGCTTTCCAAATGATCCAGGTTTGATCTTCATACCTTTAAAAGTCCCAGCAATCAAAACCTAAGAATAGAAGCCCATATATTCTTTAAAGTTTACCTTTTTTTTATGAATGACGCTGTTCTTTATATATTGAGTTACCGTTTCTGTTTGTCCATATCCTTCGTAGATATCCAGTCCCGTGTAAGTCTTCCATTTTTCCATTACTTCTGGGTTAATGGGCTCGCCGGCACTTAGACAGTGCTTCAGGTTTTGGAACTGGTACCTGAAGTGCAGAGAGAGGATTTGTTGGGTTTTTGGGTTTAGAACATTATCACCTACAGTATCAAAGTATGCGATGTAAAACGGAGAGAGACCAAGCTTCCAAAACGTATACTCTAACTCCTGACCAGTACTATATACATTTAGATGGTACATATAGACAATGGTGAACAGGTGGAGCCTAATTTCCATTAATGTAAGTTACCTGGAGAGGTCTTCCTGGACAAGCATTCGATATGCAGTGGGTGCAGTGCAGAATGTTGAAACAGGGTAATGGGACAGTGTCTGAAACAAAGGCACCGGTCATTTGCTGATTACAAAGTATTAGCTGCATTCATAACGCCATGATGCCACATTTATGAATACTGGAACGGCATACAGGCAGTACCCAGGTGAAGAACATCTGACTTGAGCATAACTCGTACTTATGAGCAGAGAGCCATAGAGCCTATTATACTAAAAATTCGGGTTAAATATTAGTTTCTGACAATGAACAGACACACAGGAAAACATTGCATGGCTTTTGCAGTTTGTCTGCTTGAGGTACAGTATAGTACCATATGCAATTACTTTTATTTACTTTTATTATTACTGTAGAATAATTATATGTACTGTACTGTTGTTGTTCTGCATTACCTTGGGTAGAGTGGTGGCTCTGAGGCTTGGGATCTGTGCCGGCAACTGGAAGGTTGCTGGTTCAAATCCTATGAATGCCCGAAGTGATTATACTATGTTGGGCCCTTGAGCAAGGCCCTTAACCTGCGATTTCTGCATCCTGGGTGTGATGTTAATCTACATCCAGCCCTATAAGGAGGTCCTCCAACTTACAGGGAATGACTTGGGGGATTAGTGGCAGGATTGACACTCTAGTCAGTGGAAAAAACTCCATTTGGAGTAGTGTGGTGCTGAGGCATCGCCCGTCACATGGCTGCACTCAGGTTCTCAACCCTGAGGTGGTTTGTCGTGTGGTGGGTGTGGCAATGCACTGTAATCACTGCATGCTCCTTACCTCTCTTACCTACAAATTTGCCTTCAAGACAGACTTAGGAAACAGATCTCATTCGTAACCTGTGGACTGCCGGTAAAGAACACACTCCCATTACACTGGCCAGATTAGCAAGATCGTTCAGTGTTTTCCGACAGTCCGGGGGACCCACCTTCAGCACTGTAGTGGTCTGAAAGCGTGGCATGTGGTGCACAAACACACACGCCCCCTGGATCCAAGGAGCGAAGACGCTACTCCAGGCGGACTTGGCCCAGCCAGTGTCGGAGGTGTTCCACAGCACGTCCCTCTCAGTCAGATCCAGCCAGTACCTGGACCCCAGTAGAGCTGAGCATGAGAGTCACGCCCGGATCGGGTGTGGCATTTCACCCCCCCCGCCTGTGCCCCGTACCTGCTGTTGACGGTGAGGCCGATCCCAAAACTGCAGTGACTGTGTTCGGTCATTTTCGGAGTGCCGGTGGTACCGCTGGTGAAGAAGATGGTCATGGGTTCGTTGCTTTTCGTGTTGACGCACTCATGATCGCTTGATACCATCCTACCGATATGAACAAATGCATCCCAATAAATGACATTCACTTATATATAGATGTACACGTGTCATTCACGCAAAAACAGCCGACGTGGCTTTGCTGCGACACTAATTCATTCCGATTTCTTTTCACCTTGAAAGTTCACCGAGGTTCATCCAACCATGTCTGTCGTGCTGAGACACCAGGACTTTGGCTTTAAGGAACGAGCACTTGGGTGCCACAGAGTCAAGCACTGGAGCCATGGAATCGTCGGTTATGACGCACTTGGCTTTCGACGTGTGCAGTCTGTGGAGGATGTCCTTGGCTGTCAGCTGAGAAGTTCCAGGGATGAGGACAGTTCCTGGGAGGAGTGGAACGCAAACGTGCCATCGAAATGTCATCATCATCGTCGTAACACTGCAAGACCATGACACAGAGTTTGAACACTGGATGTGTCTCTGTGGTGCCAATATCACACCTGTCCTCATACATGCCACGTTCACCAGCCACCACTCAGGGATGCGGGGGAGAATCAGCAGAACTCTGTCTCCTTTCTGCAGGCTGCAGGGACCGCAAAGTACATTGGCCACTTTTCTAGCATGGTGTCCTATCTCTTCAAAGCTCCATTTCACCTCATCTTCTCTGTCATTTACCCACCAGAAGGCAGGATTTGGGTATTTTTTCCCACTCTGCAAACGACAAAATGATACTGTTTATTATATCGTGGTAAAATAGATAAACCAGTGTAGTAAAGCGAACCACCGCATTCCATAATAACTGTGTCAATGTGTTGGAAAAACATGCATCCGACCGACAAAATCAGAGCCAGTATTTCGGTTCTTTATACTTTTCCCTATAATCAAGTCTGTTCCAGGAGCAAGAGGAAGTCCTGAATGGCAGCCCACCCCCCAGGCACGCAAATCCACACGATATATGCGACTTGGATACAGCTACCCATGAAATGCACACAAACAAAGCATTAAACGAAATGTAGAAATACAACCTTCTCTCTCTCGGTCCACGTATCGAGGACGTCCTTGGCGAAGTTAAAATATTTAGGAACTTCAGGGTTGTATAGTTTTTTCAGGCTTTCGTAATCTTGGAAGTTGTTTGGAGCCGATGTTGTGTATCCATGAAGCCCATAGCATATATTTTTGGAGATTAAAAACGTGCCCAGCTTCCGTTTCACTTCCAAAGTCTGACGATGAAGCGACTTAATCATTTTGTGTTTTATTTATAAATTTCGCAATGGCTGTAATCTGTACAAGAGTGGTGATTTTTTCCCCCCTTTTATTTCAAAACGTACCACTGGGATGAAACTGGAGAAAGAAGGCAATCTGCTGCGGCGGTACGAGAGAGAAAAATATACGACGAAAAAAAAAAAAAGTTTGCACCTAAGTGAAAAGTAACCTATTTGATAATCACACTGCATTTACCGAAAAAAGCATTAAAATTCATTAACCTCTACCCATGTAGGTGCAAGATTCCTTTAATAAAATTTATCTGAGCAATAAATCTATGTACAATTACTGACTAGCAGACGGAAGTCCATTTAAACACGGATTTAATTTATGCATTCACGTGAAATGAAGTTGGAAACAAAAACCACAGAGTGAATCAACAAGCTGCCAAAGTGTTTATGAACGAACCAGAAGCAAAGACCGTAACCGTGCAAGCCCATGACCCCTGATCACTGTTTGCATAGCGAGCTTTCGGTATTTTAGGTATTTTAGGTTTTGTAGTACGTGCGATAAATTACCCGTAGAACAGGAGACGACCAAAGAGCAATATGTTATTCTCAAACCATAAACATTAATGCACTTCCGTTGTACTATGCACCTCACATCTGTTTATCTGTATTTGAGATATATTTACTTAATTAAAAATAACAAATGTGAAATCTCTTGTCTTTTTATGATAAAAAATATTGTGCAACTGAGATGTTATTACTAAAATAAATTAATTCATGTCTCAAACATTTTTTAAGGTAACAAACACAAAATTGTTGCGGTTTTGGGTCTTATCTTTACAGTCTCTGTTAGGGAGAAGACTCTGCCTTGTTATGGAGAATGTGGCGTAATTCCTCAGGGACCTATCGGGTAACAAGGAAAAACAGACAGAAAGCCTAAAGTGTACAGATAATATATGCGAAAATAAATATGCATTAACAGCATAATAATAGAATAGAACACGTAATAACACAATAATATAATCCATCTATCCTTTTTTCTATGCAGGGTCGCGGCGGTCCGGAGGCTACCCTGGATTATCAAAGTATACTTAAATAAAATTAGAAACATAGTAGTAAATGCGCTAACAAGTAAAATAAAATATAATAGAAATGCCTGTACGTGTATGTATGATAATAGACGCATTTCTCGTTTACATTAATTCATTGATAATGTTCTTCGTAAATTTTTATATACATATTTAGTAATGTCTTTATGTATTATTTTCAAACTATTTCAAACAAACTGGAGATCCAAGTGACATATTAACAGAGTAATTTACGAAGTCCCTGGAAATGCACGAAATTTATAGTGCTCTTAATTTTTATTCTGGGTAGAATAAGAAAATATTAAGAAAATGTTAAGAAAATGGGGTGTAAAAACCCCCCAGTACGGTAGGTGGCAGTATGGTGAATAAGGAAAGAAACGTATGGTAGAAATGGCCGAAAAAGAAAAAGCAAGGCGCACATGATAAACGTAGTAGTTAGGCGGTAATACAGTAATGTGTGGCTAGAAATTATATCCACGTGATGATATGTATTTAACACAAGAATGAACGTTGCTTAACATTTTTTCATTAACGTGCACTTTGCCTCAGTAAAGTATCAGGAAGTTACGATAAGTAAGAGATAAAATTTGCTCTTAATTTCGTGGACTTGTAGAGTATAGACGTAGCTTGTTACCTGACTGGTGTGTATTTAACTTTGAGTTGTTTCTGCTTCGGCTAGCCCGTTAAGCGTGTCTTATTGTTCTTGTATTTAAAGGTTAAAATGTCTGATTCCAAGAAAAGGAGTAGAAAACGGTATGGGAACTATAAAAACAAGAAGTACAAAGGGTCCCGAGAGCTGGAAGTGGGTATGCAAGGGATCCTGATTACCTGCAACATAAATGAAAGGAAATGTATCTCGGAAGCATTCAGCCTTCTCAACGAATATGCTGATCAGTTATACGGACCAGAGAAGGTGAGTTACTGGCGTTTCGTGTTATCGAGCGCTGTAATTTACGGAACTGATGTGGATGTGAAATGTAGTGATTTAAAACAGCTGTTCCCGCCGTTTCTTTTTCCAGTTTTCGGATTCTGAAGAGGGTGACAGTGATGTGGAAAGCGATGAAGATGATGCAGAGGCAGCTCTGAAGAAAGAGGTGACCAAGATTTGCACATCTACGCAAAAGAGGGAGAGGCGATTCCAGGCACTGGACAGTGGAGCCAAGAACGTGGTCTTTATTAGGACACAACATTTGGGTAACATTTTTTATCCTCGTATGTTTTTCAGTGTATTGCGTTTATAACTCACAACTACTGTTTTTGCAAATCATTATATGCCTGCATAGGTGTGTGTATATGTGTGTGTGTGTGTGTGTATACAGTATGCAGGCATCGATGTTTCCTTTGCACCTTGTGGAAGATGCACATTCACATGTGTTTGATGTGCCCTATCCCAGACCCCGCCCACCTGGTGCACCACATTTTGCAAGACCTGCACACGACAAAGAAAAAGAAATCCAGAGTGATCCTGCGGATGCTGCCTGTGAGTGGCACCTGCAGGGCCTATCTGGAAGACATGGAGAAGTATCTCAGCAGCTTCCTGGAACCGTGGTTCAAGGCGCCCAACCAGGGCACCTATCAGATCTCCTTCAAGGCTCGCAATAGCAGCCACAACAGCAGGGAGGATATCATCAAGGCTTTGGCGGGTGAGAGCTGGAGAAACACTGGAAGCTCAGTAACTCGTTTGGGAGATGTTTGCGTGTGGACAGAAGGAGATTAATTCAGAAGTATGATAAGTGCTGCTCAAGAGTGCATGCGGGGTTTTTTTCATATTCTTTTTTGTATAATGCCTGACTGAAGTTTAGCTGTTTTAGCGTGTATTTGCGTGTGTCGTTCACTGTAGGCGTCGTCGGGAGACTGAATCCAAAGAATAAGGTGGATCTCACCAACCCCGAATACACAGTCATCGTCGAGGTGATTAAAAGCGTGAGCTGCGTGAGCGTGGTGAAGGACTACATGCTGTTCAGGAAGTTCAACCTGCAGGAAGTCGTGAAGCCGGACCAAGAGCGAAAGCCTTCTGGGCCGCCGGACGGAGCGCGACAGGACCCCGGCGGACGCCTAGCGGAGGATGTGAAGACGGGGGCTGTGGTTGAAGATCAGGACAAACTACTGGGGCTGGGGGAGCAAAAAGGAGCAGAAGAAGCTGCACCAATGAAGGATGAAAGCGGGGGGGGTGATGGCGAAGCCCTGGGCCAGCAGCAGTGAGGGACGTTAGACGTCGTTTTTGGTATAACGTTAAGAGGATCGTTCAGGGGAGACGCTTCTTAATGACTTTTTATCGCAGTTCTTTCGAGTTACCGGTCAACATATTCACACCCATAGCTTTCCTGAGTCGTATTTAGGCTATAAAAGGAAACGGTTTTAAAAACTTTGTATAAATGCTTTATCTGATTGGTGGTTTATTTGATGTAAAGCTACGTGCTTAAACGTAGTATGAAAGCTAGTATTACTTACTTTAAGCCAGTACTCTCACCCTACTCTCCCCGTCAGCACATGCCGCTCTTGGAGGAGCTTCATACTAAATCTTTTGTGCCCTTTCAACATTATTCGGTTTTAATTAAACAGAGAAAAACTACATCACCTGAGTGAGACTTATTAGTGCTGTGCCAGTGGAGTCAATGGTCATATGTGCTACACATTTGGGTCTCATGCTAAGAAATTAGCTACTGCAAAGTGTCTTGCACTCAATGCAATGGACAGCATGTTCCAGTCTCAGTGGCAGGAATCTCATTCGGCCGTCGTGCATTTGGTCGATACATTTAAAAAGCTGTGTGGTTTATTCAGTATTCAGTCTGCATCAGAGTTAGGTGCTTGTATGACTGGATTTCCTGAGTAGCTTCATACCCTGGAGTGGTGGTGGTGTGTGATTCTGTCCACAAGTTTACGGCATTAACCCCGACCTTAACACCCCGATAGCAACCCTATCTAAGCCTAGCTAAGCAAACCAGGAGATCTATACAAACAATTGGCAAATATGTGAATTAATATATTTTAATATGTGCGGCATATGGCTGAATAATCAAATGGAAACTTTTGCTTTTGTTTAGCTTTTCATTTTAGTATGTGATACAAACTGTATACTAATCTAGCAAGGCATAATATTAATGTTTTGTAGTTTAATATTTCACTATTTGGGAAATGGAGTGCCCCCCCCCCAAGTGTCTGAGTCCCTGAACCTGAAAATCTTCCCCAATTTTGTCCCCTTTATGGGCGGATCTGCTCCGGCAACTAGTCCGGTCCACCGTAGCAGGGTAATTGTAAGACGGTAGAGGAGACTAAAATTCCCTTATACCACATGATGGCGCCATTTCTGCGAAATTAAATGCGTTGACAGAAAATAGCGTCTTGCGCAGACATTCACCCAATAATCTACTGCGATCTGAAAATAACTCATGAATGGTCTGCTGAGGTATTTATATGGTCGAACAAAAACGTACGGTTCGCTTATATATCTGCATATATTTGTGATACATGTTTCGCTAGCGAAATGTGTAATTGCTGCATTGTGATTAAAAAAGGTCTAATAGATGTTACCATGGAAATACGTTTTTGGTTCAGGTTGCCATTTAATGATCCCTTCATAATAGTAGGTCTACCATGTGTTTAAATGCATTTCATTGTACTTCACCAATGAATCACCCACCTGAATGTGAATATTGCCACCAACTACCCAAGTATTATCCCCGAGGGCCAAATTCCACCAGCAGCACAAAGCCAAGGTCCACTGTCTCTGACAAAAAAAAAGAAAAAAGAATGTCGACACGGTGGTCCCCCCACTAAGTTGGTCGACAGTGGGCTGGGGTATCGATGGCACGATCCGAATACAGTTGTGTAGTTGTGTAATTGTATCGGTCTGTACACGGACCGCAATGCGCCAGCTTTGTAAATGTAAATGATGAAGACCAATTTTACTGCCTGTGGTAAAAGAGTATGTATTTAGGGAAAATTAGGCTAGTTAAGTAAAAAAAAAAGTAACAAATTATTATTCATTTTACCTCGAAATATGTCTTGCATCTGTCTATAAATATCCCCATTTGATTTTAAAATTAAATGAAATCTTTAACTGGAAAATGTGACTGTAAAATTAATCCTTAAATATATACCGGTATGCCTATTTCATGAAGAAATGCGTAAAATGGTTAAACCACAAGCCAAAACGAGTGAGGCATCATTACTGTAGAATTGCAGATCCCGAAACAATCAATAAGGGATATCAAAGTTACATTGTAAATCATAAAACACATAGTTAACCATAGAGGTAATATGCGTGTAAGCATGTATATTCAGTGTACAGTACAGGTACGAAGGATCACAGTACCGGCAAAATGGAAGGGATAATGACGTCAAATGTCTGTTTCACATTTGTCTGTATGTTCAACCAAACGTTGACATAAATTTTGAAAAAAACATCAAAATGAACAGAATAGTGTAGAATTAAAAGCAATTTCTTTATTCCACGACGAGACTCGCCTTCCCTTTGCTTTATCTGCGCAGGGCAACACGATCGTCGCGTGCGCAGTTGTTCAAAGGACATTCTTGTAGTATTTTTGGTGGATGGGTCGCCAAAATCTAAGCGACATATAGACTGCTGTGCACGACAGATATTTCCAACCTCTGTGTTTGTTACCATATGTTAAAGCGTATTTTTCAAAATGCCTTTTACCAAGTGTTAAAGCTTATTTCTCATCTTATCCTTCACTTCGGATGTTTTTTTTTTGCCTTTTAAGTAATATGAATGTTTTGCAAAATTTAAATGAGGTGAAAATGCTGAGCAGAAGTGAAAATGTGCAATATATGGTGCAACTATTGCAAATATACTGGTCCCATATATGAGCGATCCAGATTAAGTCATTTCAAAGAAATGGCATCGATACGGACTGTGCATCAGACACCATTCAAATACTGTTTGATTCGCTTGATTATCTGTATTGTCATTCACCAAAAAACAACAATAATAATAAATCATATTCCTCTTCCGTACAGCTGAGTATTTGTGAGCCATCGCTAAGTGGCATCGAGAGATATATGGGTGCAGCAGCAGGTGTTTCGGGGCGATGCGGGTCCGGTGCTGCTCCTCTCCTAGGTCCGCTCGCTGAAAACGACGGCAGGATGTTCTGCACTTCACAACCTTAGCAAATGTTAAGCATTAATGGATGCATGTGAAATAACAGAGTAAGTTTGGTGCCCTCCCTCGTGTTTGCTAATTACGGGGGATTTGGTCGCTGTATACTGTATTGATTTTTCTGTACATCATATTAGGATAAGCTATTCCGTGAAACAGTTAAAAAAAAATCCATAATTATTTCAAGATACGTTAGGGCATTCCGTACTTTATTCTGGAGAAATGTAACCGGTCTTTGTCCTGCACAGGGACAGGGCAGTGGATGTCACCGAGCTCCTTAATTAATAGCCCATAGGATTCTCCTCGGGTCCCGTCCTGAGCGCCTCCGCTTCTCCTAATGTGTTTTTCCTCATGGTGCCAGAGCAGAGCTGGAGCTCAGGCCTCCCCGAAGAGTTCACTCTCTGCCCTCATTAGGGTTAATTACCTGGGTAGGGATCCGCTCCCCGCGACCTGTCCATCATTAGCCTGTGACAGGGACTGCACTTTGTCAGGAATTAGAATTGCCGCATTCGGCACTGACATGTACAGGACAAAATGAGAACCCTGGTGCTGCTTGAAAAGGAGGATGCACGAATCCTCTCCTTTTTACCCCTGACTTGCACCGACTTGTGGGATGCTGCAATGATGAAGGTGTGTCGTAATGGACTTTTAAGGGAAAAAACGAGGGGCGACCCGGATTTGCCGTGAATAAATGCAGGCCACCTCCGGGTTAAATGGAGCCATTTTATTAGGACGGGGGTCAAATCCCAGCGGCACCGTCTGGGACTTGTGTGGTAACTATGCCGTAATGAATCCACGGGAGAAACAATCGGGCTGATAATGGAGGCAGACCAGCTGCGGTGTGTCGCTGGAGCAGGAGGTGCAGCCGGGACGTGTCCTTGTCTCTGGTGGAGGGCACTCCTGCCAGCAAATCTGAGATATCCCCACTGTGTAATTACACAAGCACGGCTACCTTCAGCCTCAACCAGGGCTGCTCTGGGTCTAGTATTAAAACAAACCAGTTACTTACTGGGAGTTTACCGGTAGGCCAACTAACATTTCCACGGCGCTGCCGCTAAATATATAATTATTTGTTCTGTTGCTAATTAAATTCATTAAACAACAATAGCAGTAGCACTGTTGTTTATGTAATTATTTGGTTGTCATAATCAGTATTTCATATTCATGACTACGTAAGTACAACACCGACATATTGCACTTGCAAATGCAATTATAATACAGGTGCCTCAAATTGGTTTGAATGACAGGTACTGTTATTAACGCATTTTCTTTACGCTGAGGAGAAACGTAACGAGAAACCGTGTAAATGTCACGTTTTAATATATACTGACAAATCCACAAATTAGTGCCTCGAAGACGGGGCTCAGAAGATGTGCATCATAACGGACGTCAATGAATATGATTACATTTTTATGATATGTAAGGAAAACGGATGCAGCCTATTAGTGTGTTAATTTTATTCATCGAAGTATAAGAATATCACAAATTGTATTACGGTTAATTTACCTTTCCGTTTCCACTGCTTGCTCATTATTAAAATTTTAAGATTTTGCTTACTGTTATATATATATATATATATATATATATATATATATATATATATGTGCGTATATTGTGCTCAGCAAGGTGACTTATTTCACAGCCATAACTCATAGTAGGAAGACACAAAGGTGCATTTTGTACTGAAATCACCCTATAAACAGAGACAGTCCACACTAAACAGTGTCCGTTTCAGCATAATAAATTATTTATCGCAGATTTATACATTTTCCAGATAAGCAATTGATGACAGTCTAAATCTTGGCACTCAGTGGACGCGATTGAATAAATTATTTAGCTGATAAATTGGGTAACATCCTCGTCCTTGAAGACGGCAGTTTGTCCCAGTCTGACGGGGCCTGGCTTCTGCCATAAGACGCCGCCTAAATGTCATGGAGCAGCAGGCACCGGAAAGGTTACCGGTGTTATCAGTGCCGGCTAATTGCGCGTTAATTGCCGAGAATTTGCATGGCGATGCCTTCGGCCGGCCCTGGTATCCCCGGCACAGCCGAGACGTCCTGAGGAAGCCACACCGGAGGTCCTCCTTCTAATTACACTTGCAGGCTCCTTCAGCGCGGAATGCGGATAATTACGGGGGCTCCCTGCGGTGTCCCGCCTCCAAGCAGCCGAGGCCGCGGTTCGGGCAGGGGGGAGCCATGCTTATGTTAAAGGTCATGGGTATTTGAAACAAGGATACAAGTTCCGCTGGTTCACAGTCCCAGATGACAAGATTATGCATCTATTAGAAAAACTGCATAGTGTCTCGTTGACCTTTATGATCCCTGGGAGACCTTCCTAACACTCCTGGGTCTTAAATTATTCCTCCACTCTTGGAAGCTGTTAACAGAATTTACCAAATAAATTAAATTTCTGCGTGCAAAGTTTGATAACAAGTATAAACAAGTATGACCTAAATAAGTTAAGGAATGACACAACTGGTGTATTTTACATAATATGCATAATGATATATTGTACATTATAATTGCAATAAAAGTGGCTGGCAGAGTTGCTTGGGGGAATCCTATTGCTTCATGCCTGTAGGGTTGGGGGAATCTTGCCTCTGCTGTGTGTGTGTGTGGCTTTCCTCCCAGAGACTTACAGTTAGCTGAATGGTATCTTTCGGTTGCCCATTGCGTGTGAGTGTGTCTGCGCCCCGCGATGGACAGGTATTCCCCTGGCAGGAGCCTGTCACTGCCTGGAATGGGCTCCGGATGTAAAATAAGGATAAATACCCCTGAATAGCAGTGCATGATATAATCCCAGTGTAACTTCTTCATAGTGTGTGTGTCCTGTGATGGACTGGCATCCCATCCAGGGTGTCCCTCGGCCAGGGATTGGCTCTAGGGCCCCCATGTGACTTTAACTAGGATAGGTGGTTGGATGGTGGATGGATGTATGCATGTATGTATGGATGGATAATACAGCATACGGATGGCAAAAATGGAAAAATAATTAAAAAAAAACTTCTAAAATAAACAAGTCTGTCTATAAACTGCCCAGAACACCACTGTTCGGTTTCAGACACAGCGATGTGAGGGGTATACAGAAGACATTTCAGAGGCATTTGGCTTTATGATCTAAAGAATCATTTCCTGAACAAATGGACAGCAGGCTGCAGCTTCAAAATATCAACTCCGAGTTAAATGTCCTTTTGTTCGATGATGTATTATTCTGGCAGGGCTCAGGTCTGTCCGTTACATAAGATGGCAATACTTCTCCATGCTGTTTCTTCCTTGCTGGAGGACTCAGTTCCGCTCCATCGTGCAGGGATGCCGGTAGCTGGTTTGAGAAGTACAGCCCAGACAAAGATACTCATCGTGGGTTTGCCTTCCAAGTCACAAAGCTCGAGTTCCATAGGGAGTTTGTGGGACTGTCAAGAGCATTAGATAACTCAAAGCATGGTTCCAGGCTCGCTGCCAACAAGCCAAGACAACCAACAGACCATATCCCTGGTATTTAAGAACCTGTCTTGATTTATACTGATGGAGTTCTAATTTCAAATGATTCGTAGATGATACACAGAACACCAGTGTCTTACCTGAGCATCAGGATGGAACACATTGTGCATTATGTCTACAGCCCTATTACAATAACTCATGTCTACTGGGTAGAGTTCCCTGGAGTCCGTCCTTCCAACAGAACAGGTATCACCCTGAACCAGACTGTCCACCCAATTGGCAGGTATCCCAGCCAATGGTCCCTGAGCCTATTAGAAACAAACACCGCAGAAAACCATGAAGCGATGGGACTTTCGGCGGCTGACGGTTCCGCCAGCTCCAGGACCAGATGCACAGGTGAGGACCCAAGAGCTCAGAGCTGGATGAACATGAGGCAAAAACCAGCCCAAAAGCGGTAACCAGAGAACTGGTCTGAAAATGGGAACTGGGAATCCAAAGAGAAGAGGGAAACCAAGAAACAGGAACCAGCCATGAGAGAGGACTCTGGCACTGACAGATTAAAAACGGGAAAATGAAATGTCAGTGTCCAGTCTGACCAATAGACTAAAGGTAGGTAAGGAATTACACTAGGTAAGTAACCCTGACTGGCCCACAGAACACTAAAGAAGACCCAACACCTAGCAAAGCTGGCTGTTCTCGTCATTTGGTCCCTGGTCCTTGTACTTCCAGACTGGGGCAGTCATGAGGGGCATCATCATCATCTCTGGTGTGGGTAGCATCTGGATTCAGCATCGACATAAAGGGGGTTCTGCTCTGTGGTTCTGCTCTGCAGTTACCTGCAAAATGACAAAGAGCAGAGCACATGCCAGTATAGCTAGCTAATTTCTTTCACCAATATCGTGGATGACAATTGGCTTCTCTTCAAGCTGAAGGAGCTCCAGGTCCTCAGCCACGGAACATCACGTATGTATGCATTCCTTCAGCTGATATTTAGAACAAAACATCAATCTGTTTTCCCCGACTTAATGGCAAGTTTAATACTTTTCCATTCCAAAGTACATTGTTTGTTTGCAGGAACGGAACGATAGCATGACACCCAGCAGGCAGAGGATCAGTCCTGAGCAGGTGGCCTGTACAAACTGCCCAGACCTCCCACCCCCTGGCTGTTGCCCCCCCTCCCTTTCCTTCAGCACCACTGTTAGAACAATTGGCTCAAACACTGGCTTAACAAAGCATTGTGCTCATGTTGCTACAGCAAATCATTCTTGCTTTTTAAGACCAATATTCTGTATTATATTAGCTTAGTTAATGTTAAAACACGTGTCTTTTAGAATATTGCAACAATAGCATTCCCGCATGTGTCAAGACATGCTATATTGATTGATACTCTGCACTATTTATTAGTCATTTAATTTGCATGTAGCTTATATGATTACTATAACTGCAAGTGATGTGTAATCTTTCCGGTACTTTGAATAAAGTTTTTATATTAATAACAACTTTATGCTATATATTAATAATATATGTTGCAGTGGATGGAATCGTTGTAATGCTGAAATCGCAATCATTAAGATATATGTCAAATAACGACTATCCCTTTATCCCTAAAATACATGTTGCAAAGGTTTGAAAAACATTGTTTAGGTAAATAGCAAAGGTGCTCTTGGAGGACAGTCTATTTTTTAAAAATGCAGTTTAATATGGATAAGCCGGTACATTTTTTGGCTTCTGATAAATGACATAAGTTTAGATAATTACCATTTCGCGCAACAGCAGCAGCAGAAACTGAACTAGCAGCGCGAAGGGAGCGAGATATTTGGCTACGCACATGCGCATATGCAGACTCAAGGGCACCACGTTCACGCGCCGACAAATACCGATTCGCGAAAATGTGTGAGTTTTGCATTCATTTGACCAAAAAAAATAAATTAAAAAAATCCGAAACCCAGCCGTAATGAATCCCTCTGCCGTGTATTGGTTTATAAAGTGACTTGATAATGAGGAATGTTTATCAGCATTTTACAGCTCTTCATTATTTATTTATAACAATCCGTGCAGTGCGGCAGGTACACTGAGTGCCAGTATTGATTTGCCTATTTATTTGTCAGTCTCGCTGGGCCCGGGGGCTTTTGAAAGCCAAAATAATGGAATGATGCTGTTTTCGATTACACTGGAGGGGATTAAGGATCTGGGAACTGGAAAATAAGTATTAAAAATACAATATGGTACGTTCTTTCCCCACTGTGGTTATCACTGGTAATGTTTTTCCTGCAATATAAACACGACTAGAACCTCTCTGCCTCTCTGCTTACATTTCTGAACACCAATTATATGTTTTAATTAGAGCTTTGCCAGCAGATTGCTGGAGCTGTTCATGCTCTATAGAAGCCTTGATGTTACATCTTTTTAATTTGTTTGAAAAATGAGTGTTTCTTTTTTCATGGAAAAATGACTGGCTCCTGCCGTAGAATACTACAATTTCAACAAATGCCGAACGTGGAAATTGTATCCATTTTGTTTCTACAAAATGAAGCATCACGTAGTCTTCTTTTTAACGCTGAGAATATATAAATATTTGGACTGTACAGGCTGTGCAAACAGTAGAGGAGGATGGCAATTAAGCTTCGCCTTTGTTTCACAATATGAACCGTGGGCTTATGTTTTAACTGTAATAAATATGCAAATGCCTATGATTTCCATCTCAAAATTCAGGTTTGATGTAGCCTTTGTGATACAGATCTGCTTTGCATTGGGTTGATTGATGTTTCTATGGTGTCTTAAGTTGCCGGTCCCAGCTCAGCTGTGTCCTCTGTAACCTTCGCTGCTCCCCTGACACCGAGCGCCGCTGGCCGTGCCCTCAGGCAATGCTGATTCAGAGACATGGCCTTATGCTCGCCACGCAGACGGCCTTCTGCAATGATGAGCTACTTCAAGTGGAAAGAAAACTAGACGGCCTTAAACTAAAGAAAGAATTTTCCTCACACACAGCGTTGGTATAAGTTATAAATTTAAAAAGCATTTCAGTGAAATATGGGGAAAATGGAAGTTTACTTATTGAAATACCCAAATGAATAGCAACAAATTTGCTACCTCATAGACGTCGTGTCTAAAATTTAGTCGGCAAAAAAACTGAAAGCGCAGTTTTTACCCAATTCTAGGTCCTTTGATTTGTCTGGCTGCATAAGGTGTCTACTGTAAAGTTACATTAAAAACGCATTACACTGATCTCTTGCGTTTAATATGCTGCCAATTCATTGTTCAGTGTCAGACCTGTTATTTCAGCAACCAGACGGCTCTGCATAATGTATAGCTTGTCTCCGCCCCCCCCCCCCCAAATATATACAAGAGGTTATTATCTGCAGTATTGTCTGGAATGCATAGAGGTCAAAATATAAAACAGGTGGAAAAAAAACAACAGCATATTCATGCAATGGGGAGTTCATTCATTCATTTATTTCTCCTGAGCTGACTTTTCTGTCTTTCTCTGCTGCTACCTTTTTCATTAAAGCCACTCTGCTTGGTCTGCCCATCCAGTCAGCCGATCGTCATGTCACCCCTGTCATGTGTCGATGGTACGCCGAAGATCAAGTGAAGGACAAAGAGAGGTCTCAGGTGCAGCAAAACATTTACAACCATGAACTTCACTGGAGGGATATTGGATGATGATAGATAGATAGATAGATAGATAGATAGATAGATACTTTTATTAAAATATTTAAAGTAATAATATGACCAGTTTAAAGTGCCAGTCACATTTAAAAATGTTTTTTGAATCAGAGGATCCAGGCTATGGTCTGGGCGCTGATCTGGTTCACACCATTGTTAACCTGTTTGTTAGGCCTTATAACTTGTAGACTGTGGGCTGATCTTATGGTAACATGGTTCATGAACTCAGGCTCTAACGCGGGGAATAATTTTGCGAGGATGCAAGTCTGAATGGTTGCAGCACATGCGGTTTTGATCAGCTGCAGGACTGGTGGGCCTGAGTGCTGTAATCTCTCTTTGTTGTGTAAGCGTGCGTTGGTCATCGGACAGCGTTCTCCTCCAGCTGCCTGAAGGCGTGAATAAACAAGCACCTCTGGGAGCGAATGTAGATGGTCAGGGGCCTGAGTGGGTGGAGGATGGGGGGGTGCTTGCGCGTGTGTTTGTGTGAGGGTGCTGGTGGGTGAACGGGGTGGGGGGTAGGGTCAGGTTTGATGCTGAAACCTGTGAAAACAGGTTTTTTTAGGAATGCGCTGGTGAACAAAACAATTCTTAGCATAAGTAGTGAGGCACTAGGTCTGCCTGAAGTAAGTCCTGTCCTGCTGGATATTCTCTGCCTACTAAAAAGAAAGCCAATATAATATAATATAATATAATATAATATAATATAATATAATACTGTATAATGCAAGAGTTAGGAGGGCATTTTATTCTAAACATTTAATAAGAAGATAAATATGTTTTGCATTGTCTGATTTCCACTATAGCCAAAAACTGCTATAGTTACCTTTCTGAAGAATCATTACATTAATTAAAAGAAGATTAATGCATTAAACTGCTCCTTGTTTGTTTTTTTCATCATTAAAATTAATATACAAAAAATACCGATACCAATGCGTTCATATGGCGAATGTGCGACTGTGGAGTGTCACACTGCCCTGTCACCGTACGATCGCCCATATTAATATTCGTCCAAAAACGGTGTTTAATATTCACAGCATTTCTGGAAAAGAAGAGCCAGCACAAAGTTTTCTGTCAATTTGATGCGGTACAATGCAAGCTGGTTATTCATCATGAAATGCAGCCGTCAAAGCCAGACATTTATATAATATATAAATAAACCTGATCCGCTATATGATAATCCTATATCCTCAAGGTAGGTAACCTTTTTTCATCCAAAGAGAAAATAGGGGTCTGTTTGTTAATGTACATTTACAGTGTGAAATTTCTATAGCGGAAACGCCAGCCTGACTGACTGTGACATTTGGGAAAAGCCACACAGAGACCTAGCCATATATAACTTCTCTGTGATTGGGGGTACTAGCAGGGGAGGGGGAACTCCTCTGCAGGCTGAAAGGAGCAAAAAATCTGCAGTTTATAATTATAATTTAGGTTTAAAAATATATCACCAGCCGTGGTCTGACATGGAAAAAGGTGAACTGCTGTAATGTTGTATTGACAATGTTCAGGTTCTGTGTTCCACTGAGATTCTACATGCAGCCTTACAAGCAACGACAAGTCAATTGGAAGAGAATCATTCTCTGTCAGTAACCGGTGGCTGTGGATTTATACATTAAATTAGTACTTTAATAAGTCAACTGAACTAAAACTAAACTTTCATGCCAGTTATATCTAGCTCTGAGACACACTACAATAACATTACAAGACTGTTATTGTTTGAAGCATAACTGTATGTACAGAAAACACTTTTTTCTGACTTATTATCACATTAATTCATATTAAGTCTTGAACACTCTTTGTCAAACGAGTCCAAACTTGAAAGACGTATGTAAAAACTAACAAAATATCCACAGATAATTTGGAAGGGGAAGGAAAATCGAAACGATCTTTTGTTCCGGCTACCATTTACGCTCCTGCAGAACAGACACGATAAAATCGAAGGATCATTCCCAATTCAGCCCTCTGAGGAGACTTGGAGACAGATGATAAAACACAGAACGGGGGGGTTGGGGTTGGGGTGGGGGGCTACCTGGACATTCTTACTTTGAATATTAGTTTCAAAATTGTCAGACCGAAAAAAGAACAAGCTATTTGTGCAACAGATGTAAGGTTTTTTCAACAAGAATCAATAAATATATAAAAGCTAAAAAGTCCCTGTGTATTTCCCAGTGTTTTTGTTTTTACATATTTATACTGTGTTGCCTCCATTTTTTCTGTCAAGCTTCTCTTTCTTTGCCTCTGAACTGCCTCTTTTTTCTTTAATAAGTCACATACCATGCGGACAGATGAGAGTGTGGTGCCATCAAAGGATCTGATACAATGATCTGTCTTTTTGAAGTGAGGCCAATCTCCCTAATTACCTGGAGGTTGCAGAGAGATGGGCCTGAACCTGACATAGAGACAGTTACATGCCCACGAGGCAGCTGGCTGGTATTAAAATTGATTTATGCGGCTTGAAAGATTCTGTCATCAAGCAGTGTGATAAAGAAGTCTTTGGATGGATCAGGGCTGCGAACTCACACCTGACCGGAGCTTCGTCACTGCCCCTGAGTGGCTCTCTGCTTTTTTCAGACGGGGAGGAAGCATTAAAAGAATGTCTGTAATCAAACTCTTGTCAAGATTAATCGTTTCCTCAGTTAATGACTAGGAAGTCGGCAAAAAACATGTTGTTTTCAACCATCGCGTAGGTGATGGTTTTCGTGCTGTAAGGTTAACCTAGTTTCCAGATTTTAGCAGCAGTGTAGAGAATGTTTCCTAAGATGCTCATCGGTTTGGAATCAGTGAGCGAAGCAGATTTTTCTGTCCACTTTTCTCGATGGATGTCAGCTTTGTTCTGGTCATGGCAAATCGGACACATTATGCTGCATTGTGGGACCCCTGTCGTTTCTTGCCCGGTGGTATTCACCTGGAACAGCTCATTCTGCAATAAACCAGTGTAATCTCATTGAGCATCCCTCAAGAACTCTTCCTGTGAATGTTTGTATAATTATTCAATTATTAAAAAAGGGTTATAAAACTGGTTCTCGGATATTCTAGGCCGGTGTTTCTCAATCCGGTCCTTGGGGACCCCAGACGGTCCACGTTTTTACTACCTCCCAGCTCCCGGGAGTGTGAACTGTTCTGTAAGGAGCTGGAAAGGAGCAAAAACGTGGATCGTCTGGGGGTCCCTGAGGAGCGGATTGGGAAACACTGTTCTAGGCAGCAATTAAACATGGATGAGAGATGAAATTAAAAACAAATAGATCACTATTGGCTGCCAAGCCCTCAAATGTCTTCAAGATGTGATAGCAGTGATATAACCTGGTGCAGTATCCATCCCGACTGGTGGCTGAACAGGAGAGGAACATTAACACAGTTATGAGATCGACCTTTCTGCTTTACCAATAATTAACCTTCCCATTGAAAACGCCATTCCTATCTAGATGAAATTAAAATATGTTTCACCTTAATCTTATACACTCCTTCCTAGAAAAGTTGTGATAATAATGTTAATCTAATTTACTGTGCAACGCTGTAGTGCAGGTATGAGGAACCTGACCTATAGAGGGCCAGTGTGGGTGCAGGTTTTTGGGATGGCCTCTCAATCAGCCAATGACAGTGGGTCCCCAGGACTGGAGTCGAGAACCATTGCTTTATTATTGGCTGATTGAGAGGCCATCCCAAAAACCCACACCGGACCTCCATGGATCAGGTTCCCCACCCCTGCTGTAGTGGATAAGCATCTGCAAGACAAATGTATGGATGGATGAATAGGTGGATGGATGGATGGATGGAAATATAAATAAAACCTGCCATACATTGGAAAGCTGGGTGTACGTGTTGAGTGTTAATTTGGTTTATCCACGTTTGCCAATTGTCCCACACAAACCCGTCGTCACGGTGTCTTTCAACAAAAGTGACCCATCAATACCACCAATGTTCCTGCATTTATCCAGGGCTTCCTTCACTGGGGTCCCTTTAAGTACGGCTCAACCTGTCCGCAATGTTAAGAACTGAGGCAGGCGTCCAGGAAAAATGCCAGGAACTGACACATTTTCATGACATCAAAGCGGGAAACATCCAAACACTGCAATAACCAAGCTGTTTATAAAAGTGTTCAAATTGCTTTCTCTTCCCCGCAGGCATTTGTCTTGGCCTGACACACAAGAGGCCTCCTGTTTAAAATGAACGCAAAGCAAATTGTACTGCAGCTCTAGATTATACCGAAACTCTGATTCATCATCATTAGGAACATGTAGATTATATTACAGTTCAGATGCACCAAATCTTTTAAAACTTTTTACATTTTAAGAATATTTTTTTACATTGAGATAAAACAGTAATTAGTCTAAAGTGAAAATAAAACAACGCTTGTATTTTTTATTTTATTTACATGGCGCCCAGCTGTTACTCCCAGCTGGCTAGGCTGACTGACATTGATTTGTCCCACATTTCCTTTGTCATGACTAAACATGAATACCTCAGCTACATGTTTGAGGCCAGCCACAGGTCATACTCTCTCCTCCCATGAGATCGTCCCCTTCAGTTCAGGCTCAGACATCAGTCTTTTGTTAATTTTTTCCTGTGAAGCCAGTACCTTGTTTGCTCTTCAACTGGGGAGAGTAAGGTACTGTCTTTTCGCACAAAGCGTTCTCAGATGCAGCCTAATGAACCGTTACTATTATGACAACATTCCTGAAGGTGCTCATAACAGACTGTTAACCTTCCTCTCATGGCACAACAAAGATCGTAAATCATAGAAATCCAACATTACATGCTGACGGCCACAACAAACTCAAAATGTGGACCTTCAACAAGAACAAGTATTATACAACAGTATTACTACATTTGGTAATATAATCAAGCCCATTTTCTGCAGTGTATGTTTAGGTCTTCAAAGCTATCAAGGCCTCAATCATTGTTTATTCTTCTGAAAGAATTCTATTCAAGTTTTATATTGTGAGCATTCAAAATAATTGTGTATTTTGAGTTGCTTGACTATATACACTATATGATCAAAAGCATTGGGACACCTAAAGTAATTACAGGAATTAGCCACGTAAGCCAGAACCATTGTTGACATACAGGTGTGTAATTAAGCACACAGACATGCAATCTGCAGCATCAAACAATGGCAGCAGAATGTGGGGGTCATACAGAAAAGGTCAGTCAGCCAAGCACCGTCATTGGACACCATCGGACACCTTTCCAACAAGTCTGTTC
>JAODJU010000095.1:23988473-24030469 GCA_026776725.1 Gnathonemus echidnorhynchus | reverse complement strand
GTTTTCCCCCCCCCCCCCCCCCCCGCCTTTATCGTAACAGAGGCTTTTCTGTTTTGGCCCCCTTGTTTTCAAAGGTGGCACGTCAATTGCTTTGACTGTTCGGGGCACATATAAAAGTCAACGTATCAGATTTAATGACAAGCGTTCAGTCTCATTTATCTTTTTGCGTATTCACTTCTTCGTCGGACTCCAAGACTTCGCGTGACCAAGACTCACCCTTGAACTGACCACTGTCATTTTAAGTCATTTGTTTGTATTTCCACAATATTTAAATATACTCAAAAAAAGACATGTTGGTTCAGAAGCTTTCACATTGTTAGTCTGTAATAATGACCCATGCAATTGAAGGTAAATTCAAAGAGGCAAATCTTTTAATCCACTGTGGCTAATCTACTCTTGAGCTTGTTAGTCATGATATATTCAACAATGACAAAGGCATCAGTAGGACCCCAGAATATATTCTGTTAAAGTCTCTGTTGTATGCACTTTCAATACTGGTGTGAAAAGACCAGCATTTGTATACCAAAAACAACATCACAATCGCAACGCTATACAAATCGAAATTGTCATTTTCAGAAAATATACAGTTGTATTAACTGATTACATTGAGTATTCATATAATTTAGTATGACTGACACACTTCAGCGTGCATTTCAATGTTCAAAAACATTCCAAGCTGTAGGTTATATGAACAGTTTATTATGACAACATTAGATCTTTTGCAAATTGCATTTTTCTATGCTTGGAGCGTAGCAAGACTTATTTTAAATGTACACAATCAAGTTTGTCTAGAGCTATTCCAACTTGAAAATGGCATTTTCCCGCTCTCTTCCAAAGGTACAATAAACATGGCAGTCTCTTTTTTAATGTCTAAATGGGCTATTGTGAAGAAGGACCCTCTCAAAAGATAAGCCTATTTCAAGCAGGCCCTACAACGCAGCGTAAATCTAAATTGGCAAGTGTAACAAAAGTAAGAAGAAAACTTACTTACTTTGGGCTGAGGCTGCTGGTGATTTTCCTCATCTTCCAGTCACAAAAATCTGTAGCTGAACTGATGATAATTTAACTTTTAAATGGTTGGTTATTTTCTTAGTTTTCTGCTAGTAACATAAAAGTCAGAAATTAATGTTATTTTTATTGTTTTACAACATTGCTTTACTGTTTTTTCATCATACCCTATTTATTTTAACATCTGTTTACGTTAAATTTTATTTACTTCCCTTGAGGCCGTTTTTTTTTGGACGCTGCAAAGCATTATTCTACTAAACTTGATTTCAGTGTTCTGTTCAGACTAACTACTTCACTGAAGTGATACAAACACTTGTGAGATTTGCATCACGAAGTTCGCCTGTGCTGAGTTCAGCCACAGGGGTCAGGCCCTGCTGAGCCTGTCTGTGTGGTTTCTCACCCCTCCGCTGAGCTCAGATGGCTTCACGCTTTCGTTAAACATTATCATTAAATGATTTGTCCGTTACTTCTTACAGTAAGATCTCGGAGCACAAGTATCTCTTAGCTGCACTGTATTACATTACTCTAATTTATTACAGAAGGAATTGTTATATTGTCTAAAAAAATCATTTGTAGTGTTATATTACTGAGTCCCTGCTGGAACAATAGGGTTTTTCCTTGGTGGGTAACCAGATGTAAAACAGTGGAAGATTTTCTGAGACCATTTTGCAACTTGTGAGTGGAATTATAGACACTGTTGCATGAAAAACCGTATTTATTCAGTTCGGAATAATATCATGGAAATCAGGGTCGTAAAAAGATGCAGGTTGATAATAATCAATTAGCTAAAAATTCCTGATTGCTGTTTTGTTTTAAAACTGAAGTAGTGATCTGGAGTGTTTGCTCAGTACCCTCATTTCGAGGTATTCAGTTTGTTCATAGCGTTCTAAACATTCATATTGTATGTTATATTTATATAATTTTATATCCAGATTTAGCTACAGTCATCTCTTTGAGGGAGAGCTAGTCTGTAAAAAAATAAAAATAAAAATAATGTGACACTCAAAGCACCGGAGAAGCTGATGAGCGTCTTGCAATGTCTTAAAAACTTCATTCTGAACTTGAATGCAGTCGGAGTCACGTGGCTTAATTTCACTGACTGCCGAGGTTCACTGAAAATGAATTAGCCCCTTAAATAAATCCTAACTGGGGATTATTTGCTCATCTTCCAATTATTCATGATTGGCTGTAGCTGCATCAGAGGTAATATGATGGTACTACTGTAGCTGGTTGTTGTTTTCCTTTACGCAGTCTGTACTTGTAAGGTTCAGTCATGCATCACATGATCTCTCGAGGTCCCCTGGTCATTGTCTATGTTTTGCACACAGATTCACATAATGCTGCTGTCGTCCTTCAAATGTCTTTTTCTGCTGGGATCATAAGAACACAAACACATAAAAATGCATAATTTTAACTTTTTAATAGCTATCTAACCTGTATCAACGGTCTGAAAGGCTGTCATGCTTAAACAGAAACTCAGAGCTAACTCTACCTTCTTTGTATAACAACAGAAGGTTTCCACTAAAGTTTATTGTCATCAGTCCAAAAACACAAATCAATTATTCAAATCGGTTATTTAGTCTAAGGTCCGATCAGCCGCAAACAGAGCAATGAAGGGTACTCCAAGAATCTTATGCTGACGCCACAGAAGGCAAGAATTACATAGGAAAACTAACAACTGGAAGTAATGTTCAGGCTGCAGATCAGGAGATTCGCAAGTAAAGTGCAGACAATGGGGTTAGATGCCCTGACAAGACACAGGTGGAAATAATCGTCAAATGAATATTCTGTTCAGGGTGAGCATTGACGGCTGCGTGTGGGTCAGATTGAAGCCCTTGAGGGTGTAGCATTCTGGGACAATGTGTGAAATACATTTTGGGCCCTGCTTTCCTAATGGAATTCCTTACAGGGGGGCTATAGTGGCATTGGGGCTTTACACGTCCAATCAGATTCTGCTTAGGGCCTGTCCCATATAAATACCAAGCACTGTTTTAATTACTTCCAGGGTTTTGGCTTTAAAACACATTCTTTAAGTTATTTCCTAACAATCATGTCCCAGTGTGTGAAAATGTTCTTGTGATGTCATTATGAAATGATCTGAAATATTGTTTACATGACACCCCTTCCAGAGTGTGCCCCAGCTGGGGTTTCCTGCCCCCACCCTCCCCCAGGATAACTAGTTAGAAGTTGGATGGGTGATTTGCATAATTAACAGGTTTACTGTGGCTAAGGCTGTGTGATAAAAACTGAGAAAAGACTCAAAGTTCCTGGTCGTCCTCACAATTTCATGCGCTATGCTTCACACCATGCCAGAAACACGTGGATCAGCGTGTAGATCACATGACCACTGTCACATGACTGAACGAATAGGCGCTCTGTAGTTGCCAGGTATTCTTATACGTTTTCCAAACTGTGCAAGATCTCATCCAAATTCGCTTAGACTTAAAGTTCGGTTGCTTTATCAGCTTGGCTCTTTGCTAGTGCTGTGAGCCACGGAGAGATTAGTGCAAGCTCATCCGTATGGAGTATTCGTGTGCTGCATAACTTCTCAGTGATAATGCTCAGATTATTAATTTAATAAAGCTTTTCATGCACAATTCTTTGGTTGGGACAGTGTTCATATCTCTCCAACACTGAGGGCTGGCTTTGTCTGCCTCTGTCTATAATTAGCACCAGATTAGTACGTAAAGTACAGTCATATTTGATAGCTGAAGCTCCTAAACTCCATGCCATCTCAAAGAAAATATTTTATACCTTTAACCAGAATATTTATCACAGAATTAATTACCCCATTGCTGTTAGAGCGACTATAAAGATATGACTACTGCTTTATGAATAACTTTCTCAAGTTTATCTAAATGTTAAGTGTAACTGAGTACTCTTTTCAGAACAATTAAAAGGAATTTCAAAACTGTCTTCCTAACTGCAAATGTGCAAACGATTCCAGCTCTTGTGATGGATGAGAGGAAATGAATGTGTACCAGAGTGTTTATGGAGAGAAAGATAACCCTCTATTCTTGTGTAACACTAGCCCATCCCTGCCTTTGTTTCAGTTTCTGTACCAAATGTTCCAGCAGAAAACACAGGCAATCTGCAGGGTATAATCATTCCCGTAAACGTAGAAATTTACAGAAGATAGAGGTGCCCTGCCAGTAAAGGAACTCCACAGAGCAGGATGTGCTCTTGCACATGCTCTGCTCATTAGTTCTTAATTACGCTCTTTATTACACCCATTAAATGTTAAATGTTTTTATTTGTTTGGCTATTACTTTAAAGATGAATTCATTACAGTTCTTCCCATATTTCTGCAAGGAGAAAAAAATGCGTGAATGCCAAATGAATATGCCTTTGAATTGCCTTGTCCCAGTTTGAATATTTATTCCTGCACTATCGCCCCTTATACACGCCTCCCCACACATGTGACACAGCTATGAACTTTGCACTTGAGGCGTCTTCCCTGATCACATGGCCTTCCTGGTAATCTCAGGTAATTACTCTGGCTGCAATCACATTCCGCAGGCAATTACGGTTTCTGCAGGATAAAAATACAAGTTATTATGACATATATTGGATCCCTCTGAGATATTTTCTTTTAAATTTTCATTCTATATGTATCTTCTTATATGTGGGTAATGTAACAGAGTGAAGCCTGCAGAGCTTCCCAGAGACTAAGGCTGCACAGGCACTGTCCTCACGCCGCTAGGGAAGGGGTTTCAGTCCCACCCCTGGCTCTGAGGGACTGCAGTGTCTATGCTCTCCTCCACTTCTGTGGGTGTCCTCCTGCAGTCTGAAAACATGCAGTTTGCGTGTGTGGGGGGGTGGAGTTATGTATATCTTACATTGTGGTGAACAAATGTCCCCACAATGTGATAAAATCCTGTTATTTTGACGTTGTGAGAACTATTTTTTTAGTCTTTGCAAAATTTCATATATAAAGACATTGAATGCAATCAAAAAATCAAAAAATGTCAAAAGTCTTGTATTTTGTTTGGTTGCTTATGGTTAAGGTTAGGGCTGGGTGGGGGTTAAGGCTGTCGTTGTGAGTATTAGAGTTTTTCCCATAGAAGTAAATGGACGGTCCCCACAAATGAATACAAAGCATTAAAAGCATAATATATATATTTACAAAAACAGTTTCATAAATGCAGCTTTCCAAAGCAAATTGTTGGTGTTCATACACCTGGAAACCATTAAATGTAATATCTTCAAAGTCATTTATTTCTGAAATTATAAGGGAACATGGATCTTTTCCAACTGTTATTCTGACAGCCGTGTAATGCAGAAATTCTAAATAACATGTGGTTAATAATTTCGCAACACAATTCTAATCTGAGATTTTTTTTTGGAGGGGGACTCTCAGATAGATGAAATTGAAATTCCAGAAGCATCCCTGGAATAACAATTATGTATTAGTATGGGATGGAGACAAAGAAGAACAGCACAGTGAACCATTAAAAAAACAAATTCCAGTTGCTTGAGGGCATGTAAATCATCACTGGTGCATATTATAACACCTGAGATGCAGTACAATAACTTATCACTAGTTTTAATTTGGTCATTTGTGAAGGATGTGTGTCGAGTAAGACGCTGTATAATTGGACAGTATAGGCTTCTGCACTTGCTATAGATGTGCAATAATATCAATTACACAGTAATTATTTTAACAGTTTAATATTTGGTTTATGAGTGTCTGCCAGATAAATCGTGTCTGTGTCTGTCTATGGGAATAATTTCAGGATAAATACAAGCTGATAAGAAATCAGAAGAAAGGTTTGAAAAGTCTTGCATGCATAGCACACCTTGTGTTGTATCTTATTTGTGCATATTTAAAAAATACATTATTTTTGTTTATGCGTATTAGTGAGGGATGTCATGGTCTGTTCTTTTCGTCAAGCACACACACTGCCTGTAATTTTTCTTGGCAAGACAAAGGTGATAATCTTCGCATGCCAACCTGTATGCAGCAGATCGGAAGGTCACAGTGTGAGGCCGTCACAAGGTGCATTGGGAGAATCGGCACGGCCAGTGTGCAATGAGGAGGTAACTCTCTCCTCTGCAGTTTTACAGTGTTGTTAACAGTAACCTGAACTGCGTGCCACTGTCATATTTAGTGTGAACGCAGTACCGGTCCTAGCCGACGTGGCGTCCTAGACGAGTATCACCGCCACCGCCCTCCGTCCACAAACTGAAATTGGCTGGCGAGTCAGCGCTTCCTCAGAAACTGGTGCCCTAGGCAGCCGCCTGTGTCGCTCATATGTGAACAGCTCTAACGTTCAATTTCTGCTCTAGTTACTCAATAATACTGATTCACTAGTTTCCAGTCTAATAGTACAATTGTCTGTTTGTAAGGGACTTATAACAAATAATGAATTTGTCTAGGGTTTATAAAAGTAATTTCAAGTTAAATGTAAGCTTCTAGGTAGTGGGTGAGTTCATATTTCCTAATAGCGGTCTATCTTTGAAGGGATGACTTTAGGTGAAATTCCGGTGTGTGAGACTGGAGGTGATAGGTATAAGCTTAGAAGTTTGGTGAGATATATATTTTTTTAATTATTCTTTGGTGAAGGAAGTTTCCCCAGGGGTGTAAGAATCGGGAGGGCCATTTGGGGGCCGTCATTGCAAACAAAACCCCAGGGTGCTTAAAATCCAGCAAAAGAGGGAGTTTTTTTTGGACAAGGACCATCACTACAGATTTATTGGGGCTGCTCTCTTCCCCGCTGTTTCTAACTCTGAAGCCAAGCATTTCGGTGCTAGCTGGAGTCCAGCGCCTAAAGGAAGGCATATAATATTATCGACAGAAATTAGGGATGCCTGCTCCAAGCCCCCAGGACAGAACTCCGTGTACCTCACCTCCGGCTTGATTATACAGTCGGGGAAGATCAAGAACAGGAGTCGATGCGAGATCCACACTGTAATACAATGAATACGGACACTGATTTTGCTTTGAGAAGGGAAAGCACACTGAAGCACCTCCCACAGAATATTCTGGAAAAGATCATCTTAACAGATACATAGATCATATACAGTGGGCAGTGCAGGACAGTTATTCTACAGACCAAGTGGAAACCTTGTTATTCCTCTAAAATTGGAGGCTTTCCTATTGGACAAGGCAGTCTTGCCTAAGCCTTAATGCTGTTCACGCAGAGTAGAATCCATCTCTAGCGGCCCTCCTCTATTGGAAATCATAATCGCAGGCTCCCTGCCCTCCCTGTGGTGCACTGTGCACCTTCTCTGCACCACTGGAAAGGCGCCGAAGCCACGAAACTCGGACCGCGATTCAGGTTGAATCTCATCCTCCCGTAAGGTGCTTCAGTGAATTTAATCAGCTAGGATTCGCCCAGACCTTGCCCAGAATCCAGTGCTCTGTCCCTACACACTCCTGGCACTGCAAGTACTAATGGGCACTCTTTGACTATAGTGCTTGTTACGGGCATCCCATATCTAGCACTGGAATCCCGTTAATAATTTAACAACCAGAGAGCAGAACCCATCTGTGTGTCCATTCTCCCATGGCTGTCTCTCAGCACGTGAGTGCCCCAATATGGCTAAGGTGCAAATTGATGCCACTGTACATGGGCACCTCCTTAAAAGAACCACGTGCTTGCGTATATTGATCATGGCTTTTGACGGCTGCAAACATAACACTTATTCTGCATGGTTACATTTCCGGACACTTAAATTAGGTATATCATTTTATTGAACATGCAGAAGAAGAAAGACACTTAGATATTCAATAATTACTTTAGAGGCTACCGTTTTTTTTCCTGTTGACATACAGAGTTTTAAGAATTTCATAGTAATGAATAACAGCATTAAAATATAATCTTAACCGAAGGATCACCATTGCTGTTTCTGCTAGTGTGAAGCATAACGCCTTGCATTTCATATATCCGGGGCACTCTGGGGAGAAATTCCCCTCGGTGGGAGACTGACCTCCACCTGTTATTGGGGGCATTTAAATATTAATAACTTACGCCACAAGCAGCGCATATATTACCGCAGCATGCAGCGGCCGAGCGGTTCTGAAAAGCCGAGTGCTGGTTTTCTTTACGGAGTCCGTAAAGTGGGATCACCGATTGTCTTCCTTGCCTGTGATCGTGGGGCACCTCCGGGGAGACGTCTTCCACACAGCCCAGCCTTCCCATTCCGAGCTTCCTCACTCTTTTCGCCTTGCCTGGCTTTGCCCGGCTGACCGTAACACCATCCGGCAGCTTTCGCTGACTGGCACCGCGATCGTATTTAAATGTTTGCTTTCGGTTTGCAAGGCAAATGGCTCGCGCGAGATCTGAACCATAATGTAAATACTGCTATAAAATGCATACAAATGTCCACTGTCATGCCGTGTCAGTCCTAGCTGGTGATTTTGTGTAACGTGCCAGGTCACTCCCTGGAGAAAACGAGGGTCAGTCCCTCGTGCAGCTACACCACCCCCTACCCATGCAGGCGTGCAGACAGTGACCGCTATTTCCATTTGACCTTTTCCTTCTCTGCGCGCCTCGAATCCATCCACTCAGCATAAACTGTTTGCAAAACCTAGAAAATTATTAGTATTTTCTTAAACTTGCCAGTCTAGTCCCCAATCCCATCTCAAGAAAGAAAAAAAAAAAAGCTTTAAAACAATACATGCTCCTTTATGGATTTTATGTATTTCGTGAACAGATCTTAAATTATACAATTTGTTTATTACATAACATAATGATATATTACATATATAGATGTAATTACATAATTTGAAGCCTGCTGTTCTGTTGGTTGGCAGATGTGTAATGTGTAATGACCACCCTCAGGACGCCTGTTTTGCTGTCCTCGTTTTTATCTTCAGGATGTGCATTTTCAGGGTTTCTGAGAGAGCAGTGTGATGTGCTCTGAGTGTTTCATGTGTTTACCTTACAGCGTGCTGCTGTAAGGTAAACCCCGCGTCAGGGGTGAAGAAAGGTAAGAGGGAATCGTGGCCCTTCAAAGAATGACTGTAAAACATATGTTTCTGTAAATACACTTTAGGTGTATTTGGGGGCATAAAGCCAGGCCGTTTATTTGAAATTTGGTGATACTTCCATGTATTTTTCTACAATTAGACATATTAAAATGTGTAATTATTTTTTGTTTTTGATATACTGAAACATAAACATAAAGATTTTTATGTTACTATACAGATTCCCCTTAGGATAGAGTAGGCCAGTTACCCTTCCAATATTGCAGGCCCAGATGTTATGGTTTGGGTATTTGTAGATATTAACTAGTTATCTTTGGGGCCAGAGAGAAAATGTCATTTGATCTTTGGGATCTTTGGTCCTTTTCTCTCATTTTAGAGGCTTTTTAATCACAAGCGATTGGCGTGTGAACCACACCAATGCATCTCTTCCACTCCTACCAGACTGTGCAATTCCTTAGTAGAACAGCTCTCTGTTTCGTGGTTCCTTTAATAATTCGCAGGACTAGGACATACCAAATGACATCCATGCCTAATTATACATGTGAGGATAGGAGATTCATTGGAATTCAGCTAACAGCCTTTTTATAATTAAAACGCAAATGATTATGTCTGCATACTCATTAGCAGGTGGTAGTGAAGACTGCACTCAGAGATTTTTGTAGCATATTAAATATATTTAAAACAAGCTAAGAAAAACAAAGTAATAAAAATACTACAGTTAGACTGCAGCAGCCTGCTAACTACATTCTGCTATCCCTGAATGAATTAGCTGATGGGCAGTTGCACTACGAATTTTGTTCATCTGTGTCTTTGTGGAAGAGTCACTCACTGCTAAGCCTTGGCAATATAACAGCATGTTCAGTACTTTATCCATGCAAAGGTGCATTTAAACATGCTATTTATTGTGATGTCTATCCAGATCATTCTCATTCATAGAGGCATATCCAGAGTGCAGAATGCTCATTAGACATTTACATGACACGCCAATGGTTGTGTGGGGCACTATTGCCGCAGAAGCGAATTACATCTGTATGCCAAAGGTAAGAAAATCTTCGGGGATCAAATTAGAAGGAATTAGTGGACTCTGTGTTAATCCTTCCTAGCCATGCAAATGAGCAGTGACATCCACGATGGAGATAAACTCCCTGCCCCACGAGGTCTGTCTATCTCCACTGAAGTCCTCGTCACGGTTAATGATGGAGATAACAGGGCAGATATATTGAGGAAAAATAATGCTGCAACACGATGACCTTGTATCCCGGTGACATAGAATAATGACACATATTTGTTATTTACTGGGTTTATAACTGGACTCAGGCAGCATAGGGCACAAGGCTGGGCAAGACCGTGGACAGGATGCCAGTCCATCACAGGGCACACAGATTCGGGGCAATTTAGAAATGCCTCTTTATCTCACCACATGATTTAGGACTGCAAGAGGAAACGTACAGTACATGGAGTGTATTCAAACTCTACACACAAAAGGCAGGGGTGGGACTTTAATGATGTCACTCACCCTGCCACTGTGCTTCCTATAGCATGTGCTCTGGGTGCAGGGGGTCACCATAAATGACAGACGATGACATCATCCTGCCAAGCGTGTGATGTCTAACGTAAGTGAAAAGGGATATCCTCGATTCTGTATGGCAGTGTGTCCCGACCCGTTCCTTGGCACCCACAGACGGTCCACGTTTTTGCTCCGGGAGCTGGGAGGGAGCTAAAATGTGGACCGGCTGTGGGTATCTGAGGACCGGATTGGAGAACATTGCTGTATCGGATGTCCTTGGAAAAAACAGGCAGATCGCAGCAGAACCGAAACCATAAGCCAGAGCTCTGTGGTCCCGGATGTCTGCATGTTGATCATCGCTGTGACTGCAGCTGACGGCGCTGTGAGTGGGGGGTTCAGATGCATCTCATTGGGCCTGAGCACCACAGACTGTGATCTCCAGCTATGCCCAGTTTGCTCAGACTAAGAAACATTTTAGGCTCTTTGTCAGTGGCTCATATAATCCCCAGTAACGGATAGTTCAGCTTCATTATGATGATGTAGGGGAATTTCATCAGTCCTCATTCACGTGGCGCATTCAGTGATCTAAGACAGTTGTAATATATATAATATATTATATAATATAACTATCCATTCATCCGACCATGCATTTTCTGAACATTATCCTGGTCTGGGTGTCCTGATCTCAGGGGGTCTGCATAGGTATTGAGACGGTTTTTTGTCTTTGCCAATATCTCATGGCCATGACATTTAAATCTCAAGGATTGTGGTGCCCTTAAACCACAAAAGAAAAGTTACTTTGGTACCAGCAATGACTTGCTGCAACGGCTTATCTGAATACATATGGAAAATATATACCACCCTCCACAGTCTCCCTGCATTCATAAACGAACGCACAGGCTCGGCGTCTGCTCGAACCCCAAGTAGTAACGTTTAGTGTTTTGATACAGATATGAGCATAATGGGTTTTTTTTTGTTGCCTTACTGTTTTCACCAAAATTAATGTTTTTTTTCCCCGTCACCTTGCTCTCTGTTTTCACTGCCGTCAGGGTGACATGTATGAGACTGGAGCCTGTCCCAGTCAGCACGGGACACAAGGCTGGGGGACACCGTCGCCCCATTGGCCAGTGTCCCCCACAATATAATAAAAACTCGTTTTCTGACATTGTGGGGACTATTTTTCAGGTCCCCACAAAGATCTGTGAATGCAATCAAAAAAGTAAGAATGGTAAAAGTCTCATATTTTGTCTGGTTACTTATGTTTAAGGTTAGCGCTGGGTAGGGGTTAAGGTCGTCATGCTGGGATAAGAGTTTTCTCCATAAAAATGAATGGAGAGTCCCCACAAAGATATAATTACAAACCTGTGTGTGTGTGTGTGTGTATATATATATATATATATATATATGGAGAGTCCCCACAAAGATATAATTACAAACCTGTGTGTGTGTGTGTGTGTGTGTATGTATATATATATATATATATATATATATATATATATATATATGTAATCTGAATTTTAATGGCTCACAGAAAGCAGTGATCACAACAGATTTGCCAGATGAAGTGCTTTGAATATGAAGTGCCGTGTTCTTGGGGGTGCTTGGACTCTGGGTGGTCGTCTCCTGATTCATCTGCATGATTCGCACTCATTTATAACTCGGCATGCTTGAAGCCTTTCCCTTCCACGCAGACTTTCAACATTAAATTTCTCTCCAGTTCATACCCAAAGGACAGGCATGTACGCTCTTTTTCGGGTATTTGAAAGAGCTTCAAAGGTAACCATTTAAGTAATTTCTTAGAAGTATACTTCAAAACAAATCTGTATATAATGCTTGTTGAAAACCCTCATATAAAAAGAAAACAGCAACTTCTTCTTTAAAAATCAAATCCATAACTGATATGCTCACTATGGTGGCATATTAGGTGACATCATAATCCTCTATAGGCAGATATCGCTCTGAAAACACCATTATATCTCAGGGTCTATTCATACATATTACATACACCTGCAAGCTCACCCCCTCCCTGTGAGCCCATTATTCATTTAATAACATAAATGAGCAGCATGTTTCTTTCGCAGTTTCTGTATCACACATCTCCCCCGAGCTCGTCTCTCTGTTTCCGTACCTGTGGATAATACTATTTAATGAATGGACAGATACCAGTAGGACACTTGCAACACAGACCCTTGGCTTTTTCTAACCAGATATTCCCACGTTGGCTTTCTCTAATACTACAGCCTCTCCGTTTCTTTTAATTTATGAATGACCCCATGTCTTATTTACATCAATCATTTACATTTGCTCTGTTATTAAAGTGCTGCTGTCTTCTGTTACAGTCTGGGCAAACGCAATATTTTTTTTTAAATATCGTTTTAATATGGCTCTATATGTAAGCAATCTGTGTTGCATTTTCGAAACTGGCTCCCTTACTTGTGCATTTTAAGCTCATGGTCTCTGGTGTGTGTATGTGTGTGTGTGTGTGTGTGTGTATGTGTGTGTGTGTGTGTGCGCGGATGCTATGTCCATGCTGTAGTCTCCGTGGAGTGTCATCTGCAGCTCGGTGGATTATTAGACTGCTCCTCTGCTCTGACCACTCACAAGGAAGGAGAAAGTGAGGGAGGGGGGAATGGAGGGGGGAACAGATGCCTTGGCACTTGTTATGAGCTCACCAGGATAAACTACTTAGCAGACAGCTCCAGCTGCCAATTACTTCCTGTGTCCACCCCCTGCCTTCCCAAAGCCTCCTGCACCAGTGCATTGGGGCAGGTACTTAAGCTGCAACTGCACCTGTCACTTCATTTGTCAGTCAGTCACAGAACACAGGTACCTGATTGGCAGCTGCAGCCGTCAATCACAGAAGGCACTTCATTGCCAAATGCAGCTGTCAAATTACTGCAATAGTTTCCACTAGCCATGCACATAGCATTCAGTCCTCCTTCCCGTGGTATTTAAAGACACAAAAAAGAGGCTTCTGCATTAAAGCGCCACGCTGCCAGGATTAATTGCTATTGGATCGAATCAGTACTGTTTCAGGGCCTGGTAGTGATTGTGTTTGATTTTGTTTATATGACTCTGTTTCTTGAAAACAGATGACTAATGAAAAGTTAATGAGTTATCTACATCTTCTAGAGAATTTCTCATAATCATATTTTGAAAGCAGAAAGCTCTGTCTTAAATGAAGAATCCATCTTCATTTGATAAGATTATCAGCTTTTCAATCTGATAATCAGGCCTGATCTATTGCTAACAGCTGAAAAGTGTTGGATCTCTGTTATCATCTCTCTGGTTTCCTAAATGAGTGAATCTGTGTCTGTGCCGATGGACAAAGGAAAGAGGGCACCCCCTCAGCGTTTCTGTGTGGTCTGCTGCGGGGGGGGGCTCAGATGCTGTTGAGCTCTGGTGATTGACAGCTCTCTGGAGTCATAATTAACAGTGCACTGGGACTGAGTCATTGACATTTCAGTTCATATGTTTCTCTTTAGGGTAGATCATTGTTAGCTGGGAGGTAATTATAATGCTGAGGCTATAGGCAGGAATTTTTTTAAAGAAGCTGAAATTTATGGCCTTAATTTTCCGGATAATTCATAGCAGTGCAGCTGAATCGCACACATTGGGCACTGCAGTCATGTAGTAATAAATTCAAATGTTTATTTCAATTATCTTATTTTTTCTGTCTTTTTGTATCTGAATTTCCTTTTAGCCAATATTCTGTCCTGTAGAACTAAACTCAGTTTGTTAAGAAGTGCATATCGAATATAACACCCTTTTACTCTTTACATATATAAATGTAATCAAAAAGCAAAATGAATCTGAATAGTACATACACAATATGAGTTTTCATTTGTACATTAATTTATATTAGATTTTTATTTTGTGCAAAATATTTTGTGTGGGTATATTAAATCGTGTTTTATGGGTCATTTTATGATAGAAGATTTTAGTTTTCAGGGTTGTCGCTGACTGTGGCTATAGGAAGGCTTTTTAAATAAATAAACAATCTTGGTTTTAAGTATAGTTAAGTATAGTTAAGTATAGTTCAGTCAAGGTCAGAAAATGTGTACATGAAATTTGTCACATGGTTTATGTTTAGTTTGCACAGAAATGTAAGCAAAATTTAATCTTCCAGATGCTTTGTTGAGGGACAGCTGATGGCAACATATCTAAGTCTGCTGCTGGGAATCTTAAATGCTGCTTAAAATCCACCAGGGCCTCCCTTAAGAACCAGGCCGATCATCTGCCTTACTTTTCTCTTTCAGGGAGTAATGGATGCGATGGCTGCCTCGGATTGGCCCGGTCGGCCGCTGATCGGAGTTCCATCCGCACCTCCTGGAGATGAGTTTCAGTCCTGGTTGGAAGTGAATTTGTGGGATGGCCTGAGAGCGGAATGCAACGGCCAAAGGCGGAAGCTCCGGAGGTCACCGTCCACGCCGCGAGAGGGCTGTCATTTGATGGTAGGAGACGAGCGCTTTTCCGTGAGGGGCCGGATCTTCAGATCGGAGAGGCGGACCCGGATTTATTCTTAGACGTGTTCTGCCGCAAATCAAAAAAAGGCATTGTTGGGGGAAGCGGCCTGTGCAAGCGTCATGTCCCCAAGCTGAGCAGGCTGCCCGGGGAAGAAGGGAGGCATACCCGCGAGAAAAGGGATGCGTTCACTTAAAAACGTTCTTTAATTAGAACTGGAGCAGTACACAGCCAAATAAAGGCTTGAATTACAGCATGGCTACGCGGCAAGGCTTAACGAAATCTCACACTTAAACGCGACAGAGCGCTACCATGTTGTGCGAAAGGCGTTCCTCTGCTGAGAGACCCTTACTGTCACTAGCCTTTGATACTTGAGTCCACTGAATAGCTTCTTAGGTCTAAGGGGAGCTTGATTCATAGCGTAAAAGGGGATGCTTTAGCATTTTAAGAATTGAGGAGAGCGTGTAAATATGTGTATTCCCAAACCTGCTACCTTCAAAAAACCATCAGATGAGTGGGAAGAGAGAGAGCGGATGTGACTCTCGCTATTTCAATTTCGCTTCCAGCTTCCAGCATTTGCAGGGAAGCTGCCTGGATTTAGGCTGGACGACCCACTGTGCCTCCAGACTGAAAGTTAACATGTGCAGTGCTCTTAATGAGATCCAGCTCTATCACAAGCCTGTCGCTGCCTGAGAGCTGTGCATATAGGCAGTGCTAATGATGCATTTACCTTGCGGTAGATCAAGAGGTCGCTTGACAGACTTCCCCATCAAAGGGGGCGTCGCGTATTTTTAATTGTGACTTAGGTATCGTAATGCCGTGACTAAGTCCATTGTTTTGATGGCATTACTTCCCCATTACCAGTTTAAATTTGGTACTAATAGACTCTGGTAACAATGTGCAGTTTGTGGTGCCTCGCCCTGACGACCCGTTGAAGGAGACAGCGTCCGATGTTTCTTATTAGGCAACGGCACAATTTGAAGAGCTAAACAGGACTCACCCAGCAAAACACATGTGAGAAAGTGCTAAACACAAAGGAGGCAATGTCTCTGCGGGAGACTCCAAGATATATTATCTTTTTTTGCTGTTCCTCCAGATACAGAAGACAATTATGTATCACTCATCCTCCAAAGCACTCAGCTTGATGTGAAGAGACATTTTTTTTTCCTTTTTACACTAAATATTAAGCAAGGAATATTCCAGAAAAATTCAAAATATTACCAACTGGTGAATCTATTTATTGACAAGCACACACACACACACAAATAATTCTTCTGGAATCGTCTCTGTAGTGCTCAAAGCAGAGTGTTATTTTTTCATGAGTTTTTTTTTCATGAGCGGCACGGTACGGCCCACAGCTGACACATTCTCTCACACATGGTAGCAATAATCAGCTCTTCCTGTCAGCCGCTCTTTTGTCATTTGAGACTTCAGTCTGCGCTGACACTTCAAACGCGTGCCGAGCTGTAAGTACCTCGTCCGGACTTCCCCTGTTTCCGTTTCCTCAGGAAAAAGAGAAGCGGTTCACCAACCGGTGCTGTCTTCTTCTTAGGTTTTGATGTTACAATGCAGTAAATAGGGTAAACGGGGGCCTGGCACTAGTCTACCTCTTCTTACATTTTTTTAAAACAATTTTTAGTACTTAGCAAACTACCTTTGAATGTGAAGTTTATCCTGTTGTGCAGCAACAGGGATATAAATGTGATAGATACCTTTAGCATTGGCATTAATTTTTTAGGGTTTTTCAGGTCTGAAATAACCTCATCATTTGTTTATCTTCTGGAATGTTTTTGATGCTCAGAAACCCTTAATTTTATTTAATTAATCCTTCTCATTTAAACTAAATCTTCTATGATTTATGGGTAAATGTAACTTAATGGTTTGCGCAAGGGTGATATTTCACTATATAGTTCAAAATAAATTGGAGAAAAAGAGGAGCACAGATTAACCTTGAATACAATATGGTTGCACATTGTAACACCTTCCTTTACGATTGTGAAATGAGTTTTCTCTGGCCTTATGTTTTAAGCATCTGTGCCCAAAGATTATTCATATAAATGGATGCAATCAAACCAACGAGGTAGAAACCCTTTGTACATTCCTTTGTACTTAGAATACTGGCCTACAGTTAAACCCTGAGATTACTCATAATTGTTTCCAGGTGTTCGTCTTATAAAGTCAGGTGGCTTTAGCACATAGATTTCAAAAAGAAAAAAAATAAACTGGGAACAAAAATTACTTTAAACAAACATGATATATAAAAGAACAATTGCAAAATGAACACACAGTGTGTTCATGGGTATTCTTATTTAAGGTGCTTGCATTATTTTGTAATAGGTAAACACATATGTTGACTTTTTAAACAAAAGGTTATTTTAGTTTGGAATCTCTTGAGGTAATCGAGGTTGCTGGACTTTGAGTCAAATAAATACTTACCTATTTTTTATCCTTTGTTTACATTTATTTATTTTTTTACCAGTAGCTTTGAGATAATAGAGAAGTATTGTTCCTCATGAAGGCTGATACACCTGCCGTTGTGTCTGGGGCACAACACAGGCGAGAAATTTTCAGGCACCATCTAGGTTTAGACCAAGTGCAATGAATGTTACGTGCATGTCTGTGTTCTGTGTGTTCTCCAAGAGCTTTTTAGTACACCAACGTCATAATCTTTGCCAGAGTGTAACCACACATTCATAAATTCCATAGCCACACATTCCTGAATTTTAGAATCTGTTTCTATTTTGCTCATTTGAAGAGAAATGATTTGAATCCCTGTTCTTAAAACTGATGCGGAAGTTTCATTAAAACTGGTGCATAACACTGATGCATTCGTACAGTCTTTCTCAGCCTCGGGGACTCCCAGACTGTCCACGTTTTCGCTCCCTCCCAGCTCCTGGAAATGTGGACTGTCAAGAAGGGTCTGGCTGCAGGGAACTGGGTGATCTCTGCTAGGAGGACCTCCACTGTGGGACCGGAAATCACATGACCTCCACTCCTGGCTCGGACATGACGTTTTGCAAACTCAGGAACGGAGGCAAAATTGCTATAAAATATTATTATTATTATTATTAATACTATAATAAATTATTATTATAAGCTAGGGAATGAGTATTATAGTATTATAATAATAATTATATATATGTATGCTTGTGTGTATATATTATATTATATATCGCTATATTTTATTTATGTAATATAGTACAGTATTATAATTATTATTATTAATGTTGTATTATAATAGTATATTGTTATACTATAGGACAGGATATTATTATTATTATCTACACTTGGATTATATCCTATTATTCTCTACATAACAGAAGATAAACCACCACTAGGAAACTCGAAATCACGACTCTGCAGTAGAGCTGGATATAATGTCAGTGTAACATTGGGAACTAGGAGTGGAGCTCATGTGATTTCTGGCCCCACAGTGAGGGTTCTGGCCCCACAGTGAGGGTTCTGGCCCCACAGTGAGGGTTCTGGCCCCAAAGTGGAGACCCTCCTAGTGGAGATTGCCCTGTGTTCAGCAGCCAGGTCCTCTTGGGACTGTCTGGCAGGGAGCTGGGAGGGAGCAAAAACGTGGACAGTCTGGGGGTCCCCCAGGACCGGGTTGGTAAACACTGCTTTAGTATGTGGCCACACAGTGTAGAAACAGAAAAACTGCTTGATAAATTGGGATTTCTTTCACCAAAGGGCGGCAGCGCTGCCCCAGCGTGTAGCATGTTATTCTTTCACCTTCAGGGCTGGGGGTTCAAGTCCCGCTTCTCCTGCGTGTGTGTAGCATTCACATGTTCACCCTAACTTACAGTGAGGGTCACTGGATTCTCTAAATGACCAGTGAGTGACTTGATGGCTGAAGTGCCACATGCTCCCTGACTGGGAGAACTGATTAGATGGTGGACGTTCTAATACAGTTATGTGGCATGTGTCTGTGATTCTCTCGTGAAAAATCTAGAAATAGCTTCATGTTTATCCCGCACTAAGTCCACTTCAAACTTCTCTGGCCTGGAATGATGAAAATGATGAGGAGAAGAAAAGGCCAGATGTTATTCCAACTTCCACAATTGTTCAGCCATATCGATTGTCATAAGGCTTGCTCAAACACCAGTAATGCCATTTAAACAATAATATCCTCTTACCACTAATGTGCTTCCGTGTGCTTGTTTAATTTTCTAGTAGAGTTTGGAGGTCCAGCCTGTGGCACGTCCTCGGTGACCTTACTGCGCTCTGCAGAGGCTTCCTGTTTGACATAGAGCGTGTCCAGCTAGCAGATGGGCAGGCATGTGCTTCTGTGAACCTTTCCCTGGACATATAATCCACAGCCCCCCTGGAGCCTGGTTGCTACCTGGTGGACATGCAACTATTATTAATATTATTATTATTACTAGAAAAAATGTAGAAACTGAAGTTAATTCAACACCCAGTTTGTTACTCTGTTTATCTTGCTGACTGTCAGTTACTTGCTTCAATGTGTACTTGTCTTCTACATGCTACAGAATGTATTTTAGTCTTAAAAACATTTAAGTACATTTTCTAGTCTTACTGTAATTAAATGTAGTGAAATCTATTGTATTATTCATTTTAAAAATCCATGAAGAATAATGGAGAATAGTCTTTTTAAGTCTACAGAGAAGCATTACATCATTTTTTCACTTAGCCAGAACAGTGTTCATTTAAAAGAAAAAAAAAAAACACAGACATTTATCATTTTACTTGAATCATTCATGTCTAACTACATTGCAGAGCAAATAATTGCATAAATGTAGTTTATGCATAATCAGCATATATCTTGCATTGGACATAATCCTTTATGAATACAAAGCAGACATCTTGCTTTTCAACCTAAAATGCTAATAATCATATCTATATATAGTTGTGACAGTGATCCTTTATTTTTAAATCCTCTAAAGACAAACATCTGAAACAAACCTGAGGTAAAATTCTCTGGTAGACTTATATATATTATCGATATGCTGAAAAGCAATAATCATATTTTAAAAATCCAACTGTCAGTGATCAGTATCAAATTTAATTAATATTGGTGTCTAGCAACTAGTAGATATTTTGCCAATGACCTGTTTCAGCTTCTATTACACTTTATTTTTAAATGGTTAACACAAAGTTGACCAGAATCAAAGAATCAATATACTAATAATTATATGTACTGGCAGCTTATAACAATTATGATGTATTTAATTTTCAGTTTTGCTAGAATTTATTTATGTATACAGCTTAGCTGAAAGTGCTTATTATTAAAATATGCACTATTTCTTGTGTGCACTAGACTAAAATTATGATGTTTTCGTCGATAAGACTGAAATAATGACTAAAACAGAAACAGCTGACTTGGAAAAACCATAATGCTCTACAGGTGGGACACAGGCAGCCAGACAGTCAAGGAGAGGAACAAAAACAGCCAAAAGAACAAAAAGCTGATTTATTAAAGGAAGAGATACCAAACGGATATGGAAGCCGTGCTGCAGGATGGGCAGGGGGACGAGGTCACTTTGTTGAAACACTGAATCCGTAGATCAGAAATAAAACCGACAGGTGCGGTAATTTTATTTCCTTCCAGGTTTATCCTACGTTTTACGATATCCTCCCATCTCCCCAGCTTCTCCTGCTTATTCGTTAAGCCCCGTGGTTTCATTTCACGTTACCGTCCAGAATTAGGCTACAGCTCTGCTCAGAAACAGAAGATTCATGCACAAACTCTCAGACACAAAGCAAAACCAAAAACAAAGTTATACAAAGTGAACAAAAACAAAGGCAAATCGCGTCATAAAACAAAAACAACAACCGGGCCCGTTTCTGAGGAGGGGCGGAAGGCAGGACGAGCCCAGTTATTCGGGGCCACAACAGGAGCCAATAACCCAAGTTACGGGAATCGCTGTGCCTGCAACTACTTGGGCATTGCAGTACAGATCCAACTGTAATGAATAATAATAATAATAATAATAATAATAATAATAATAACTCAGCGTAATAATAACTCAACTCTACAGTGTGACCTTTCTGGACTAGCTAGTGCCAAAGGTAGTGTGGCTACGCAGGTTACGTTAGCCTAGGCTATGTCAGCACCTGTCTGCGACATCATTTAGTGTATTTAGTGTATTTCCAATGTTATATTTAGTAGGTGTATAGCAGTACACAAACCTCACGGTTCAGTACAAACCTCGGTTTTGGGCTCACGGCAGGGTTCAGTTTCGGTGCAGCAGGGAAAACAGAAAGTATTTTCAAATTATTTATTGCTGAAACTGCAAACACAAAAACAGGTAGGAACAGTTGCGAACCAAAGGCAATGTGTCTGTCGACAGGTCTGAATAATTCCACTACATAGTTCAAAATAAATTGAAGAAAAAGGAGAGCACAGATTATCCTTGAATACAATACGGTTTCACATTGTAACACAATAGGACAGCATGAATTAGTAACCCGAGAGCATGAATTAGTAACTAGAGAGCACGAATTAGTAACTCGAGAGCACGAATTAGTAACTAGAGAGCACGGATTAGTAAATAGAGACCATGAATTAGTAACTCGAGCACACAAATTACCAATTCGAGAGCAAGAATTACTACAAGATAATATTTTTCCTACCATGACACCTAAGGGGCTCCGGAGTTCAACAGAGCAACTACTCTCTGTCTCTGGTGTTGGCGTAATTGTATCCAGGAGTGTTGCTAAGGATTATGGGCCCCATGAAAGCATATCATATTGGGCCCCCTAGTCCAGACCAATACAATTATTTTCCTAAATTTTTAGGGCCCTTGGAAACGTCCTAACCCAACCCCACCCCAACCCCCCCCCCCGTACTGAACTGTACACAGCGAATATGTGTATAGTTACAGCCATATATAATTCAGCTAAAATAACAAAGTTCTATTTATAGTTAAATTTAGCTGCATTCAACCAATGAAAATAAACAGGCATAGATAAATAAAATTACATAGTATCATAATATCATTTAGCATACCATTATACAGCCAAGTTTCCCATTTGAGGAGCCCCCTAGAGTATGCATCCCAGTGTGGCTGTATAGGTTGCACCTCCCAAAGATGGCTCCGACAATAATCGGCTTAATAGGCCTAATAATAATGATAATACTGTCGAATATCGATAACGATATAGCCCTCATACATAAAACCATAAAACAGACCACATGAGCCGCACACGAAAAAAATAACACTAGACATTAACTTGAATAGGCCTATAGAGACCGGCCTGGTTAACAGTAATGTCGTTTTAAGGGCTCATATATCCATTCTAGTCTTAAAGAATAAAAAGATATTCGCTAAAAAAAAAAAATCTTTCTTACTCACTCGGCGCTCCTTCTTCTCTTTTCCCCGTGACTTTCGACAGCCGCATTAAAAGGCCATTATTTCGGCGGCCCCGAGGAGCAGCGAGTTAATTAAGGTCCCCTCACGGCCAGCTCAGGTGAGGCCACCTGGAGGGAGGAAGGATCACCGGGCTGCGGCGTGAAAAATCTCCGATAAAACCCCGGAGCGTTTTTGCATGTACTGCCCCACACGTGGTGGCCAGAGGTGCGGGCCCTGCACACATCACGAGAGGATCAGCGTGCCTGGGGGTGCGGGCTTTCGTTTGTGACAAGCCATTATAAATTCGCTTTATTTACCTGCATTATCTTTAACTGTGTGCGATGTAGAAAATTTATGCTTCAAAGGACTGCAAAACCGTACAAGATTTACATTAAAATCATGTAGGTTTTCAAAATCATATTTATTACGTCCATATTATTCTACTCGTGATATATTTGATGTTATGGACCTTTACGGTATAATTTTTATTACTATTAACCCATAATTCGTGATGTTGTTTAAAAATACACGACGGAGTTTATCCTCTGTTTTCATTATGCATGTCAAAAAGGCGCAACAGTTTATCTGCACTTGTAAACAGTATTTGTGACGATCACTAATTTCATAGTATAGAATTCTCTTTGTTCATCAATAGACTGCACGCGCCCTCGTGAATGTCGTGAATTTGCACATCATGTACTCGGCTATGTTGTTCATTCATTTACCTACAGAGCTGCAAAGTTCGACTTATTCTTTATTTACTCATGTAAGCGAAGTCTTATTTCAACAAGCCCAAGCTATATTTTATATCAAAAGCACCAATAGAATTAAATCAATCACCAGAATAGGCGATTGTACCGAGGGGGTGCTATTGCGCAGCCTACTCATGAAAATGCTATTTGAACACATTAAAACAACAGTTCAATAAAAGTAATTATACTGTAAAGGCAAGCTTAGATTTCAAAATGTGGCATGTTTTAGTCATAAAAATGTGTAATAATAATTTATTGTAGATTTATTTGTTTGTTTGTTTATTTGTCTGGATGAACGACTGGTTGGGTTCTCTATAATTGCATCCTTTGTGGAAGAAAAAGCTAGAGTTGTCTATGATCACCAGTAGTGGAATATTCTTGAAGCTGTTCCTCTACTGATATTTAAATTATGATGAAGGTAGCATGCAGAATATTCGTGCGGATTTTAATATTTCCCTAAAGCAGGCCACATAGCATTCTACAAGTTCACTTGGACAGTAATGCGTCCACCAGCAGCTAACGCCATCTGCTTTAATGGCACTTGTCAGAGAGGTGAGAATTGTTGCTGCCAAAACACAACCGGTTTATTGCTACAAGGACACGCAGGACGTTTCGTATGACCAAACGAATCCCGAATACTCTTCAAGAGTGGGCGGTAAGCAAGCAACAAGTGAGCTTACAGGGGACGTGTTGCCCTTGCACGACTCCTGTCTCAAGTAATAAATTAGAGATCTAAATTATTAGAAACGGGAATGGAGCAGCAGATGAAGAGCGGCGTTCTTCAATAAAATTCATATTAGCTCATTGCAAATAAGCGGCCAATAAAATGTTAGTTGGTAATACTAGTACTTTCAGGCGTGTGTGTGAACATGAAAATCGAGGAATGCTTCTGAATAAACCTGCAACTAGTAAAACATGTCAGCAGAAGAGTGAAAACCGACTCCTGAAAGCATAGTAAATGGTTATACGTCACGCGGAGCCACAATCACATAAATGAAGAAAAAGCACCCAGGATTACACTGAGTGGACTCAAGAGATTGTATTTGAACCCATCTTTTAATTTGAATTTCAAATGGATCTTTTTTACACTTGAAAAGATTACACGGCGAACTGTGGGACAAGCCGCAAACGTTTATCGTCGAAATTTAATAACACAAGGTCATCCTTTGTGTCTTTTTTGCACACTTAAGGGATATCATATAGTACTGGCGTGATCGCAACGTGTCTTCCCTTTGCTTGACTCAAAAATCCCTCGCTGCACTGTGCTACATTCTATAGGTGTTATTCCTGGTGCTTTTCACTCTTTTTGGATGCACCAAGTAATAAAATTGCTTTATCTGTAAATATTTAAATTAGACGATATGAATTTCCTTGGTTTAATTTAAACGGAGAAGCATGGGTGAATTGATTTGAATATTTCAAGAGGTTCAAGTAAGCAATTGCTTTTCATGATTGCGCGTTCTTGATGACCCTGCTTTGCACACTTGTGTTTGTGGGTTTGGTGTGACGGGGTTAGGCAATCTTGTTTTGTAGTAAATAATCTTTTCTGCTTTCCTTCTTGTAGTTGCGCATGCAGCGCAAACTTAATCTGGTGTAGAAAAGGCAGGAGAGCAGATTCTCTCTACGGCACGGAGCTGTCAATGTCAGCGTCACTTCGCAGACGAGTAGGCAGCGCGGCTGGCGAGAGATGCGGTATTACTGCTAAAGATCCCATTTGTCCTTTCCCCCTGTAGCCTACCTGGATTAATATATGCTTCCGCTGTTTCGCTGCATGTGGACAGAAGTTCGAAAGCAATGCTCGTTGGTATTTTCCCACCTCTCTTTCCCTGCTTGATTACCGATGCCTGGATAGCTCCTTCGTGACACCCTGATTAAACGTTTAACTGAAACGCAACAGGTAATTCTTTGTTTTCTCCGTTTTCTTATGATCACTTGGAAAATTGTTCTTTGAGCTGTTTTCGCGTATATTTGCTAGATACAGGAAAACTTTGTTAATTCAATGCTAAGTGCGTTATTTGCCAATAACGATAACGACAGAGACACTGAATTACAATTTGATATGTGAATATATGTGTATTTGTTATTGACATTCTTACTACACAGATTTTGCCTTTTACACTATAACTGTCTCCGCATGTAGACTATTTGTGGCTGTTCAAACGCTCAGATGATTTACGTTATTTTTAATCATATATTGGTCATATTCATCTTGTGCTCGTTTTGTTTTATATATTGGTCAGAATATCATATAGATACTACTGTTCTCTATGGCCGTGAAACGGAATTGGGCGGAACTGAGCAAACTGCATCGCTTTTTCGGTTTTATGATGGTTTATGATTTTATGATCTCAATATGTGGCAGGGGTGTTTCAAGAATTTTTTTTGACTGTACTTTATTTTTTCCGGTAATTATGTCAGCCTCTGTTTTATCAAATAGGTTTCAATCTTAGATGTGCCTTTTGGTTTTGGTTTCAGATTCCAAAGCAAAGTCAGTCTGCTTAGAAATCCACTCAGCTAAACATAAAAGTGGGGTGAAGAGGCTGGCTTTTACTACAGCAGAAATCAGAGCAACCGGGTTCCCTATGAACCGAGATTAAAGGTTACAACGTCACATTTTTATATACTGTGCAAAGTAAATTTTAAATTGGAGTAGACCTAATATACTTGGGTTCTTCTCACAAATAATTACATATGCCTAAGATATTTGTAAAAAATCGTATCATAGATAATCACATCTGAATATATTGTAATGTCTGGCAGACCGAGGCATCGTGGCGGTGGTGAGAAACGAAAATACTTGCTTTAATGGAAAAGAATGTCCTTTTATTAAGCCCTCAAAAGGACTAACGCCACAGTCCGACGCTGGGCAGTAAGGCGCACAAAGTAATTTATACAATGACCAAAGACACGCGAGGATCAGACAGGGTTCATGCAAAAGCACACACTACAATAGGGAACACAGCAAGTATTAATACACACAAGGGGCTATTTACATTTTCCCAGCATGCTCTGGCATTACTCAGCTCCCCTCCCAGAGGTTGACCATCCCAGCGACCACCACAACCAGTCCTGCACTATATCCTCCAATGAATCCCAAAGCAATAGTGGCAGCTATTAGAGCTCCATCCTTGCTGTTTGTGTGGACCAGCTGAGGACTGCTGGCAGGACTATGCAGCTAGAGGGAGCGCTAGGCAGCCACCAGGGCCTGGGGGTGCAAGTCCCTATGAGTGCCAGGCTCTCCTCCCATGCGGCTTGGTGGGAACCTGTTGCTGACTACCAAGCTACTTCTGCTGCTGATCCTTCTTTTCCGCAACTCCGATAGCCATGTGCAACTGCTCCCACTCCTCCAGCTGTTCTCACAGCACCTTCAGGCTGTGCTGCTGCTGCTCAAGGGACTCATGCATCCACTGCTGGTCCTACCCCAATGCTTTGCCTGCTCGCTGTGCTCCTGGGCCAGCTGGGCCTCCAGAGCGCAGCGTGCCATTTAGCGGCCAAGTAATACCACCTTATGGCCGAGTAATGCCGCCTCGTGGCTGAGTAATGCCGCCTCGTGGCCGAGTAATGCTGCCTCGTGGCCGAGTAATGCCGCCTTGGCCTGACACTTCTGGTGGTTGCCCTTGCACTCCCAGTTAGCCAGTTCCTTGTGCAGCCACCCTTGGTCCTGCTAACGATGCCACTGCTGCTCGTCCAGCTCGTGGCGCCCGTGTGGCAGGCCCAACCTCCACCATGTGCCACGCCTCCTCGTGGCCGACGAGCAGGCAGAGCCTCTGGGAGCTCCCCTGCCTTCCCCGACTGCTGACGCCATCATGGAAGAGGAGCCAGTGGGGTGGCTTGAGGGCACACTGTGGCACGACAGGGACCTGGCGGACTGGAAGGGCCGGTTTCAGGGCGTGCTGCGGCAGGATGGGGGTCCGGTAGACTGGAACGGGTGGGTTCAGGGTCTGCTGCACGTGTCCAGGACTTTTGGAAGCTCGGACGGCACCTCTATCTCTCCATCATCCCTGCTCATCTTCTGGCAGCTCTGGCATGGGCTTACAGCAGTGTGCCCGGTGCCTGGTGCATACCAGCAGACGAACTTATTATCCCGAGCCATTCTCTCAGGAGAATCGCCGCTTCTTCTCCAGTGTCTCCACTTCACTGCTGTCTGTAGGTCTTCCAAGTTAGAGTGGGCTGTCAGAGGTGGACTAAGGCTCTCTCTAGCACTACGGATGGGGCTGCTTCTGGTATCCCACTTCTGACACCAATGTAATGTTTAGCACACTAAAGCATGGTGATAGCGCTGCGATTGAATTAGACTTGCTCTAAAAAGAGAAAAATGCCCTCCTATTCAACCCTTAGAAGAAGTAACAGACATCAAACAACAAGTTTTAGGAACAGGGGAGTCAGTCGCAGCACAATAAGGCACACACGTGAAATTTACACAACGGCTGAAGATACGCAAGGATTGTTCATGTATGTCACAGACAAGGGTACTCACGACAATCGGGAACACAACAAGTATTAACAATAACACAAACAGGGGCTGTTTACAATTTTCCCGGCATGCTCCGGCGCTACAATATTATGCCATGCAGGACCGTTTCAACAAGAAATCTAGACTGTTTGTCGGCAACCTTTATATGTAAAGCATGCATGGTACGTCGTAAAGCGAGATATGGAGGTTGACCATCTAAAAAAATATATAGACCGTTTCACATTATGAATCATGTTTTTATGGATATGTTTTGTCTAAACTTTATATTCTTTCTTGTCGTGCAACTGCAGTTTCGTAATAATACGATTTCCTGGATGAATACAACTCGGCCGTTTTTTTCAGAATGTAAAATATTGACTGATAATCCATCCATCCAACTGCTTATCTTGGACAGGGTCACTGGGTATTGAGTGTTACTGGGTGTGAAATATAAATTGCTATACTGTAGATCCTTTTCTGATAAACTATGAAATGATGCTATTGCACTGATAAAGTGTAGCATGAAATGTGACATCTTTGCTTAAAGCATGTAATCTCTCATTTGGTTGGGCAGGTTGTCAGCTCAAACCAGTTTGCAATAGCCATTTTCTAATATAAGGAAACTCCGTAAACAAACCACGCACTCGAGACAGTATTAATAGTGAACTCTGAATTTGAATCAGAGCAGTTTTTGTACATAATAGGACTCAATTTAACTTATAACTAGACCTCTGCATTAAATATAGTATATGTTTATAGTATAGTATATTGAAGAGAGTATTTCCCCATCTTTGCACTAACATTACACTCTATTGCTTTGCAAGAAAATAATGCATTGAGTTTCTGTGGACTTTCACAGCCAAATTCTACTGCTTTCGCTTTCCACGCTGCGCTTCCGCCTTGCGGCCGCGGGCGGCGCTGTTGGGCAGCTCCTGCTCGGCGCTCTCACTCTTTCACACACTGCGCGGAGTCGGAATAAGAGTGTGAGGCACAGACATGGAGAGGGCGAAGGGAGCGGATCGCTCCCTTTGTTATTTTTAAAGTCCCGCAACTCGCCGTTATGAGGCGATCCGCGGCGGAGCGCAGACGCCGGGATCCCGGATGCACTCAGGAGCGGGGGGAAGCCTTTCACGGGTATAGTATAAAACTTTTCGGGCGCGGGGGTTTTATTGCGGTAGCCGAGGATGAAATGTGCCCTCGCTTTGCAGTGTTTGAATCAAATTCCTGCTTCGCCCGAGTCGGCGGTGCGTCTTGATCGAGCTGCAAAGCCACGTCTGTGGGGTAGACGGGTACCGACGGGGACGCCGCGGCTGCACTTACTGTACGGATCATGCTGTAAAGTTGTATACCCCTGATCACCGGGGCTGACGGAGGGCCTGCTATCTCTACCCCTCTCACCCCCCCCCCCTGCCCACGATCCGTGTGTGCATGTGTGTGCAGAGTTTGTTTCTTCTTCCCCTCCCCCCATCCATCTCCGCCTCAGAGTCTCCGAGAGGCCGAGACGTGCATGCAGCTGGGGGGGGGGGGTTCACTTCAAAGCGATCGCGATTGGGGAGGGCGCGGGGGGGGCTGTCACAGTCAGGGTGGCTAGCTAGCCTACCGGCTAACATTTGCGCAAATGTCGCTCGGATCGTGCGGACACGTGCGGCGGCTCAACTCGGTTAATAAGTTTAATTGTGGGGGAAAAAATCCTAATTACAGACGGGTCATCTGGCGCAAGCCGGAGCCCCCTTCTCGCTCTCTTAAGGAGCCGAACGGGCGGGTGGATAATATCTCTTAAACAAACAAAAAAACTGATTCATGTAAGTTGTAGGTTTATACAACGTTATTGGACCATTTATATGAACTCAGCCAATCTGTTACATGTATACTTTGTTTTCATTTCTCCTTCGGCTTGCACTCTTTGAGGAGGCTCTCCGAGTCCGCATGTTTTCGCTGTTATATTGTTCGCCTAGCTAGCTGTGATCGCTGTTTGCCTTGCCTGCTTTTTTTCTATGCTTTATCGCGCCCCGTTTCCCGTTTTATTCATGCCGGCTCGCCTGCGTCGAGACGCCGCGCAGACGGCGCAGTTTCTGCGCAGCAGGCGCCTCCGGAGCGCCTGCGTCGCTGGGCATGGATCTGCGGCCATAAAGCGAATTAGCTGGGGAAGCAACGGCCTGTGGACTCTAAATACATAAAAAATAAAGTTAAATCACTCGAGAGAAAATGTATAATATTGTATGTATAAGTATAAATATCCTTTTGTCTAATATTTTGGCGACTGGATGCTTTTTGTCATTGGAGAATCAGAATAACATTAAACAAAGATTTAAACTATTGTTTCTTGTAATTGATCAGGATACTGTCAGCGCTGAGTCATGCAAATTGTGCATATTCATCGTACTACTCTGAAATTTCGATTGACAAATCATACCACGTTTTTTCATTTCAGTTCTCTTTCTCGTAAAACAAAACGCATCACTATATACAAAAACAGGAAATCGTGTACGATCGTATCCTACATTCAGCAGGTTTAGTCAAGAGGGACAGTTAAAATACACCCGTCGTTCCATTTCCTGTCCTTAATTCCTCAGCGCCTGGTGAAAAAGTTGGCCGACGTCAGATGCGTTAGGTAAGGTGCCACTTTGTGGTTCCCTGTGGCTGTGAATCTTGGACTCGCACATGGTGGTGTGGTCGATTCCCCATGGTATACCTTCATGAGGCTTCCATGTATCTTGATGTTGGGCCTGTAGGATTCAGCCAAAAAGGTGATTAGGTTTTTTGAATGTATGTTATATTCATAAGGTTGGGATGTAGGATAGATGTCTTTATCAAAGACTGTAGAAACATGCCCTTTCTTAGATAGTCATACTGGGTGGTTGTGTTATGATTCATGCCATCAAACTAGGAAATTCTGTCCACCCCAATTAGTGTTCCTTGATTCTCCACTGGTCAGTTTTCTGAAGAAATTGCTTAAGATATAATTTGCACAGGAAGTAGTGTGAGACTTGTCACTTTCTGCATTTTTACAGCATTAATTTCGAAACTGCTGTTGGCAAGAGGTGAATCCATTTTACACATTTTCCGTAATATTTTTTTTCCCTCCTGTAATTTGCCCAGCTTGCCAATTTTCACAACCTGACATAGCTGTAAATTTATGCGCAGAATTTACCCAAGCCAAATCTTGCTGAAATTGACATTTTATACTGTTGCATGAACGTGATCTTTCTAAAAAAGAAAAATACTGTCGCTGTGAATATCAAGACAATTAGAATGACCTCTGATAGTGTTTCTTTTTTTATAAATGGATTTAGAAAAGTTTAAGAGCTTTGTTGTTTCAGATACTGATGAAACTGAGGAATCTCTGTCAGAGAGGCTGGACTTCCCAGTTGTGTTACATAAAATAAACAGACACTGCAGGTTTGGCTGCCCGTTCTTCCCGCTGTGACCTGCAGCGTGTTTCAGTCTCTCTCGTCTGCCCTGTCTTTACAGGAGGAATTTTGCAGCAGCGCGAGAGGACGTCCGCGTTTAATCGTCGCCAAGTTTCGTCTGTGCCGGCGGGATGAGCGTGAGCGTCGCCGAGAAGCGCTACCCGGTGGACCTGGGCGGAAACTTTACGGAGGATGCTCCGAGACCCCCCGTCCCCGGGGAGGAGGGGGAGCTGGTGTCTGGCGATGTGCGGCAGTATGGCTACAGCTTCTGCGCCGCCAAGAGCGAGGCCTCGACGGCAACACCGCGGCGCCCTGACCTGGACCTGGGCTATGAGCCTGAGGGCAGCGCCTCCCCCACACCGCCCTATGTCAAGTGGGCCGAATCCCTGCACTCGCTGCTGGACGACCAGGACGGCATCCACCTTTTCAGGACGTTCCTCAAGCAGGAGGACTGCGCCGACCTCCTGGACTTCTGGTTCGCCTGCAGCGGCTTCCGGAAACTGGAGGCCGGAGAGTGTGGCGAGGAGAAGAAGCTGAAGCTGGCCAAGGCCATCTACAGGAAGTACATCCTGGACAACAATGGCATCGTGTCGAGGCAGATCAAGCCAGCTACCAAGAGCTTCATCAAAGAGTGCGTGATGAAGCTGCACATCGACCCCGCCATGTTCGATCAGGCGCAGACTGAGATTCAGACCATGATGGAAGACAACACGTACCCCGTCTTCCTGAAGTCCGACATCTATCTGGAATACACCCGGACCGGAGGCGAGAGTCCCAAGCTGTACGGCGATCAGTCGTCCTCTTTGGGGAACGGCAAGGTTCCGCCCGGATACTTACCGACCTTGAACGAAGACGAAGAATGGCGGTACGGCCGCGAGCCGGAGGAGCAGCGCGAGTGCCAGTCGGCGCCCTCGAACCGGCTGACCGAGAAGCTGCTGATGGAGACTGCTTCTCAAAGGGCTGTCGCTGGCAGGAGATACCAGGGCAACCAGGAGTACAGGTAAAAAGCTCTACCGCCCAGCTCAGGTTCTTGTCCGGAACACTTTGTGTTCTGGTCCAAAACCGACTCGCGACAGGTTGCAACCTAATGCGTACTGATCTCCGGGCGATTTTAATCCTGCCTCGTGATTTATAGTGCATTTGGGTCAGAAGAGAGCCAAAACGAAAGAGGGTATAATGGAAGGCATTAGGTAACTGCTCTTAAGTGCAGCTAAATCCTGCAGGCCGGCTGAAGTAGCTGAGGCACGTGCTGGGGTATTTATTCGGAGGTGAAAGTATGGGCTCTTTGTGTTGGCCACACAGGTGTTCTGTGAGGGGCAGGCTTTCAGGAACAGGGTAATGGCTTCCGGAGAGAGGCTCCACTGGGCTTTTCTCTCCAACGTGAAAACCAGAGTGTGTCGGTCGAAGGGAAAAAAATGTGAAACATCTGTTTAGCGCTTTACAAAGGGGGAGTGCAGTTCTTTGTAGGACTTCGAGATGAACGCGCTGAGATTGCGATCTGGAAATATGCAACACATGCAGTCCAGGTGATGAAACCAGTCTTCAAAGGACAAGGAACTATCTCTGCATTGCAGTGGTGCGGTTTGGTGTTTTCATACCTGGCGTTCACTTCAGTGTAACGGCACAAAGACAGGGAATGTGCCCGTAACTCAGGAAAACAAATAAGACATTGTTCTGAATCAGTCAGGAGTGAAAGAGGGCCGGGCTGCAGAGTCGCGGTGCCTCATGTGTCCTGGAACCGGCTCCTGATGCTTTTCCGTCTTGACGATGGAGCTGTAATCGCACTTCGGTGAAAAATGCGTCCTGACACACAGGTGAGGGTCTGAGCCGGTCTCGGCGTGTGCCTGCTGGGTAGGTGACATCGTGTCACGTCGTCTGGTTCAGCGTGCTGACGTGTGTCGAGCCGACTGCATGTCTCTGAGGGAATCCCGAAGATGCTTGAGAATTAGTCAGTATTGTCGAACGACCTTTTCGATGTTGGCTTCACTCCCCATGTATGAGGGCAATTTAAACGTAAAAAAATATTGTTAGGCTTATCTGTGTACTTGTCTGTGTGTGTGCCTGTCTCCGCCATTCCACCCAGAGTGGGTGGTACCCCAGCATTGCACCCCCCCGATTGGAAGATGGATAGATGTGTGTTATATAATACATCAGAGTTATAGATGGCAGTGTTAGGCTTCTTTATGCGTAAACTACCAAAAAGTATAATTAATGATCACACCATACTTGTGCTTGCATGGAAGTCTTATTGCAGAATATTTATTGCTGTAGATAGAAAATGGGTCTATGTTTCTCCTGCATTGTACTTTGGTGGCATGGTATCTCTCTCTCTCGCCAAACCCCCAATCTGACCTTTGAAGTGTTGTAAGGTTTCTGTGAATTGGATGACGTACAGAGATTACAGTGCAAGGCGGTGCTATCTTAAATGCTAAAAAGGAGAAATAAGTGACTCGATGAAGTGACTGAAATGCAGGACGGTGGCCAAACGTTTTTGGAGATGATGCAGTTTCTGTCTACCTCCGTCCTTTTAAGAAAGAGCGTCTTGAACTAGCTCGACCAATGAAAATCATTGTTGCATGCAAAGATAACAGGTTGTTCTTCATCTGAGACAGCCTGTGATTTTGTGGTTTAAGGTTCATCTCATGCAGTATTGCTGTCAAGCCAAATACCGTTTCAGTTGACAGTTGGTTGCCATGTTATGTGGACTCTAAATACATAAAAAATAAAGTTAAATCACTCGAGAGAAAATGTATAATATTGTGTGTATAAGTATAAATATCCTTTTGTCCTTTGGCAGATTAGGGAATCTGTTGTTATTTACCAAGAGGACTATTTACGTTTTAGACCATCATTTATCTGTATTTTTCCATTTAAAAATTTAGGGCTAGGTTTAAAATGGCTCAGAATGTCTGTTAGCAGTGTAACGGTTCTGTATCTAAGAAAAAAAACGCAATACAAACATTTTGTATGTTATAGATGCAGCCTGAGCTCCCATTATGCTACTAATGTAAAAAAACTAATTTTCATTTCACAACTAACGCTAAAACACTCACTAAATTATTATCCTATTTAAAGTTACAGCAAGCTGTATATTTTGTAAATTACACATTTCACCTTCCAACTGCGTGTGTCACGTGACTGTTTTGGTCCAATCAGGATTGGCTAGTTTTATTAGCTCAAGATGGATAATACCTCTGAGATTGCAGAACACAGGGGCTCATTAAAGTCGGCAGTGCGGGAGCGTTTTGGTTATCAAGTAGAGTGTAGTATTTTATTTTTTAAATGTATTTTTGATTATGTTGTTATTTTATGTGAAGTTAAGATATTTAACATGTCTTTGTGGTCTTCTGTTAATTGGTGATTAATAAAACTGAGAATTTTATTCTCCATTTTTTCATATTCCCCCCCACAAAAAAGAGGTATGAGCTGATGAGCTGAACCATAGATTCAGAGAATCATGACAGCCCTACCGTCTCTGGCATTCATGCAGAAAGGGTGGTTCCAGTGCTCTGTTGCTATTTCTCCGTGTTGGATAATGACTGGCAGATGCTGAACCCCCCTCCCCCAGAGTTAAAGTAACACACAGGCCTGCTGCTTCACCCATGCCCGGCGAATTCCGAGGCCCCCCGCTCTTGGACATTAAAGGGCCCGATCCAGGATTGGCCCCTTTGGGGGGCGAGATCCACCCACTTCCCCCTCACGGTGTGCGGCACTTTCACCCCTGCACTGAAGATCTGAAGATGCACACAATCTGATAATATAGCATCTCGCCTGTTGTCGTTGCTTATGGTGTAGGCAGAAATGAGAATCTCACCAACCGAGCCGCCACACGGAGACAGGAAACCGCGAGCTGTTTACCCTGTACGTGCCCCACATACATCAAGAGAGCTAGCTGCCCTCATCAGCGCCATATTAGCAACCGCTGCCTCTACAGTTCTGTGTCTGTTATCAAGCTAATAGGTAAAAGTAGCTAATCGCTAAATCTGATCCAAGCTGTATGATGGTCACTTGAAATAAGATTAACTGTAATTCTGTGTCCCAAACACATTTATGCCGTTGCTGATTATAATTCTTCTGTGTTGGTGATGCTTGACTTTTTAAATATCCTTACTCCAGTTTAATTAGACTTCTGAAGGAGGGTCTTATATGTTCGTTTATTTACTTACTTATCTGTGTTGTGTTGTTTCCTTAAGGATAATTAAGGCTTTTACTCCCACTTGCTAATTGCTAAGTTTAACTCTGAGTCTTTCTGAACTCTGAATTCCCGTCAGTGTTCGTATACGGGCTACGTGCAGCCCTGAGATCTGACGTCGCCGACCACAAGCTAGCGGTGTGTGAGACGCCCTCTCTGCGTTCTGCCTGTTTGTCTGCCGGCGGCCTGCTTACCTGTGGGGCTCAGTCTGCCGGCGGCCTGCCTACCTATGGCAACCAGTATGGGCCTGCGGGAGCCAGCGATGGGCGGATCCCTCGTCAGCAGGCCTCCTCGGGAATGCCCTGGCTTTGAGTCGAAGGGCGCTTCCCCCCCCCCCTCCCCTCCCCCCGGGGGGGTCACAGAGTCAGGTATTCGGGGGAGGGGACACGTGACTGGTTGCCGGCTAGTGGCCAGCTCTACCCCAGATCCTCACAATGTACCATGTTTGATTAAAGTCTTTTAGAGGAATCGCAGCAGTTTGGGTTTAATTACTGTGCACCTCACCAGTGTTTTGGAACGCGCCCAAGGCGACAATGGGGCTCTCAGTTTGCTGTTCGGTTGTGTTGTATCATTCACGTGTTTGTAGTTGAGCGAGTAATCCTGCTTTACAGGGAAACTGCAGAGTGTAAAGGTGCCATTTTTTAAAGCACCATTTGCTCTGTGTGTGTCTAATAAAGATGATTCATTCCTACATTATTGCTTTGTGATGTCCGATGCAGGAGGGCCGTTTGATCCGGAATCCATTACATGAGCTGAGCAGGCTTTTCGTCTTTTGATCCGTGTTACTCAGAAGCCATTGTGGAAATTCATGCACTAACATGAGATATATGACTGGCCTCAGTCACTCTGCCCCTGCACCGACTGATCTGTGTCTGGTGGCGGAGATTTACACAGAAGAGCATAAAGTACACTTAGGAAATGAGGATTCTTTCCATGTGATTCTGGTCAGGTAGGCCTAAATGTTCTGAGACGGCCATTTTTAAATGGACAAACTTTAGATCATTCTGCAGAATCATCAGACAAAATTTTACCTTTTGTTTTTTACCGGGAAATTGCCTGTCATCTATCTCATTTGCCATTACTCACAATGTAATCAGCCATTAAAGGTAATAAGCTTTGTGAAATGACTTACGGGACAGTATTACAGCTGTGTGTGTGTATGCATATGTTTGTAAGACACATGCAGTGTAATTTATTGATATTGGGGCGGAGGCCACAAAATGTCTGGCTATGAAGTGGAACACAGAACAGCGTACCAATAAATCAACAACATGCAATTCTACATCTGACATGAAGGGGGCGACACAGAGCGTCGTACCATCCTTGGTGCTGCACGCTGCTATAGGATCCCAAACGATCCCTTATCAAACTGACTAGTATCAAAAGACGTAAATGTAAATTTTATTTATAAAGCACGTTTCAAGATCCCTTCATGTTCACCAAAGTGCTGCACAATTCTCAAAAAATAGAGAAAACAACCCAAAAGGAAAACATTTACATTCCAGAGGAGCTGAGTAAATTGCATTATCAGCTGTACTCAACTCATAGGCCTTGGTTTAAAAAAAAAAAAAAATTAAGCCTTTTTTATCTGATATTAGCCGGCAAGGAGTCCTGTAGTAAATAAAACCCATTTACTTGTGAGTAGCTTAACAGTCTTTGAGACTATAAAGTTGCAATGTGGAGATGATTGAAGGTAGCAGGAATCTGTGGAAGTAAAATAAACAGTATTTCATAGTTTATATTTTATGGTTCAGTCGCTCCAACATGGGCTTTAAACTCTGACTGAATGCAGTCGTTTTCTTAACCATTTCAGACAGCATGTTGAACGTTGTGGTTATAAGTAACGATATGGCTGATATCAGCTCGACTTGGATAGTTTTATGTGGAGGTGTTATGTTTTGTTAATACTGTAATCAGCTGCCCAATCAACTGGTACTAAATAAATGAGTATTAGTTTTTTTTTATTGGGAGATAAAATCTTACCATCACCCATGAACACGCGGTTCTGGTTTCATGAGTTGTAAGAAATGTGCTAGTCAGTGTCCTGTGATAGCGCAGCGAGTGTCTTTACCAGGATGTTCGGTACACACCGCCTGGCGGCCGAGGGTCCTTCAGGGTCCTGCAGACCCCCCTCAGTGTCTGTGAGCTGCTGATTAAATTAAACGTTGAATTAAAAAGCTTTTTTTTTTGCTAAAGTAGTTTTTAGGTTTCCTACTAGGTACAGGAAGCTATTCCAAGTGTGTAGCATGAAGACAATAGGAATGAATACGGGTTGTATTATCGTTCGTATAGAATATGTTTGACTTTAAAAGCAATGAAAGTTTTCTGCTCAATCGTTCAAATGCCGACCAGCAGTTGGGAGGCTTACAGAATCCCAGTAGTATTTCTCTGTCCCTCTTCTGGCCGCTTCAGCCTGGACCCTGTCCCACACAGCTTGGGATACACCGTGGACAATTTAGAATTGCCTAAATGGGGGGGGTTGTGTGCTCCACACACACAGTGCCAGGGGCGGGAATCGAACCTGCAACCCTAGAGGTGTGAAGTCACAGTGCTGCCCTCATTGTGGTAATCAATATTTAAAGCGGATGCCAAATCCTACTCATTTTGTAAACAAGCCATCAGCACTCTAATTATTTTTTAACCTTATGCAATGAAGGCTTCTGTCGAGGGGCAGTGAATGTAGGACTCAGCTTGAGGGAAACCTGCAAAGTCGTCAGGGCAGAGACGCCTTCATTTAAACAAACATTTGGAGATGAAACAAAGTTTAAAAAGGAATTTTAATCCATCTTCCATTTAGCTGCTTATCCTAGTCACGGTTGCAGCCGCAACTGCGTGACGTTAATATCAACGTCGCATGTTATGCACTTGCAGTTGTCACGGCGCAAGGCCTGCGATAGGCAGCTGGGTTGAGACTACCTTGGATGGTGTTTCGTTTTTCATACGCCGTACCGTCCGGTAGTACTGCACGATATATCGTTTATAGCGCAGTAATCACATCGCAGGATGTGCAGTGTCAAGTAAAGCCGATTAAATCAAATACATCACGCTGTAACTTATTCGCAAGGTTCATTTTCCTTATGCACAAGATAAGTCTGTCAGTATAACATAGTTTGCTTTCGATTTGAGGGTTTCTGGATACACAGTGTCTGTTGCCAGTGAGGCTTCTGCATGCACAGCAGGGTCACCAGTCACAATTAGGGTGATATGATTCCCTGGCCGTGGCGAGCTTGAGGTTTCGCTAATACATTTTTACTCTGTCATAGGAATGAAAACTTAGCAAGCTTTGCAATTTTAACAATCGTCCCTTTTCATGATTATCTAGCACACGTCTTAAAAAATAAGTCTAAAAACGTTTACCGTCGCTGCTTTTGCATTAGCTCTGCGAGAGACAGACTCTAACTATAGATAATATGGAGTTCTACTTGCGTATAATTTATTTTCAACTAATTCATTGCTTTGTAAATACCGCAGTATTTATATAAATCCCATCACAATCACATCAAAATCACAGAATTTTTCCAGTGTCGTGCACCCCTGGGCATGTGTGGTAGGGGGAGCCTGGCACTTGTCCCGGGCTGCATTGGGCCGAAGACGGGGGGGCACCCTGGACAGGATGTCAGCCTATTGCAGGGCACACATTCACACACACGCAGTCATACACTGTGGGCAATTTAGAGATGCCACTTAACCTAACAGTGTGTCTTTGGACTGTAGGAGGAAACCCACACTCACAGACTGGCAGTGTGAGAGAACAGTGTTGCCCGTGAATTTTAATATTTAAAAAATCCATTCTTGCAGCTCGAATCTGAATTTTTTTGTGTCATTTAATAAACTTTAATATGCCGCGTGTTGTCAAAATTAGGGACAGTATGGTTTTCATGAACGAATCCATTTGGTTTGCTGAGCGATGTATAATCAGACGTTGTCATACTGTGCATTTACCCCAAATGCTTCAAACATATTAAACGACAAGTGGTAATGAGACGATCAATGGCTCTCATGGGCTTATTTAGCATCTTTTGAAGACTGCAGTGTTTTAAGTATAAAACTGGCGTAATAGCTCCGTGGAAATAAATGGGAGAAGATCTGGGAATTGTGATATTGAATGAAAACCAAGGACGTGGCACAGACTGCAGAAGTCTCAGATCTGAATAGGCTCTCCTGCAATATATCAAAAAGCTTGTTCAATGAAGGAGCTTAGAGTCCTTCTAAAAGAGCAGGAAAATTTGTACTTGGTATTTTTGTACTGGGAACACTGAGGACAGTTTAGTGCCCCCCCCTCCCCCCCCAGTAATGGTCTCTTGGTAATTTACTGTGATCTCGTCGAGGGTCTAAGAAACGGTCACAATTTAACGCCATCAGACGCTTTCCGTCCTGCCGAGATCAGTCAGTCTTCTCCCCTGTCCTCCAGATGTCTCCGTGTTCGGGTCAGCACTCGTAAACCCTCCCGGACCCCCTTCCCCGCGCGGCTCCTGCCGCTGGCCCGCGTCCCTTTGCGTCCCCGAGGCGGCGTGGTGGGTGGCCCACCAGCGCCAAACGCTCCTCCTTTGATGTGCCTTCAGTCGCGCTGAAGATTTAGGGAACGACGCCTGTAATGGGAATTCCTCGGGTCTGCAGGGCTGCGGGTCATTTTGCTGCATAGTTCCCGTCTGGAATTCTTTACCTCCAAAAATCTGAAGCCCTTCATTTAGGTTAAATAAGTATTTGTTTGCACTAGTTAACGTTTGTAGTTATCGTCATTTGTATGGTTGACTTTACATTGCAAATTTTTAATAACGTATCTCATATTTATAATTGTGAATATAGAGCGAGATTAGTTTGTATCTTGTTGACACGCAAGATTAGTCTTGCTGACAACAATCCACTAAACAAGTCTGTTTAATACATATGTGGTGATAAGGGTGTCTCCTTGTATTGTTTTAGGTTCATTTTGCATTTTCTGAAAAAATGCATTTTTTCACACTCCTGAAATAACAGATTTTTCAAGATATACATTTTTTTTTTATTTGACAGTGATGATACACATACACACCTAGTCCTTGTATTCAATTTACACACACACACACACACACACACTATATATATATATATATATATGTGTGTGTGTGTGTGTGTAAAATATTTACATGGTCACGTCCGCTAGGTATTTCTCAGTTTTGGACTAACTTCATCCAGGTTTACAGTTATCTCAGAGGCTGGGTATCTGAAGCTGTCAGTCATTAGCGACTCACAAGCTGCCCCTCTCAGCGATGTCTCTGTTAACTGGACCCGTACTCATTGTTGTCTTGAGTCATCAGGAAGTCTCATCCTGCCAGTAAACATGAGAACATGCTTGCTTTGTAGTGTGAGATCGAAGACACCCTGTGCTTTGTTTCAGCTTTTTTCAGCTCCCGTTATATCAGGTGACTTGTTTTGTCAAAATGACCCGTCGCAGTAAATCCTGCATCAGCGGCCTCCGGACGGCCCAGCAGACGTGGTATTGAAAGCCGGGCCTGAACTCAGCTTCCGGCTCCCTGGCAGATTGTACAGTCACTGGTTTCTCAGAATTTAGAACTGAGGGCATTTCTCTCTTCTGAGAATTAAGCCATTGTTATATCAAGAAAGGATATCAAGCCTTTCTTTTTGTTATAAAAATCGCAGTGTAAATGTAGAATGTATGTGCGGTTAAACAGCAGCGTCCCTCATTGCGGGTGTATAATTTCAGACCATAGACATCGTAAGGTTAATTTTTAATATTTTACGTAATTCGGTTGAGGATCGGAAAGTTAAAATAAAACACTCTGCTTTCCACTTCATTCCCTTTACGCTTTGTAGCTATCTGGCGTGCTTTCGCTGTTTTTACAGTTCCAAGCAGAGAGGAATGGCTCTCTGGGTCGCAGCATTCGTCATTACCCGTGTCCTTGATGGAAGCGGGTCCCGACGGTATCGTGGCTGTCCGGTAAACTGCACGCTTTTGCGAAGCTAAGCAGCGGCCCTTTTTGCATTAGTTTACAAACGCTTTTCATCATAATTATAAGATAATTCCCGAATATGGTGTTCCTACGGGGACACCTTGAGGAAAATTGCTGTAATGCATCTTGACTACCTTAGTGATCACATAAATTTAAATGAAGGTAATCTACTTATGTATTTCATGTCAGCAGTGGGAAAGCCTTTCTAATACTAGAAGTAATTACTGACAGAGCTTTTTGAAATGTAGAATAACAGGGTGAATTGCGGGTGGTTGTGGGGCAGCTGTTTCCCCTGGTTGTGTCCGTGTCTCTTACATGCCCTTTACGTCAGGTTTGTCTGAATGTCCCTTTTTTCCTTGTGAATGTCCGTGTTATCAAAGACGGAACGTAAACGCGGCAGGCAAACGAGCTTGTTAAACGTGCTGGCAGACCTGGAGATGAATCCGCTTCACCGCTGAAAGAGCGCGACGTGAGGTGGAGCGTGACCTTCTGCTCCTTACGGCCGTGTGTCTTCTCGCCCGTCTCCAGGCACGCCACGTGGAGGGGACCCGTCAACCCGTACTACATCAACACGGGCTACGCCCGGGCCCCCGCCACCAGCGCCAACGACAGCGAGCAGCAGAGCATGTCCAGCGACGCCGACACCATCTCGCTGACCGACAGCAGCCTGTACGTATCTCTCCGGGCCGAAACCCACTGAGGCGCCGTTTCTCCCGCTCGGGTGCGGAGGCCCAAAAGGAGCCTTCCAGCTAATAGTCATCTTTTTCTGAAATATGTTTATTAAATGTTATTAAATACATAAATTAGTCATAGATTTAGAAAATCTAATTTCCCGTCGTAATGTTTTAGAAATAACAACAAAACAACAAAAAAAAAGTCCTAGAATACAAACATAAAATCGTTACGCAAACATTGAATACTTTAGTAATGAAAATGGCGCTTTAAAGGGACCTGGATCTAAAGGCTCACCATTCTGTTTTCTTACGGGGGGGGGGGGGGGGTTT
>JAODJU010000095.1:23973919-23988463 GCA_026776725.1 Gnathonemus echidnorhynchus | reverse complement strand
TGAGTTATGAGGTTTATCTGCAAAATAATCACAATGATTGGGAAATATTTGGATCGGATTCAGACTGAAATATCGCACCAATATCATCTCATTTCGCATGTGTGTGGAATAGGTTTGGCGGCACTGAATCACTCACGTTGCCGGACCTGATGTCTGTGATCTGCATTGTAAACTTTATACAAGGTGATGCCACATCCCTGCTCTTTGTCAGTGAATTTGCTGCTTTGAATGTACCCTCTCTACGAAATGTGATGTGTAAATAAAGTTGCCTTGCCTTCAGTGCAATTCATACAACACTTAATATTAGAAAACTTTTCATTGGCACGTATCTTGCCAGCATTTAAGAAACTTAACGTGACGGTCTCTACCTCTTGTGACTGGCAGGTTTTCACTGGGGACTGGAGAGGAGTGGTTTTAGGGCAATTTACGTACAACGATGAAATGTACGGCTTTAAAGTACGATGGTTTCCTTCGTTTGTACCAAACAGCCTTTGAAAAGGTTATTATTCACACACGTGAATATGAATATACTTATAGCTATCTAACTGTAAAACTACTTTGTATAAAACCAAAATGTCTTTATTAAACTCATCCTGAGGTTTATTTTGGTTTTTTTTCCATATTAAATCAAAATAAATTAAAGAAGCTCATCCTCGCATGCTTTGAGGATGCCGAATCTAAATTATGAATTATGTAAACGTCGGCAAAAACATTTCTTCTTTTATGTCTGAAAATACAAAATGTAAAAAAACGATTTGACATTGATTCGTTATCTAGCCTTGGCTAATTAGAATATTTATAAGAGATCGCAGATCAATAAAATGCTGAGGAATGTGGGGGGGAGTCGATACATCTCTACATGTTCAGGACCTGATGATGCATTACCTATGTTTTTTATCGATTGTTTAGATACGGTGAAGAATGCTGGGCGGGATAATGACACGCTGCTGAATTTTATCATAATTTACTGTGGAGCATTATGGGAAAATGTCAATAGAAGCTTGATGCTTGAAGACGTACACTCAGGCCTTCCAAGATAGCTATTGATCTCTGCTCCGCATTGATTTTTTTTTTTCCCACTTTTCAGTAAGAAATTTTCTGTAGGCTGTAAATCTTCTTTGAAAAGTTTTGCAGCATAAAGTGTATTTGTGTGTGTGTGTGTATGTGTATTTATTTATTTTTTTTTTCATAGTTCGTTTTCTTTTCCTGCAGTTTCTTCCTGACCATAGGACTTTATTTGGCAGCTACTCGTCCCTGTAGCGGCACACCTCAACAGTGTTTCCTTTGAACGTGTGGAGTCGGGATGAGCTTCCAGGGACCGTTTGGTGGGGCGGTGGGGGGGGGGTGAGTTCAGAGATGGCACCCGGGGATCGAGCTGGAGTGACATCAAAGGCTCTCTGGTGGGACGAGAACGTGTTTGAGGCAGTATAGATTAGAGCCCATTATCAGCCGTTTACCACAGACCAGTCGACAGTGAAGTCCAAGCCATCTAGACTCACCCCCTCCGAACAGAACAGAACCCCGCAGAGAAATACGGCCCTATTGAAGCGATGCCCGCTAGCTGCAGCCTTATCGCCAAAGGCAGTGGCGCCCTCTGCTGCCCGTAGAGATTATCCACAGGGCCCGCTAATAAGCTGTCGTGTGTATCGGGTTTTATCAAATGGGTGTTTCCGGTGTGCTGCACGATACTGAACGGCACACCTGTAAATCTCTGAGAGCCAGCAGGTGGCGCTGCACACACTCCTCCGCCCCGACGGCAATCGGACCGGAGCGTGACGTGACTGAGCCTGTCTCTCTGTCTGCCCCCCCCCCCCCCCCACAGGGATGGGATTTCACCCTACAGGTACCGCAAGCCGAATCGACGGGAGATGCAGGAGAGCGCCAAAACCAATGGCCGTGTGCCCCTGCCTCACATCCCTGTAAGTGTCAGTATGGTGCTCACCTGGAATTCGCAGGATCTTAGTGTCCAGGGGTATTTGTGGGAGGGGACACAGAAAGGCAGACGCCCGTCTCCCAGAATGGTCCTGTCTGATTGGAGCTTTGAGCTGTCAGTTGAGGGAGAGGTGGCCATGTCATATTTTGTGATTTGTGATTGTGTGTCCCCCGCCCCCCTCTGTTTTAACCATGAGTGCAGAAATTGGAGGCTTTAGTTTAACCCGGTATCTTGTGAGAATTTGCTTTTCTATTTGTAACTTTGGTAACTTTTTCTTTCTGGGGGAAAAGAAAAAAAACTTTCGTTAAGCAGTTTAAAAGGCATTTCACACTGGCTGCAGTGTAAAAGCTGGATGTTGACTCAATCGTTTGAAAATGATAAAAGGCATTCTTTGGCTGTTATCCTCTTCTCAATCCACATTTTCAGATCAGTCTTCTGAGAATTATGTACTGCAGCCATCTGTGTTTGTTTGGTATTTTTATAATATATATAATTATGGCTGAGTGTAGCTTAATAAGCAGTGGAAACAGGCCACGGACTCACACCTTGACGTCGTGTGCGGAATAGGTGCGGATCAGACCAAAACAGGTCATTCTTACTGACCTATGAGGACCCTCTGGTTCAGATTCCCTTATTGCGAAGTCTGATTACACACTGATCCGAAAAGATGGTGTCGATCATGCCTGTCAGGTTGACATTCAGCAGGCAGGAGCATGTGATTGGCTCAGGGTGCTTCGAGTTTAAAACCTGGGGCCCACGAGGTATGCTAACCCACATGTTAGCATTATGCTAGTTTGATGTGCTGGTCTGCTAACCCACATGTTAGCATTATGCTAGTTTGATGTGCTGGTCTTTCTGTAAGTAATAAGATTAGCGTCAGAGGGAGGGGAAGGGTTTGACGGGAGGGAGGGGCTTAAGGGTTTGCGTGTTTCCACTTAAGAGTGCCTCCTGTCTCCTACTACCCCCCCCCACCCCCCCCCCGTAGCGCACGCAGCGGATGCCGAAGGACGTGCACGTCGACCCGGATAAATTTGCGGCGGAGCTGATCAGCCGGTTGGAGTGTGTGCTGAGGGAGAGGGAAGCGCAGGAGAAGCTGGAGGAGCGTCTCCGGAGGGTGCGGCAGGTACACGCTTGCGCCTCCCTCCGCACCCACACACCTCCTGCAGTCCACAGCCGAAGCACGCCGAACCGAAAAGGCTTTAAAACACGGCACTCTGTCAATGAGATTCATAAGAGTGCTGTTGTGATTTAGTGCAGTTTGTGTGTTTGCATGTTCGGCTCCCAGCCTATACCCAGCAGCCCCTGCCCCCGCCCTGCCCCCGCGTGTGTTGGGACCCCCGCAGGTGGAGCTGTTCGCCGGCTGGCCATGCGGTAATGGGCTTGTTTGAAGTCTGCCGAGGCGTGAAGAGAAAGCCAGCCGGCTCCTCAAATAGATATCACGCTACAGAAAGCTGCCCGTTAGGTCCCCGGGCAGGTCGATTACGCCCCTGGGCCCCTGGGGGCCCGTAACCGGCAGCCTGCTTCCCCTCCGTTGCCTTAATCAACCAGACCTTCATTACCTGTTACCGTTCCTTTAATATCTTGGATGTTTCCCCCCCTTTTATAGGATTTAGCAGTTAGCTGTTGTTTCCTTTGTTTTGTACTTAGCATCTGCAGTGGGGGTGGGGGTGTAGCCCCGCCCTCTTCGTTTAAGCGGCATATGCAGGCTGACTGCTCTGCGAGGTTCCCAGGTGTCCCGAGAAGCTCGTTACCTTCTGGCTAAGTGGAGTTGCGGCGTTTTGGCTCGATCGCATCCCTTATGCGACGCCGGCTGCGGCAGCCCGGTCCTGGCCGGCTGGCCCCTTTGAGACCCCGACGCAGACTGGGGGTGGGGGGGGGCAGCACAGCAGATCTCCCGGTGGCTTCAAACGCGCCTTTAACCTGTAACGGGAGCGAGTGCGTGATCCGTCCCGTTTCGCGAGGTAAACGCAGCCACCTCCGTTTGGGCTCCGCTTCTGATGGAATGGAGCAGGCTGGGTAATGATGCTGACCGCACCTCCACAGCCCCTGGCACTGGAGCTCACACATCAGTCGCCCGGCTTCACTCAGGCTTCTCAAATGACAGGCAGACACCGGCTAGACCCTGGCTGTAGCTCTGGAGCCGGACTCTCAATCGCGGGCCTTCCAGGGCTCGCATACATTACTACCTGGAAACAGCCCCAATGTGGACCTCATTTTTCTTTCTCTCCTGGACAAGAGTAATGATATGCTAGTGCATGTTAATTGTATGTGGAACAGTGACCTCTAGTGGTAGGACTTCCTTCCTGGACTGCAGCTCAATGCCTCATACGTCCATGGTTGGGGGTTTGATTCGTATCTCCTGTGTGTGTGTGTGTGTGTCAGTTTGGGCTTTTCTCCCTTAGTGAGGAATCTGCAGGAAACTCACAGAAATCCATGCAGTTTGGTCAACTGGTGGCTTTAAATTGCCCATAGAGTGTGTGCATACACGCCTTGGTGAGATAGGGCCCCATCCAGGGCATCTCCTGCATGACAGATGGATGATTAAATAGATCGATGTATTAATTTATAATTATTTGTTGATTGAAGGAGGAGGAAGGTGATGAGGCTGACATCTCCACAGCGCCCTCTCTGGTCAGCCACAAGACAGCAGCAGGTTCCCAGCACTACGGCACGCGGTACGGCGAGACCACGTACAACGTGGTCCAGCTCCGAGACGCCCACGAGGAGGATCCCGAGTCCATCCTGGACGAGCACGTGCAGCGCGTCATGAAGACGCCCAGCTGCCAGTCGCCGGGCAACGGGCGCTACTCGCCCAAGACGCGCTCGCCGGACGGGCTACCGGGACCCGGGAAGCACCCGGCCAAGTGCGGGCCGAAGCTGGAGCCGGGGGGGGTTTACCACCACAAGCACGCATATCACGGGCACCACGGGGGCGGCGTGAAGCCCAAAGAGCACGGCGAGCCAGAGGCCCCGCAGAGAAGCACCCTCGCCTGGTCCCCGGAGCCACATCACTACGCAGGCAGGCCGCGTTTCCCCGACAGCTCTGGGCCGGGACCCCTGGACCCCCTCGCACACAGGTGAGCCCCACGTCCCCTGCTCACCTTCCTCCCCGATGCCCTCTAGTGGGCTTTTTGGGTCGACTCACGGCACGTACGTCCCCGCAGTGGCAAGGGTGGTGTGCCGACGAAGAGGGCGTCAAAGAAGGCAGAACCAGGGGTGGGCTTGGAGGCCCTGATGACCACAGACGACCTGGAGAGGAACCAGAAGATCATGCAGTGGATGATGGAGGGGGAGAAGGAGGCGGGACGCCAGAAGAGGTCCCCCTATGGGTACGTCAGTCATGCCCCCCCCCGTCCATGGTGGCGTCAGGCTTTCAGATTCTGTGTCGCGTGGTATTAATGTCACTTTCTGACTGCTTGAATGGCTCGCATTAGAGTATTGAATTACGTCAGAAGTGATGCAGTCCTGCCCTCCTGGTTTGGCTTTCAGGAGTATCGCCGGGGCCAAGAAAGGTCACGATGGGTCGCGGGTGGGATCAGCGGAGCGCCCTGGGGCCGTCTACCCCTGGGTCAGCACGCAGCTCTGGAACGGCGCCCAGCCTTCGCACCCCTTCATCCAGGACCCAACCATGCCCCCCAACCCGGCCCCCAACCCCCTCACCCAGCTGGAGGAGGCTCGCCGGCGGCTTGAGGAGGAGAGGAAGAAGCAGAGCGCCGTGCAGATGAAGCCGAGGTGAGGTCACGCCGCTCACGCCGCTGCCAGGGGCACCCCCTGCTGGACGGGGAGCCACATAACCATCCTGGGTTGAAACTCAGGATCCCCACTGTCGCCTACTCTGCTGTAGCAGGAGTCCTGAGGGGATGTCAGCTGTGGCGTTTTGTCCGACTATTCAAAAGGCTACTTCACGAGACAGATGGCAGTAGGAAGGCTGATTTACGAGATCCCGTCGTGTTCACGCTGTGCTTCTAATCTCACGCGCAAATGCTTTTGGTTACAATGTAAAGTCAAGGGAAGGGAGGAACTGGCATCAGATTACAGACATTTATGCGTCATATTTCCATTCTTATTTGCTGGACACCTTGAGAGAAAATGACACTTTCAGATACCGACGACCTACATGGAAAATACCGACAGGCGAAATGAGAAAACTGAGTATGCAGATGATGGGATTTCGCTTAGGTTGTATTTCGTGACGCTGGTAGGTTTTTACGACTAGCTGCATTAACGACATTCATAAGAGCGCTGTTGTGATTTCGTTTGTTCGCCCCTCCGTCTCTCGCCTGCGTTCCCAGCAGCCCCCTGCTCCCCCTTGCCCCCGCCTACGTTGGGGTATCCAGCCGTCACGGTGATCAGTCCTGAGTGGGAGTCGGGCTGTCGGAGGCCTGCTGTGGATTCTGTGGGGTGGGGCTGGGGTACTCCCAGGGCGAGACCTAATGCCATAACGACTTGCCGTCCCTGATGAAAGCGAGGCAGGCCGGACACTCCGGGAGGCTCTGACTCTGACATTGCCCCCCCCACAGCGGTGTGGGGAGAAGCGTGTCGCCTGCCGTCAGGACAGCGCCCCTCTACCCCCCCCCGCCGCCCTCGACCTTTTTAACATGCTTTTACAGACTCGCTCTCTCTCTCTCTCTCTCTCTCACTGGCATTAAAGGCAGCGGCGGCTGACAGCAGCTGCTGAAATACGACGGGGCTCCTGACTGATGCTGTTGGCGTTTCTTTGAAGGGATTTCAAAGGATTTACAGCTGAGCACGTGTTGGCTTTACAGAGCAAGGTCGACGGGCGGAGATTTAAGGAAGAACGCCCGGCGGGGCGGCGCGACGAGCCGTGCGGGACTGACGCGTCTCTCCGCCGTTTCTCTTCCAGGCACAAAGCGGCGAAGAAGCCAGCCTGCGAAAACACCACTGTGGCTTATTACTTCTGCGGGGAGCCAATCCCGTACAGGACGTCGGTCAAGGGCCGGGTCGTCACCCTCGGCCAGTTCAAGGAGCTGCTCACTAAGAAGGGGCTGTACAGGTACGCCGGGGAATCGTGGATTTTCATTGGGATTCAATGTATATGCACCGTTTGGCCAAAAAGTATGTGGACACCCCTTTAATATTAAAGGGAATGGCTTACTGAGCCACACCCGTTACTGACACCGGTGCGTAATCAAGCACACAGTCACGCATTCTCCTGCAACAATTATGAGGATCAGATTTGATTGGTTATGCAGAAGAGGCTAGTGGTTTTATACCTGGCACCATCACAGGATGCCGTAGTTCCAGCAGGTCAGTTTGCCAAATTTTTGCCCTCAGTGGAGCTACCCAGGTCGCCTGTAAATGAAGTGATTGTGAAGTGGAAACATCTGGTAGCAAATTCAGCTGCGAAGTGGCAGCAGCACAGACAGAAAGGGACCCGATCACCCAACATCAATACCCAACCAGAATGGCAGTAAATCTCACCAGCAATGTTCCAACATCTGATGGAAGACTTTCTCAGAAGAGCTGAGGCTATTATAACAACAGTGACTGAATCATGTTTTTATGTATGCCTTTGGTTCTGGAAAGACCTGTTGCTGCGTCCGCATACGTTTGGCCACAGTGTGTCTGATAGACTGTAGTAAAAGTAAAGGTTTATATCAATTAAGGCGATATCGGTCTAATTGAGAGTGGTGGTGTTTCACAGATATTATTTTAAGAAAGTGAGCGACGAGTTTGACTGCGGCGTCGTATTCGAGGAGGTACGCGACGACGACGCCGTCCTGCCCATCTTCGAGGAGAAGATCATCGGGAAGGTGGAGAAGATCGACTGAGAGGCTTCAGTCGCTCCTGGAGGCGGGGAGCCGGAAACGGCTCAGAGGGAGGCAGAGAGGCGGGCGTGCGGAGGGCGAGCGGGAACGTCAGCGACTCTCACTGCCGGAGCGTCTCCCACGTGGGGCCGAGGAGCAAGAGGTGGCGTTTGCAACATCCGGAAAACATCATCCCCCCGCCCCCTTCCTGGGGTCCCTCCTGGCCAATCAGGGCCGAGAACACAAATGGTGCTTTGACACGCAGAAGCTGCACAGTGGTGCAGGGTGGAAGAATGGAAGTTAAGATAGGATGCCGGAAACTTCCACTGGCATTTGTCCGACTTTAACTGTAATGTAGCATTGTAAAGGTGTATTAGACAAAATGTACTATGAATCTGTACAAAAGCTGCATATTTTTGATATTGTGTCATAGAAGGGAAATAGCCTTTTTAATGTAATTATTATAATGTAATTTTGATATGCACAGGTACTAAATTTACCAGATATGTATAGTCAGTCTAAAAAGTTATTCTGTATTTATAAAATTATTTTATAAGAAAAAAATTGCTTTAAACTCCAAGCATTTAACGGACGAGATACTGTTCCATTTCCTGGTAACTCTTCTTGGCTGGGTGGCTTTTCCCGGCATTCAGACCCCTCGTGATGCAGGACCTGTTTGTTTCTTCCCGTCGTCTTTGTGCTTAACATGAGGAATCGGGTCGGAGTCGCCGGCTGCTCACTGCGGATGACGGTGACACGCTTCTCCTGGCGTGGACTTCGGTCGTGAAGATGGTTCCGCCTGTCAGATCGAGTGAAGCCAGACTATATGTCAGCTCTCCGGAGGCGGCGGCTGACAGACCCGCTACCTCGGGATCGCCATTATATCTGTTTACACGGCAGTCTGCTCGGTGCGTGTGTGAGTCTCTCTCTCTCTCAAACGGACGGAAAGCGTTAGCAAAAATCATGAAACCATGGAGGACCCAAACCTGTTCAACTGAAACCAGTCCAGGCAAAAGAAAACTAAACTGTCAAATATGTTGTTTAGAGAAGTATGGAATGGAGAAGATTAATCCCATTTTAAAATACCCCTTGGCAATTAAGGGTGTCCTTAACAAGACTTTTAAAGGGTAATCTACAGAAGTTTGGTGGGTTAACATGTCCTTTAGTATGATAGCAATTGAAGCAAAATCTAGCTTTTTAACGCGTGTAATATAACAAGTTTCCATGGGGTGGTTTGCTTACAATTCCCAGTATGCAATTCACCATCGCCACTTGCTCCCGTCTCCTGGCAGCGCAGATCCCAGAGATTGGGGTGAATATCCTATTATGTTTGATTTGGGAAAACGGAAGCACGATACGGTGGCTGAAATTCACCTTCAGATGATTTTGTAGGATTATTGTCTGTGGGTGAAATTGCCGTTTGCTACTGCTTAAAATGATAGGTATCTTTCTGTGGTGGAGCACTGAAAAAAAGACATTTCTGATTTTATCACGTACAAGATCCAGGTTTACATTGTACTTTGGCGGACTTAAGGAAGAACTTAACGTACATCATTCTCAACATATTGTGGCTGAATCCAGGTGCCTGGTAGTGTTTTAGTCCTTAAAATTTGTACCTTTAATATAAATCTCTACTTTTTGCTGGATTGTGGAAATGCCAAAGAGCATGATATACAATAGAGATTAAATATTTGTATTCTTTTTTTATTTTAAAGGTATTTTACTACTTCATACAGTAGTGGCTTCACACTTGTGTGTGTGTGTGTTTTGTCTCCCATTTTCAAGGTTATGAAGTTGTGCAAAGTGTAATGTGTATTTAATTCTGGAAAACATGAACACGTTTTCCTAAATTACGAATGGGAAAAGTAGGCCTAATGGAAATGCTTAAATCTGAACTGCTGGATGTACCTACGTGCTATATTCTCACCAACAGCGTCCCGCCAAATGTTATTTTTGTATTTATTCTCGCGCTCATATGCAGTACTTCGGGATCTTAAATAGTATTAGGACGTGAACGGAAGCCGGTGTGTCCGTCCTGAAATTACATTTTCCGTGTTTACCAGGATTCTCTCTGAAATAAAATGGTAAAGCATTTACTGTGGAACTCCCCTCTTCTCCCACAAAATGAAATCTCCTAGTTTTAATAAGTTAGTATATTATATAAATGTCTATCACAGAGTGCCTTTTCGATTTCGATGCATTCTCTTGTCTGTTTTCGATTTCCCAATGTCGAAGGTTTACTTCCACCCAGGGACTAGTGTCGTCGTTTGGCATTTCATTATGGTGACTCAGCGTTAGTGTGACTGTGTAAATATGTATATTTTCATACGTGTCCTCGGCCAGCTGAACATCAGAATGTTTAATGCCCTGATCGTATTCCAACGTGCTGATTTGTACAGTTGTCTTTTAAAAGGTACTTGGACAATAAAGGCGATAAAATAAACGATTATGCATGTGATTTCTTGCTTGGATATTGTAATTAAGATGTTATGTGGTTTATACTTTGTAAAAGCTGATTTATTATAATACATTGTACATACATTTTATTATACATGACACGAGAGACCATCTGTAATATCAGCTGCGCTCCAATTCAGTTAAGTGGGGATTCATTTATTAAAATATTGTATTAAAAATCGAGTGAAAGAGCAGAAAATGCCTGGTGAAATGACACAACACTGGTCGTGGTGCACCGAGTATGTGTGCGACAAATATCGTGCTTAGTATTACATCATCGGCTGAGCTGGACTGGGCTGATCATTGGCATTGACTGTAAACATGGGCTTTACATGCACTGTTGCAAGGATAAAAAAAGAAAAAGACGCAGTAAAGATTATTTTATTGTGAAATTCAACATGAAACGACTCTTCGTTTTATAATGTGCTTATCCTAAATTATAAATAAATATAAATATCTGTCTGTCGCTTTCAAAACACTGATACTGTATGTTGGAAGCTTCTGTTTCACAACGAAGGCCGGGTCGGATTGTAGTCGTAACTGGGCTCGTATGAGGCCCTGCTACAGGTTTCGTGGCAGTGCCCTGAATTATCCCACACGGCCACTGGGGGCAGTAATACACAGAGAATAACGGAAATATGGTAGGAAATGAAAAGAAAGCGACAAAGGAGGTGATGATAATGATGATACCAATTATTATAGTAATTGTGATACTTTATTTGCCATTGAACAAGCACAAGTATAGCTACATTGGAAATCTTTAGTTTTTACATATACCCTCTTGGTCTTCTCTGAGACATACACACATACACAGGTGAGAACGAAGTTTGGGCAATTACCCTCCACAGCCGATGGGGCAGCAACGCCCGCATGAGACCGGAAATAAAGCCGGAAATTTAAAACAAGCAGAAGAAGGAGGTCAAAGGTTCACCGGGAAGGAACGTCACGGATTACGGGCTAATATGCGCTGGTGTGATGTAGTCCTTTCGTGGTGTGTGCAGTGTACACATCGCGTTTTGGGGATGGATAAATATTAAACAGTTAACCGGCTAACTCCCTTATATAATATTTTATGCACTTAGATTGAGACTAAGACTGAGGCTGGCTAGCTTTCAAATAATGGACGCCCTGGAGATGCTTATCGATGAAGTTGCTTTAGAAGGTCTGGATGGAATAACAATTTCTTCATTGTGGATCCGCTTAATGAACAGATTCCCCAAGTTTCCACTCAGTCTAGATCCTGCCACTAAGGAGTTTGTTTGGAGAGCATTGGTTTGTGATGAGGACATTGAATTCTACGAGCTACCTCAAAAAAGGCCACAAATTGTGTTGTTTGACAGGTAATACCTATCATGTCAGTTAGCCACGGTTATTCGGATAAAACTGCATATTGCTTTTTTTCTTTAGCCGTGCAATATTTTGCCAACGGATTGATAAACGCAGCGTTTATTGAGGCGGGCACGATAACTAAACGCCTGATTTCTTTGTAGATTTGCAGAAATTGACCCAGAAACAGGGATCCAGGAGATCCGGAGGTTCACATGGACCGCAGACGCACGGGAAGATGTGTACCCGGTCAACGTGATCCAAGAAGACAAGCAAGGCATCCAAGGGTCGTGTCTGTATTTTAATGAAAGAAAAAAAATTACGGATCTCATCAGGACACAGGACTTTAAGCCATGTTGTACGCTTGAGGACGCGCTTAAAAGGTAAAGATACTGATGCAGATAGGATGGCATGGTTTACGATGTGTTTAATTAAGACGTTTGTTAACTCTCCACATCATTTTCTTTTAAAATTTACCTAACGTACGCAGGATGGTGTCTTCTCGTTTCTGCATCATCTTTCTTCTGATGCGTTGGATTAGCTCAGGTCGTCATGAAACATCAATACTATGAACTTGCTGAGACAGACTGAACCGTATTCAGAGTTGTGCGGTATTCCGTTTCTGATCTAGTTTATTGCTGACACGCTGGAACCTTAAAATGCAGTACAAGAGGAATTCAACTCATTTCTTATAACTAAAGTGAGATATCAGTTCTTATTTAATTCCAGGTGTTTTATAAATAAAACATTTTCATTAAACATTTGCAAAATTTCGGTTATAAGCAATCTGAATTTCAAATCTGTGAGAATCACTTTGTGTCCATGCTGCTGTCTGGCAGGCTGTTAATCCTGACCAGCATTTGCCATGCTGTATATGGTGGAACCTGTTGAAAGTATGAAATCACTATTCACCAAGTGCACCTTCATTGTGCTTTGTTACCAGTGTTATATCACCTATATACAGGTATACAGTGAGCCAGCACCACAGTGCAACATGCAGGTGGCCAGTGACTAAGTGAGGGATCCTCAGCAGTTTATAAGTGCAGAACACAGAACAAGTGGGTTAGACTCAAAACTAGGCTGCACATTATCAGATTGATGGCAAAAGCATTTGTCCGGATGCTGGTTTTTTGGTACTAAATGGACGTGTGCTTAGACTTACAATTTGGTAAGTAGCTTAGTAGTGTGCTTAAATATTAATGAGCACTGTATTGTGATGCCCAAAGTTAGTAATCTGTATAAATTTGGCGTATCCTTAATTCCTTATGCTTATTAAGAATATTTAGCGGAGCCACATGCTACTGTTTTGGTAAATCGTGGAAGCGATAAGCACTGAAGTGGCTGTGAAGAAAGGGAGAGATCAGCAGGCAAAATATCTTTTGAAAAGGAGATATTGTGGATAAACAAGGATGAAAAGTTGGTGGTGTGATCGTGGGCATAACTAAACGTCCGTATGGGACCGAAAAGCTGGCGTCCGGATAAATGTTTATGCCCGTCATTTGAAGCCCTGGTGATTCTTGCTCACGCGCTGCATTATCGCGACGTGGCGTCGTGCAGCCGCTACCCAAAGCTCTATTACGTCTGTGTCACTTACTACCTGCTGCTACTTGGTGTCGTGGCGCCCTGACTCCTTCTCTTCGGAAACTGGGGCAGGTGGGAAGAGAAGCTGGTTGCTGTGGCCGCCCAGAAGGTCCGCTTCCGGACGCTGATCGGCCCAGTAGGCGACCCGGAGGTGAAGCTGTCTGACCACTCGTACTGCATCCTGGAGCGCCTGGGCAGGGCCCGCTGGCAGGGCGAGCTGCAGAGAGACCTGCACAGCCGAGCCTTCAAGTACCGCTCTCCCTCACTCCACTCCCTGACCGGTTGCTCCCCGCCCTCCCCTCAGCTCCTGATATAACAGGGTGCCTTGTTTTCGCCGCTTAGGACCGACGCTGGGAAGATGCACTACATGAGGAAGTCCCTGGACAAGAACGGTCTGATCACACTCCAGTCCCACGTGACCCGGCTGCCCAATGGGGGACAGCAGCATTCCATTCTTCTGCTGCTGAAGAGGTTCCACGTGGACCGGTCAGTGTGTCCGTGGCCAAGCACTGGCACTGTTATAGAGGCCTTCATTCCTCAAATGCTGCTGGCTGTAAATTGTGGTCAAGGGTGACCCCTGTTGGCAGGAATGTTTCCAGCATGCTGGCTCAAATCCCACCTCCTCTCTGGGGGTCTACATGTTCTCCCTGTGTCTCCTGGGTCTTCCAGGTGCTCTGTTTTCAGCCTGCTGTCAAGGAGCATGCTGTTAGGATATTTGGAGTCTCAAAATTTCCCGTAGTGCTTGTGTGAGCCCTGTGGCGAACTGGCCTTCCACCCAGGATGGTCTCTGCCTTGTGTCCTGTACTTCCTGGCCTTGACTCTGGCCTCACTGGAACATTATAGTGAACAAGCATTTGGAAGATGAATGGACATATTGTACTATATTCCGGCAGTTAAAGATTGAACATTGGCCCAGGTTAGATTTAATAGGTTTTATTTTGATATCAAATAAAGACTCAAGGTCAAGCTATTGTCTTTAATGCTTTTTGAGAAAAAAAAAAACTTTTCTTTGTAAGCTTTATTTTGGTAATAAAGCTTGCAATAAATCATTGAATTCCAATGGATAGTTTCAGTGCAGTTTTTGAAAGAAAAAACAAAGTTAGTAGAAAAGCGTAAGAGGTATTCTTTATTTCTGCGAAAAACAAATGTGACATTTTTGGACAGAGAAATAATATTTTGATTCTGGAGTGATTTGGGCCACTTTTTGCTCTTTCTGCCAGCCAGCCTGCTTATCTGCTGGATCCTAGTTTTACTGCTCTTACTTGTCTTACTGGTCTGGTTTCTAAGTTAGAGTGTTGCTTTACTTTTTCAAGGAGAAGCAAGTATGACATCCTGATGGAGAAAACCTCCAACCTACTGTCAGCTTGTCCGAACAACATCGGCATCATGGTCAACCTGAGGGAGCAACTGGTGAGACACCAGGCTTTTTTTTTTTGGGGGGGGGGGGGGGCATTTTAGGGGCTAAGGCCCCCCTAAAGA
>JAODJU010000095.1:23954264-23973909 GCA_026776725.1 Gnathonemus echidnorhynchus | reverse complement strand
GGGGGGGGCACTTTATGGAAGTGCTGTCCAGGCATGTGCTGGAGATGGAGCGTGATGTTCTGTCTCTCCCCCCCGTCCCTCGGCAGTGTGTGAGCGAACGCACCTTTAAGCGCGTGTACCAGTACATGATGGCGGCCAAGCTGGCCCAGAGCGTGTGCGTCCCCCTGCAGACCTTGAACCCCGACGCCACACAGTGCAAGACCAAGAAAGGTACAGCCCAGATCTGCTCTGCCCCTCACTGAGTTGGCTGCCTGCAGAGCTTGGCATGGACAGAAACGCACTCTGCATTTAACCCGTAGGGACAGACATCATGGTGCGCTGCCTGAAACTGCTTAAGAGCTACGGGAAGAAGGATGAGGAAGACGACGAGGAGAACGATGAAGAGGATGGCGGCAGGAAGCTGCAGTCAGAGAGCCGCATTTTAGAGCGTGACACCCTGACACAGGCCTATGAAATAAGTATGTAGGAATTACACACTACACACAGATTACATGTGCTCAGCAGAAAGGAATTATTAATTATTAGGGAGTGAATACTGCCCATTAAAAAGGGGGATTTTAAAAACATTTCAAAAACTAAACATTTAAAAAAAATCTAGGAATCAAACCATTTGGTTCATGGGAGTTTTACTTTAGTTCTGAGGGCAGAATGAAAAGTTCAGAGAGATGAAGCGTTACAGAGTTCCAAGCAACTGGTTGGTGTCACGTCCTCTAATCAGATGTCTTGGTCCTGCCTGTTCTAGTTTCTTGGGCCCTCCTCTTCAATCTGATTGGTTAGTTTTCTGAACAAATCTTTTTTTTGTTCTGCCCTCAGAACATTTTCTGAAGTAAAACTCCCCCTGGCAACCATTTGAATTTCATACATTTTTTTACCGGAGGCTTGTGATTGGCTGCCTTTCAGTCATATCCAGCGGGACGAAGGGAATCTCGCAGACCACGCTCAGGGGACGCATGAATGTCGGGAAGCTGGAGGCCCGTATGATGTGTCGTCTTCTGGAACGGAACGGCATGATCAAGGTACGGCTTTGCTGTAACCCTCGTCTCCTTCAGCACCCTGGGCCTGATTTGGGGGTCCCACCTCATCCCGGCTCCAAATTCAGAGCTGGATCCACACATGATGGCATCTGCTTTGATCCTTGTTATTGTTGAGCCAGGAAAATTGTGAGGGGGGGGGGGGGGGAATCATAAAATAGTTTTTCCTGTTAATTTTAAAAGATTGTGCCTCATAAACAAGGTAAATGTTTGTATGGCTTGACGATCTTTTCTGAAAGTTACTAATTTTTAGTGATGTATGGTGGGGAGGGTTGATATTTTGACTTTAAGGTTTTAATACTATTATATGTGTGGTCGTCACTTCCAGGGCTTCATGGAAGATGAGGGGCGGCAGAGGATCACCAAATACATCAGCAAGATATACGTGGAGCAAAGCGACCTGAACCAACAATTTGCCAAGGAAAAGGCGCGCAGCGAGCAGCTACGGACGGGCACGGGGGGGATGCTGTGTCAGCAGAGCAAGGCCTCGCCAGGCACCCGCCCCAATGCCCAGCCTCGGCCGGCTGGCGGGGGCGAATGGCGGACGCCTGACTCCACAAAAGATAGGGCCTCGAAGAAAGAACCCCGCAGAAGTGAAGCACGGAAGCAGATCAAGCTGGATTGCAGGGTCATGCACTCAACACCTATCAAGGGTGAGCGAGATGGTCTGGGGAGGGAGGTGGATATAGCCATGGAACCGGCTGTGATTTTGACACTGAGCATCACTTTGCTGCAGAAACTCCATCACTGAAAGCGATCCAGGAGGTGACTGAGGTGACAGAGGTGATGGACACGACCGGGAGAGAAGACTGGAGTGGGATGACGGAGGAGTTTGATATCAGTCAGGACATCTCTTACGAGCGAATGGAAAGCACGGAGAATGAGACCTCTGTCACCATCGTGGAGGAAAAGATCGGTCCCAAGGTTTTACAAAAAAAAAACCTTTAATGCTTCGCTTCTTGCTTTGTTGACTTTCGGCCTGTATCTGCGCCGTTTTCCGCCTGGGGTGTGAAAACCCTGCTTTTGTTCCAGCAGCAGCCGCCGGTCAAGAGAAAGACGCGGCCGGCTCGCATGGAAAAGCCCCACCAGACCTACAGGCTGCTTAAGCGGAAGAACCTGATCATTGAGGCAGTTCGCAGCCTCAAGATCATAGAGAGTTTATTCACGTAAGGCATCGTTTGGTCTGCTTTATTGCTTGGATGCCTTCATCAGTAAGAGGGTGATGGTTATTCAAGCTTATCTGATTGGTTGTTCCAAATAGTACGATTCACACGATTTTTATGCAGCCGTGTTCTAGCTGTCCATCCAGGTCAGGATGGGCTCCTTGACAGGAATCTGCTTTTTCCAGGCTGCAGAAGATGATTATGGACGAAGAGAAACAGGACGGGGTGTCCACCAGATGCTGCAAGAAGTCGATCATGAGGTTGCTGAGGAGCCTGTCCAGAGAGGGCATGCTGAAGCTCTTCTGCACGACCATCATTCAGGACGGCATCAGCAGGAAGGTGCGAACATGCCAGTTAGCAGCTTGTGTGCCTGTGCTCTTCCTTTTGGGGGCAATGTGTAGTTTAGTAGGTTTGGGATCTGTGTCCAGAAGGTTGTAGGTTTGAATCCCATGGCTGTTAGACAGGGGCGTTATGCAAACCAAATTTGCGAGTAGGCACTATATCAAAACCACACACGACATTAAAAAATAGATGTACACAGATATTAACGTTCTTGAAACTTTATGTAACTGTTATACATTTAAACATGTACAGCTAACCTTGTTTACTGTCACTGGGATGTCATTTGTGAATGTTACGGTGTGACAACTCAGTGACTGTGTGTGTAGTTATCGGTAGAAGATGGGAATGAGGAAGAACGGGGAGGGAATTAAGAGATGCCATCTGACCGAGGAAGTTAATTCACTGTCCAGATTACCCTGACTGTAGGTTTACTGCAAATTTAACGGTGTATTATTCATAGTCAATATAGGCACGTTACTGGTTGACTAAAAAAAGATTTTTCCGTTACATTTTCACAAAGTATTGGCTAGGCACTAGCCTACCTAAATTTCCCAGTACATCGCCACTGTTGGTAAAGTAATGATTTCGCCTTTGGGTCGATAAACATGGACCTTAACACCAAACGCTGCTCCAGCTGTGCTAGATGCTGGCTGATCATGCTCTCCGACCCCATGCTCTCCTCACTTGTACGTTGCTTTGGGCAAAAGCATTTTCTGAGTAATTGTTCCATGTTGATATTTTTAGGTGGAGTTTGTGGTCCATCCCTCTATCGCACCAGATGATCCTCTGGTCAAAAGTGCCATCGAGCAGATCCGCTTCCGCATATCAAGCTCATCCTCCTTAAACCGGTGAGTAGATTGTAGGACACGTCCCAGGATCAGTGTTGGCAGGGACCTCACCCAGACCTAAACCCCGATTCCACTGTCTGACTGCAGTAAAGTCGCTAACAGCGGCCCAGAAGCTGCAAAGGAGAACGAGACCCAAGAGAGAGAGAGAAGTGGAAAGGCCGAGAAGGAACAGCCGAGGAACCAGAGGAGTAAAACGGATCAGAAGATGGGGGTCAGGGAGCAGAAGAAGTTCAAGCCTTTGATCGGTAGGCGTGATTGATTTTCTTCCTATCCTCTGATCTTTCATTCTTGCAAGCCGCTGGTGAGATAGTGCCTCTGTAGTCCCAGGTCTGGGCCGCTCCCTGGGCTTCCAGCCCAAGATGCCACGCCTTCGGCTGGTGCACCAGTTCCTGTGGTACCTCATCTACGGGCACCCGTTGAGGAGGGGCCCCGAGGAGAGCCACAGCATGGAGGAAGAAGGGGCGGAGCCTGGGGCCAGTGCAGACGCCAATGGGAAGGCGGCACTCGACAGGACGATGAAGCAGGAGGTTTTGCCAGACACGGCCCCCGTGGGCGGCAGGGGGGCAGACGAGTCCTCTGCAAGTGGCACAGGGATCGACGGGGCCCCTGTGGGCGGCGCAGAGGCTGACGATGGGGCCCCTGTGGGCGGCGCAGAGGCTGACGATGGGGCCCCTGTGGCCGGCGCAGAGGCTGACGATGTGGCCCCTTTGGGTGGCACGGGGGGTGACGATGTGGCCCCTGTGGGCGGCGCAGAGGCTGACGATGTGGCCCCTGTGGCCGGCGCAGAGGCTGACGACGGGGCCCCTGTGGGTGGCACGGGGGGTGACGATGTGGCCCCTGTGGGTGGCACGGGGACAGAGGTCGATGAAGAGCAAGCGGGAACAGAGATGGGTAACTATTCTTGCCGAGTTAGCCGGCAACCATTTGTGTGCCGTTTTTACGAACGTCCTTATAGACATAAGGCTCCTCTCACACGTTTGTCTCAGTGGTTTACGTGGATGAGATGTCCTGGCGGAGGTTCATCCCCCCTATGCCCCTGCACCGAGGCTACAGCTGTGGATGGGCGCTCACCAGCGATATTCTGCTCTCCCTACCACTCTCCATCTTCATTCAGATCATCCAAGTGAGCTACAAGGTAACGCTGCTCATAGGACGGGGAGGGGATGGTAGGGCGGGGCCATGGAAAGGTATAGTAAACTGGGAAAGTGTTAGTGGTTTACACAGGGAGCATTACAGGGACTCTAGGAGGACCCCCACTAGAGAAACTGTAAAGCCTCCTCAGTCCTTAGTTCTTTGGCTGGTAGGGGAACCGTACCTCTGTGATAGTTAGACTTTTGGAAATGAGATTCCAAGCGCTCATGGGAGTTCTACTTGCGCAAAAAGGTTCTGAGGGCAGAATTAAAAATTTTGTTCAGAGACAGTAGTGAACGTGGGTCCAAGCAACTAGAGGAGGCACGACCAACCAATCAGATGTCTTGGTCCCACCTCCTATAGTTTGCTTGGACCCACCTCCTTTACAATCTGATTGGTTATCTCCCTGAAGTAATGTATTTTTTTTTGTGTGTAAGTAAAACTCCTGTAAGCATTCCAAGGGGCACATCCCCGGGGGGGGGGGGTCATGTAACTGCAAAAACCAGACCGTTCCGGACTGGACGGGCACAGTAGCCTTTACTCTATGTACCCAAACTCAGGTGGACGACCTTGAGTTGTACCTGAACGACCCCGTGAAGCAGTACTACCTCATCCGTGTCCTGCCTGGCAAGATGAAGAAGCAGCTTCTCTATAAGAGGTAGCCCCGCCCCCTTAAGGGAACAAGCCCCTCCCCCACCCTGGGGAAGCCACCCTGACCTGCACCCCTCTGCCCACAGGAAATACATCTTTAGCTTCTATGAGAGCATGCAGCGTCTGTGCTACATGGGCTTGCTGCACTTTGGCCCTATCGAGAAGTTCCAGGACAAGGATCAGGTATGTGTGTGATAGGCTGAGTGTGTGCTTACTTTGGCAGTGTGTATTTGTGTGTGCAACCGTACCCTCTGCATTCCTGTTTTCTCCAACCAGTCGGATGTAGATTTGAAAGCGTAGGAAAAGCCTTGTACCACTGGGGGGCACTGTAAGCTGCGTCTGTATCTCCTAGGTCTTCATCTTCCTGAAGAAGAACGCCACCATCACAGACACCACCACCTGTGACCCGCACTACAACCTGGCCCTGTCATCCTGGCCCTTCGATGTCCGGCGGTACACCTTCAGCTCCTTTCAGGACGTGGAGAACTACTGGTTCGACATGCAGTGCGTGTGTCTGAACACGCCCCTGGGTATGCACACATGGGTTGGGGCCGATCTGGGGGTCGTATAGCTATATTCTCAGGCCGGGAATGAAAATGGTGTTCAAGGCCTGTTTATTTTTTTGTGAAACTATGATTTTATGCCCGTCAAACATTCGCAAATTCTAATGTTCTCCTCAAGTCACCCGCAAAATTTTACACTTACTATCCAGTATAGCAGTGTTTATTCCTTATTAACATCCATCCATCCATCATCCATCCATCCTCTGCTGCACATCCGGATTTTGTTCACAGGGGCAGCAGTCTAAGCAGGGATGCCTAGACCTCCCTCTCCTCAGCCACCTCCTCTAGCTCCTCCAGGGGAATACCAAGGCATTCCCAGGCGACTCAGAGATGGAAGAGCCTAGAACCTAGGGCAAACCTCATCCACATCCAAATCCTTACCACTGAAGTTTTTTTTAGTTACCTCAGTGACCTCAGCCCTTGCGACTTTAATACAGCCCCAGGACAGAACAGACAAAATACAGTCAGAAATGAGAATTCAATCGAATGGGAGCGATCCATCTGTCACTTAACCTAATTAGTTGCATTGCAAATTATTTGTCACAAAACACCCTACATAATTTTACTGCCCCGGTAAATGTCTTTAAATGTGATATTCTTTGGTGGCTCAGAATGCCAAGGTGGCTTTTTGGCAGCTAGCCTCGTCTTCCACATTGTTTAATGTGCTCTCTGCTGCCCCCTACAGGTGTCGTAAAATGTCCCCGCATGAAACCCAGCCAGGAGGACGAGGAGGCGGAGCCTCCGAGGTCCATGGAGCCGGAGCGGCCGGAGCAGAGATACGCCAGACTGGCATTCCTACTCAGGTAGGATCCACAGGCTCTGAATCCGCCGGGCTGTGTCACCCGCTCGCACCGCGGGGGTAACTGAGGGGCACCGGGATCTGTCCAACAGGGGCAGCCGGGAGGTCGTCGATGAGGGTGTGATGCCTGGCGACAGGCAGGGCGCCGCAGGCCTGGACTCCTGCTTCTTTGGCCACCTGAAACGCAACTGGATCTGGACCAGCTACCTTCTCAGCAAGTCCAAAAAGGTCTGTGTGTTGACCTTCACCGTTCTTTAAGATCCTTCGTTACTCTGGGGGATGATGCGTGCTTCAGATGGTTAGGGCACTGTGCTTGCGATCGGAAGGTCGGCAGTTCACATCCTGCAGTCAGCAGATAGGATTCACTGTTGCGCCCTTGAGCATGACCCATAACCCCAAGTTGCTCCAGATGGGAGCAGTAGATGCGGGTTATAAAATGTCCTTCCGTTGCCTTGCAGTTGGGCAGCATTGTGGAAGGCTGCCCTACCGTCAGACTTAAGAACCTCCTCACTAAACACCCTTTACCCCTGTTCCTGAGTGGAGGTAAGTCCCTCTATCCTGCCATGCCCCTCACCGCCCTGGTGCCCCATGCGGGTATTCAGATGGGCCTCCTCCCCCCCACTGTAGGCGGTAAAGGCAGTGGTGTGAGGGAGCCCCCCATGGTACTAGATGAGAACGTGCAGATGGCCATGGATACCAGCGAGCGAAACAGCCGCGTCGTCGGCGGGAAGAAACAGAGGCGGAAGAGGCACCGAACAGTCAAGGCACCCAGGAAAAAGAGGAGAGGTAGGTGGGGGGGGGGGGTTGCCAAGTCCTGTAGGCTGACCCTGTTTGCAAAGACATGCAGTAACGCTGATTGGTGTTCCTGAATTACCCATAGTCCTCCTCTTTCTGTCCTGTACTTCCTGGGACAGGCTACAGGCCTCCCTGTGACCTTATTATGCAGTGTTTCCTAGTCCAGTCCTTGGAGACCCTTAGACACTGGGAACTGGGAGGGAGCCAAAATGTGGACTGGCTGTGGGTCCCTGAGGACCGGATTGGGAGACACTGCTATACTGTCTAAGTTGTTGATCTATACATGATCTATTCTTATTACATTTACATAAATTTTATTTAGCAAACACTTTTGTCCAAAGCAATGTACAGTTGAGGCAAATGGCGCATTAGAAGCATAATCGAGGAGTCGATTGGGCAGAGGTGCGGCTGTGCTGAGCTTCCGATGAATGTGTGTCGTGCCGTAGTGGCGAAACCGGAAAAGAAGCGGATCCGGCTCCCTTTTCACGACGAGGCTGACCGGAGCGCCCTCCTGAGGATGACCCGACAGCGCGTGACCTGGTCCCCCCAGGAAGACAGCCTGCTCATGCTGTGCCGAGTGGCGAGCCACTTCCTCAACCGCAAGGCAAGGCTGGGTGGGGGTTGGGGGGGGCGATCGGGGTGGGAAACCAGGCTCGTTTAGATGGGAACTAAAGTGCCAGTGGAAAAACGCTCCTGGCTGTCATTCATTCCTGGGGGAAAAGCCTGCATCTTGACTCAGAGTAAGATGTTTCACACCATACCTTCATATCTGAGTTGTTTTTATTCCAAGAATGAATCTCTCCCCCTGTTGGAGTGATTCTTCTAAATCTTTGTTTGGCCTCAAGAGCTCTAGTTACTAGTTGTGTGTCCTCCATCGGCTACACCCATGTGCAAATTCACTGAAAGTTTGACATATCAGCGTTTCAACATGTGCTATAACCTCCTCCTTTTAGTAGCATTTGGATGCGATGTGGCATAGAATTCTGTTCAGTTTTATTTAGCAAACACTTTTGTTCAAAGCAACGTACAATTGAGGCAAATGGCACATTACAAGCATAATTGAGGAGTCGACTAGGCGTCTGTGATGGTCTTGGGGTCCCAGTACCATACTTGAATTAACGCCTGAATAAGCTTATCGTTTGTGGTCCAGTCCATCCCGCGAAGGCGCTGCTTCCAGATTGGACACAGATTCTCTGTAGGGTTTAAATCCAGAGATTGTGTCTCCCAGCCAGTCAAGTACCTTGATTTTCTTCTTGTTTATGAAATTCCTCCTCATTTTTGACATACAACGCAGGGCTAGATCATGCTGAAAGATGCCTGACCAGTCAGGAAATGTAACCATGATTAAATTATCTACGTATGATAACGTAACACCAACCCATTGAGAAGGTGACTAATGAAGGCATTGTTGGCTTTCTGGAATGAAACTGAAAATCAGATCGTAAAAATACCCTGTTTCAATTAATTTGCACAAGGGTGTAATTTCTGTATAGTTTCTCTTAAAAATAAGTGTGTTTTTCTGCAGAAGTGGATGGGATGATACCCAGGCAACGTTAGTCAGTCATGACATGCGGGCTTTCTGCTCCTGGGGCTCAGTATGGTGTGTTGGATGTAAAGAGAGCGCCCCCTAGCTGTGACCACCGCTGAACGTCTGCCCACTTTCCCGGTGAGCAGATCAGGAAGCCCTTCGTCCCCTGGCAAGTGGTGCGAGACCTGCTGCACGCGCAGTTCGAGGAGTCTCTGGACAAGACCTCGCTGGCGGTGGGCCGCCGATCGCGCTACATCATGAAGAACTCCCAGACCGACCTCAACTTCAAGTGCGTTCCTGTGCCCTCACATCACTAGTGGCCGATAACGGAGTGACACGCCGCTCGCGTGGCCATTAATTCAACGACTTGCTTGTTTTCGCTCGTAGAATATGTCTGGCGGAGGTGTACCAGGATAAAGACCTTATTCACAAATTCCAGAGCCGGGAGAACAATTACAGCAACCCTGAGGTGGGAATTGCATCCGTACCCCTATTGAGGAACACGGTGCCTTGGTTTGGTGATAAATAGCAGGTTGTTCGGTATATAATCCTGCTGCGAAGGGACAGGAACATGACCTTTTAAGGCTTTCGGAAGCATCGCTAGTCAGCCTCGCCCTACAAACCCGTGTGATTTGTGGCCACTTTGACCTTTGCAGGTCTGTGCGTCAGAGTTCAAGGAGTTTGTCGCAGTCCTCAGGCAGAAATTCAGTTCACCTTCGCTGTTCCACGACTTCACCATCCCCGACACCAAGGCCGAGCTCTTTAGGAGGTAAAAACAAAGGATTGAGATGTACTGTATATCGTTATGGTTTGTGTAGTGAGCTGTGTACCAGAAAGTACAACTAGTTGTTTTACAGGTTCAAGGTGTATGTGATTGGAGAGGACCTGAAGGAGCACAGGAAGGACTCCCTGATGAGGTAGCGTGGCATGTGACTGTAACCGTGTGGCTGTGAAATAGAGCGCTGAGTTCACCTCCCCGGGTGCTGTGATTGTAGCCTTGAGGACATCCACTCCCTGGTTCTCAACAACCTGATCCAGAGTACGCTGGTGCTGTCCAACTCGCAGATGAAGACCAGTCTCTCCTTTCAGGTAAGAGGCAGAATTCCACCAAGGGAGTCGCTGGTCCTTAAGCGCTTCCTTCAGTCAGCCATCCGAAGGCTCGGTGTCTGAGACGTACAGCACTAGCGAATCTGCAGGGTCCCCCAGCCGTGTCCCGTGCTCTCACATCCAAGAGGATTCACACCCTTTATTTTTGTCTTTCTCTCTCTCTCGGCCTGCCCCAGACGTTCCGCATCTACCGGAGGTACAGGGATGACATCCTCTACAAAGCCTTCCTGAAGTGTCAGAAGCGGGGGCTCGTCAATCGGCGTCGCATCAACCAGCTCACCGGGCCCAAAAAGAGTCGCGCTCTTCCGTTTCTGCCCATGTCCTACCAGCTCTCTCAGACCTACTACAGGTGACCGTCAGTCAATCACACTGGTGGCTGCTTCAGTAGCCCGTAGCTGTGTTGGATGTTCAGATCAGGATTTGCAGCTGTAGTGGTGCAGACCAGGGAGCTTCTCACCCATGTATGTTTTGGTTTCCTTTTCCCCTGGTCGTGCGACTACATGGCTGCCCTCGTTCTCTCACTGCTGAAGGGTAACTTACACGCCCAGGACGGTCACACCCCCCCTAAAACGGGCCTTCCCGGCACTGCTGTCCCTCCCAGGTGCTTCTCCTGGCGTTTCCCCAACACCATCTGCATGGAAGCCCGTCAGTTCCTGGAGACCCTCGAGAGCGTGGGCAGGGACGACCAGCTCACCACCATCCGTTTCCAGGACCAAGAGGGGGGCGACCCGCAGCCTGACCCCAGCATGGTGCTCTTCTCCCTGGACTCGCCCGGGGGCTCCTGTGTGGCCTGCCTGAGTCTGATGATGCTGGGCTGGTTGACTGTGGAGGTTTCCATCCCTGAGTACATTGTGGTGGTGGACAGCACCATGGTGGATAACGAGGTGGTAAAAAGGTAATATGAACATCCATCCATCCATCCATCCATGTTTTAATATTTATTAGTTTAAATGTTCAATGGAATCCATTTCATACTCCCTTGAATGTCACGCATTCATGAGTGTCACGGCTCCTCCAGCATCGCAAAGGAGGTGGCCGAGGACGACCCCGATGACGACGAGGTAGAGGAAGGCGAGGGCAGGAGGAAGATCGAGGTGAAGGCGAGACAGGCCTCGCACACCAACTACCTGCTGATGCGCGGTTACTGCGTGCCAGGAATCGTCAGCCTGCGCAACCTCAACACCAACGACAACATCGTGGTGAACTCCTGCACCATGCGGGTGAAGCTGCGCCGCAGCCCCTCGCACCAGCTCTTCCCCAACCGCTGTGAGTCCCGCCCAGGCGACTTGGGTCCGGCGCCCCCTCCGGGCATCTGTCGGCCTCTCCTCTCATCCCACCCCCGTCTCCCAGGTGGTGACTTGCTGGACGAAGGGACCCAGGCGGAGATTCGCCTGCCCAGGAACTTCACCCGTCTCCTACGGTCCAGCCAGGACTCCAGCCGCCTGGAACGCTTCACTGATCGGTGCATCCACCAGTGCGGCTACAGCAGCGAGGACCTACAGGCCATCCTGGACGTGAGCAGCACCATCGAGGCCGCCCAGGGCTTCGGCTGCGAGAGGGTGGAGCTCGCCCGCATGTTCCCCGACCTGGCAGAGGTGCAGGGAGACAGGACCCGGACCTTCTTGCAGTACCTGGAGGTAGGTGTCTGTTCAGGAGACCTATAAGCTTCACCCTTGGAGGATACCACTGGGAAGGGACTGCTTTCAGCCCGCGGCGTGTCTTTGCTCAGGACCTGATCGATCTGGAGGAGGTGGTCGAGGTCGGAGGGAACTCCGTGCGGCTGGTGGCTGTGAAATACGCCGACCCCTGGCTGGTCCACATCGCTGAGGGACTGGGACCCACAGGCAAGGAAGTCCCGTCATCACAGGACGCCTGCAAGAGGCAGGCCCCGGAGCCGGTGGAGGACGAGCCTAGCGTGAAGAAGCCGGCTCTGGAAAGGGAAGCCAACAAAGTGGCGGGAATGCTGGGCTTGGATGGAGCGGCAGCAGACGGAGTCGGCCTTACTGGAGACGGGAGACGCGAGGAGCCCCTGACCTCTGCCCCGGAGGACGCCGGTGACTCCAGCCAGATGGTGGAGGAGCACAAAGGAAGAGACCAAACTCAGGAGGAAAAGGGGGGAGCAGCATCTGATGTCAATTCTCCACCTACAGGAGATCAAACTTCTATAGACATCAGCTGCTTTCCAGCGGATGGAGATGACAGGTAAGCATTACCTTTGGGTGTGAACGTTTCCAGTGTGTGGAGTGTCACTTAAGTAAACCCTAGTGAATTAAACTTAAGATCTCCACCCTTCTCTGCGTACGTTGTTGGTATATCTCCATTTATGGTGAGTGGTGCCGTTCAGATGCCGGATTCCGTTTGTTTATCCGGATGTGGTGACTCCTCTGTCGTCCTCCAGCGTGGCCGCAGATTTGGGCTCGAGCGCGCAGGACAGGGTGAGCTTCATCAGCCGGCCATGGCGCGTCGTCGACGGGAGCCTCAACAAGTCGGTGTGCAAGGGCATGCTGGAGGCCCTGCTCTTCCACATCATGAGCAAGCCTGGCATCAGCGAGCCCAGCCTGGTGGAGCACTACCAGGGCGTGCTGCAGCCTGTGGTGGTCCTGGAGCTCCTCCAGGTACCGCCGACGTCCGCTAACATCTCCCCCGACATGCGTGTATTGAGGGACCCGCACATCTCACCAGGGTTATCAATGAAAACTTAAAGTATAAGAGAACATTTTCCCAATCCAAAATATAAGATAATAAAAACGAAAGCTATAAATATCTTTTCCGAAACTAACTAGGGTGCCTGAGGTGAAGGATTCCGTGAGGCTACGGGAAAAAATAAATCAATGAATAAACATGTATCTAAACATCAAATATTTTTTTAGTTTTTGAATACTTTTTAGCGAAAGTAATTAGATCTTTGCTCCTTGATGGAAATCATTCAATGAAACATAATCCAGGATATTACCTTTTGATGACCATTAATAATACCTAGAACATGTTTTGCCCATTTTGAGGATGTTAATACATAATATGCAGGTTTCTCTCCTAAGATCAGACACATAAGATCTCTACAACTTTCCCTCTGTCCCTAGAAATAAAATTACTAAAACTTAAGTATATGAACTAAATTATATCTTTAAAATAGAATTAATAAAACTACACTGAAATCTAAAATTAAACTGGATTTCAAGCTAAAATTGAAAATTTAAATTTAAAAATATATTAACACTGATGTAGTGTGACCTTTCTCAGCCATCTTTGACCGGGATGTTTTATCATCTGTCCTGTTGAGGTCTCCCTAAATCCTTCTCCCATTTCCCCATCAGGCTCTAGAGGACCTTGGCTGTGTGTGGAAGAGGTACATTGGCTGGCAGGCCAAGGCGTCGCTCTTCTCGCCGGCGCGGGTGCCTGAGGTGAAGGATTCCGTGAGGCTACGGGAAAACGCCACCCCCTTCTACGAGCCCACCGTGGACTGCTGTCTCCGGCTAGGAAGACTCTTCCCCGAAGAAGACAACTGGAACCGGTGGGTCCAGTTCACACACAGCTGAGACGTCGTGACTAGCGGGGACATCTCCGGGCTGAAGAGGGCACCCCACCTGTCCTTATTCTCCAGTTTTATTTATTTTTAAGTTCAGCTTTGCTCTTTGGAAACTAATAAATGATATTTATAATTTCAGTCTCTGTTCTGGTCATTCATGGGGATGTTGTATCAACAGGTAGGTAGGCCTATACTTTAGTAAGTGTTGCAAAATGAAGACCCCAGAATTAATTTACCATAGTTTATTTTTGTAATAAACATTTTTGTACATGTATTGTACATTTATAAATTCAATAAATATCACTGTCCCCATAAAACTGCCTCATCAATTTTAATGTTCAGTCTTACAAATGAAGCAACCTGGTAGCTAAATTACGCTGTTTTCCGTTATAAGAACGTTTCCGTTACTTCTTGCTCCTCCAAAATTGTTTAAATAATTAAATAAAAAATGGACATACAGCCATCCAAATGAGACAGTTGCCACCATCACAATTTTCCAAATGACCTCGAAACGACCACAAAATGACCACGATTGTTAAACTGAAGATATTAAAAGACTTTAAAAAAAAAACTTTAAAAATTCAAGACTTGAGTCTAATGTGCTTATTCTATTGTCACTTTTTACCCCGTTTCAACCTTCATTCACACACATTTCTCCCCGTTTAAGGCAGTAAATAAAACCCCTCACCTAGAACAAAGGTCACAGATTTCCATTAGTGCTCTGACTGTGCTTTGTCAATATTGCTTGTACAAAAAGCCCTTTGTTGGTCGATTTAATTATTCAAATGCTCTCAATTACACTACATTACATTTCCCAGAACACCACTGCATAAATAACTATGGCTTTAAATTTCATAAACATTTAAGAGAACGTGCAATCGCCGTGCGCTGCCTGGCAACCGCGTCCACTACGACTCAATTCTGCGGATATTTCTGGAGGTAGTTTAATGAGTGTGTCAGAATGGTATGTGTCTGGGTCCCAAAGCGGTTTATACGGAGCTGGGGTGGTCAGCCGTGCCCCCGAGAGTCCTGCACATCCTCAGCATGTCCATGGGCTGATCCCCGACAGTAATCGCCTGCTGTGGATAATTTACAGGTCAGGCTGCTTTGCAAAGTGGGCCTTATGTTTGCCTGCAAAGTCCTGGTGACCTCTGTGTATTGAAACAATGTACTGGTCAGGCCTGATATGGAGGCCGCCTTCAGGATGATGGCCAGGACTACATGGCCAAACATGGACTGATGGGTGTTAAGGGGCTGGTTCATGTAAACACCTGAAAGCACTTCTGGGGCAATGAGCTAGAGAGTGTATCATATATTCAGAAAATCAATGCTGTTAATAGCCACGTGATGTATGATATCGTCATATTTTTGAACAACTGTAAATGACAATTGCAGAATTAACATCTGGCTTTTTTGTGCTGGCCCTGTCATTTGCAACACAAGCTAAAACAGCTTTAAGTATTCAGCACACCCGTGAGATCTATAAACTGTTGTTGTTTTAGAAGCATTGTTCCATAAGATTTTTTTCCCAGTATCCTCGGATAAACATGCAAACAGGAACAAAAGTTCATTACAACACAATGGAACATGTCAAACCTGTTTTAAGTACAGACCTCCGAGAATCACGAAAGTGGATTATCGGCCATTGTTGCAGAAGATGGCTTGGGAACTGGTCATCTGTGCAAATCCCAGGTTAGGAAACAATCTTCTTGTATAATTATCTCGGTGACATAAATCGAATGGTAGCCCTCTATCATATGAGACAGCTAAGCTGCTGTAATTCATTACTACAGGGTAAAATCAGATTATATTCAGGAAAACAGTGTCTCCTGTTTCTTGGTTGGACAGAAAGTGGCATAGATCACTCCTGAGTCTTCAGTTACAAAATAATAGTATCTCAAATACAAGCTTCGGGTAACTGGACTGTTTCCGTAGTTTCCCACTGCTTGTTGTTGGGATTTTATAGCCCTTGGAGTGTGTAGGTGTGTCTGTTTGATGTGTATGTAGATAGCAGTGTTGGGATGCTGTGTCAATGGCTCACAGCGAGCCTGACCCAGACGTCCTGAGGACTATCTGGAGACGAGGGAGCTGCTTTGAGACTGGCTGGAAGAGGTCGTGCCCGCGCTGAGCTGTGAGAAGCCACTGTGACACGACTCCAGGCTGGTCATGGACCCCCTGCACAGAAGGGAAACCCTCAGTCAGTGACACGCAAGGCCTCCACCTAGGGACAGAAATCCCGACGTACCGTAATCTCTCTAAAACACGCTCACGGTTTCTGTGACATGGACAGGGGCAGATTAACTTCTCCAGGGGCTTTAGGCTGACATGGAGTTATGCACCGGCAGACTACTCAGCTAGGTTTAATAAGCTTAACCGTTCAATTTTTTCCTCGTTTTGTAGAGAGGGGCCCGTGATTTCTCCAGGGCCCAAAGCTGTAGCCTAGGATACCTTTTGCATTAATCTGCCCCTGAATGTGGAATTGTTATGAGGCCCGTGTTAGAATGTTACCTGTTGGAAAAATTACAATATGATCAGTGTGCTATACAGAAATATGAGACCTGATGTTTAGCAATTTCACTTGAGTGGGTATCACTTTATTTGATGTGACAATTTGGATTTCAGCTCAACCAATCGGGGCTCAAAAAATAAGGGCTTGGGAATGACATCGTCGCATCAGTCATCTGCATTCTAGAGAAATACATCCTTACAGCAATGCTCTTTTCAATATTCATAGTGTTTAAGATCCACAATGTTGCCACTATGCAAAATGTCACGAGACGCAAATGAAAATGAATCGTTTTCTATATGCCTGCATGACTTGATCCATGAAAAATGTGTAGCAAGAACTAGATGGAAATGCACTGTCAGTGCTCTATAGGATGAGCTGACTCTGTGATTAGTGTATGACAGATGAGAGCACACTTCCGATGAGCCAGCACCCCAACGCCGCGTGGGACTGCCTTACGGCGGGGGGAGGCTGCAGTTTCACACGACACCATGCGCTGCGGTCATGAGAATGAGAACCCTGAGTTCCCACCTGAAGTCTTCGGAGGCCAGAACCTCGGTGTAGTACATGACCTTGCACTTGTGGGACGAGACTTGCAGTGAGGCCAGCATGTCGTCCACACGGGGCAGGGCGTTGCTGGAGCAGGAGGCGGGGCCTGTCAGCTTCCACTGGAGGATGTAGAGGCCGGGCCAGCGGGTGACGTGGGAGCCCTACGGCGAGCAAGACATACACACGTATGGGTGAGGGAGCCCCCCCATCTGCGGGTTGGGGGCTTGCTCAGGACACATTTAATGTCAGTCATGTAAAAACGAGCTCAAAGTTGAAATATACACGGACTCTCCTCTACTTACGAACTTTCAACTTACGAACTTTCAGACATACGAAGGAAGAGGACCGTAAGTCCAAATTGTGTTCCTTGGGCTCCCGTTTCCTGTCCGCAACATCAATTTTTTTTCTGCGTGCCAATTCCACCTAGTATGACTTCTGGCCGCTACTCCCGCCGTGCGGCAGCGTAGCGTGCGTACTCCCAGCATCCTAGTTCTTTGTACTTGCGTATACCCTTAAAATGATGTTGAATAACGACCTACGAACATTTCCAGTTACGAATGCCCGTTCGGAACGTATCTCGTTCGCAAGTAGAGGAGCGTCTGTACTCAGTAGCCACTTTAGTAGGTACCTCTACATAGTAGCAAGTAGGACTAACTTTTGCCTTCAGACAAACGTAAAAGGCTGAGAACTTGTAGCCTTCCTATTAGCTTTAACGAGTCTGACCATTCTCCTCTGACCGCTCCCATTAACCATTAAAGTCATTTTCACACGTCAGGAGTCGCCCTTTCACACATGTGGCACATAACCAGAGACTATCTGTGTCAGACACATTCACACCTACTACAAATACTCTGGTTTGTTTAGACGAGGGGCGGGGTTTGGGTAGAGCATGCGTGACGCAAAAAGCATGCTGCAGAAATCACAGTGTTTTGTTTACAGCATACTGAAGATGTTTGCTGTTCACCTGCACTTCAGCTGGGATTACACTGTGGTCACGAAGCCAGATTGTAAGCTGATCATACACAACTGAGTCTCCTGCAGTTCCTTGAATCTGTTGGATGATTTCTGCATCAGCTCTTACTGATAGGATTCTCTGATTGTTTGCATTCTTCTGTTTTCTCGCCAGTCCCATGACAGAAACGTCATCGTCTGCCCACTCGCTGGCGGTGAATTCTCCAGAGTCCTCCCTGCTCCAGTCACACATGCCGGTCAATTGGAAATTTACCCGGACTTTGTACTAGGAAGCCAGCAGCTTAAAGTCCGTGTGATGTCCGGTACGACTGATTCTGACGTTTGCGTTCACAACTACAGACCCTCCTGGTTATGTCTAGAAAATATCAGGGTGGCAGTGCATGGAGCTTAAGTCCCTCATCAGCCTCTAATATGCCTCTCACTGGATGTTTTTCGTCTACCACGGTTTTCTCTATAAACTCTAATCACTGAGAATGAGAAACCCAGAGGCGTCTGTTTCTACGACGCTGGAACCACCATGCCTGACACAATCAAATCATGTTCAAAATCACTTAAATCATGCATCTTAGCCATTCTAATGCCCAGCCGAGCATTAAATGAACCTACTGAACCTGTCCGTGTGTTCTGTGGGCTCAGTTACTGCCACGCGATTCCTTGTTTGTACTGGAACTACATGTATAGACCTATCAACTGCAGTAAGACGGCTTATATATTCAGGTGTGACTCACTCGTCATGAAATACGATGATTAAAAACAAACAAAAGCTAAGGATTAATTGAATACTTTCAAAACGTGACAGAAACTACCAAGACAGACAGCTACCACACAGCCAGCCAGACTCTGATCTGGTGCTACTCATAGCAGAATGAACAGACCTGCTCTTAACTTTCAAGATAAGATTTTAATTGGAATTTCTCAGTCTTCCTACACGTGTGCAAAGAAAGAGATTAAAGGCGAACCTGGATACTCTCGCCCTCTCGGCACACGAGCGAAGACTCCACCATGCTATAATCCACGCCCAGGACCCAGCTCTTCTCAATCAGCTGGACGTTGTCCACACCAGGGGTGGAGGTCAACGGGTCCTTCTTGATAGTCTGTGGAGACCTTTTGGAGTGGAAGATGTTGAAGACCAGGTCCCCCTTCAGGATGTCAAAGTCCCACGTGATGACTGAAGAGCTTTCTAGGATCTCAATGACAATCTTCAAAAAACAAATTAAAAAGGCATGTAACTGATATCCAAGCAATGAGTCATAGTAAATATCTCTTTCTGTGAATATATGAGTCTCCCTCCCCCGCGACCCCCGCACAGAATAAGCAGCTGGAAGATGGTCAGATGCATTGATTAATTTCATTACTGAAGTCGCCTGCATTGAAATCATACATCCATTTCCCGCTCTGTAAGCCATCCCATGATGCCACCCACAGTCACACACTAATCAACACCTTTGGATTGTGGGAGGAAGCCAGACAGCCTGCTGGAAACCAGCACAGAAACTGGGCGACCGCACAAACTGCCCAAACGTGGATAAGCTGTCCAGGAACCACACCCAGACATGCAGCCATAAAATCACACAATTACAGACAGAATGCTAAGACTTCTCGACACTAACAAGACCTATGAATAGCAATTCTTAATACAGTGTATAGAGAGGAAAATAATGAGAATGAAGATGATCTATGTATGAACTTGATTACCTCGTGAGGAGCTCCTTTGAAGACATGAGCTGACTGATATATAGTTTCTGTCCACAGTTTAATGTGGTCTGAGTTTTCAAGGTCTTCTTCTGTCTGGTACAGAGATTTTGGTACGAGGCCTCCTTCTGGGACAGTGCACTGGAATAAATGTAACGTTCAGAAACGGGACTGTCTTTCTGTGACAGATTTCAAGGCAAAAACAATTTAAAGGGTTAAAACCAAACTTTAAAAGGTCAGAATAAAATAAGGGTTGTGGACGTTCTAATTCTTGGTATTAGGATGCCATTCAAAACATAGCCAGCATGGATTTAGGAGAGGTAGATCCTGTTTAACAAATCTGCTGGAGTTTTTTGAGGAAGCTACTCAGGAAGTTGATGATAAGAAGGCCTATGATGTCATCTACTTAGATTTCCAAAAGGCTTTTGATGTTGTCCCCCAC
>JAODJU010000095.1:23940690-23953378 GCA_026776725.1 Gnathonemus echidnorhynchus | reverse complement strand
GCATACAGCAACTCTGGATATAACGGACTTTGGATATAACGGACTGTTTTGCCAGGTCCCTTGAAGTCCGTTATAACAGGATTTTACTGTATTGTGCAAACTCACCAGGGTCCAGAGCACGGGGAAGACCCTTGGAGCTCGCACGATGAGGAGCCGGCCCAGCGTCTCAGGGTAGTTAGCCTCCACCACCTCGATGATGCGGAGGAGAGCTTTCACGCCAGGCCTCCAGAGATGCCGCATGTTCAGACCCTCCAGGTCCACCAGGCAAGTCCACGACCTGAGCAGAAGAGGCACATGCTCTCACGCTTACGATCACACCTACTGTTACAGTCTGACCTCAGTAATTTAGCAGGGATGGATTTGACCCAACCATCTATCCACCTATCCAGTGAGCCTGAAGACTATCTCAGACAACATAGGGAAGCAGAACACCTAGGTGTGACAGCAGGCCATCGCAGGGCACATGTATACACTACACCAGGGTGTGATGCCAATCAGCCTAAGCTAAGGAGTACCTGAAGGAAACACACAGTAACACAGGGAGAGCATGCAAATCCCACCCAGGAGCTTAAATTACTCTGGAAGTAACCCTAACCCAATGCCAAAAGAATCATCACACTTCCAAGACAGAATGGATGTGTGATCAAATTTTCTGTATTTAAAACTCCAAATGTGTTTCTTTACTAAATAATTATTTAGGCAAGCTTATGGTTTAAGCTTTTTTCATCTGAAGGTAGTGACCCCCCCCCCAAGATTTGGATCAATAAAGGTTTGGAAACATAAAACATTTATCTAATTAACATGGTATACTAACGTGATAGGTCTTCCAAATATCTTGGTGTTTTCTTCACATCTTTTCTGTCCTTCCTCGTTGATTGACAAAACCTAAAGTGAAAACATTTCGAGACGCACAAATAAAACACTTTCTTTTGCTTGCAGTTTGTGTTACCACCTAGAATCATCCCCCCTGAAAGCTGATTGGCCGCCTCCCCTGTCACTCACACATTCAAAACATTTCATTGGCTAATGATAAGGTTGGCCCATCTGTATTAATTACGGCCCCTCTTATGCCCCACTGCCTTCTAGATCCGCCTAAGGTGGATGAGTAAGATGTGGAAATGCGATCAGACGCAGTGCAGGAGGACAGCTAGGAGGCACCCACGTGTCTGAGCAGGGCCTCCTCCCCCAGGGCCTTCACCAGTCCCTTGGTGTCCATCTGGCCAAGGCGCAGGATGTAAAGCGGCCGGCCGTCGATGTCGTGGAAGTGCCAGCCGCCGGCGTAGGACTCCTGCAGGAAGCCCGGCGGCCTCCACGTCTCCAGGATGTAGTCCACCTGGTACTGCTTCCTCCAGGCCAGAGACTGGCACAGCATCTCGCGCGCCTTGTCCAGGTTGAAGTCGCGGGCACGCAGGAAGCGGAGGATGTGCTCATCTTTGGGGATCTGTGGATGGGGGTGGGGGGGGCAGAGTGTGGCCCTGACCACGTCAGTCTCTGGGAATCTGCCGACAGACACCACAGCAGCTAACAGTCAGTAACAGATACTGATGAATATGAATTATGTTCCATTCATGTTGCAAACAGCGTTTTGTTTTCAACATGTCGCTCGGATTGGTGATGAATGCGTCAGGTCATGCAGGTCAATCGGAATATGAGTTACAAGGAAATAAAATACAGTGAGCAGGACGGCAAAATTCTACGGCCCGTTTTAGGCCGGTTTGGAAAACGGAGCCTCCGTTCTGTTTCTCCATGCATCTGTTCATTCTTGGTAAAACCAGGCGGCCAAACTCGACAGCATGTCCGTCAGCCAGACGCGATCGCCTACTGCCGTTTGTACTCCTGTCGTTTAAGCAGGCTGCAGCGTGTTACTTTGTTCAAAAGTCAAACAAAAGCTGAAGAATCATTTATAAAGAAAGTGTGACAGAAGTAACTTCCCAAACTGAAAAAGGGATCATGGATGAATTTAAACGTAAAGCAATTCTGGAGATTTCCATGTTTTAGCAATAGCCAGTTCTTTAAAGAAACCACAATAAGTGAGACAATGAATATCAGGAGTTTCTTTATACATGACTGATCCCAGTATGTTTGCTCAGACTTTATTCACAGCTAGTACTGTAAAGATTCCTAGATTAGACTTTTTGGATTTAGATTAATTCCTAAGGAAAAATGATTGCACTGGCCATTGCTAAAACATAAACATATAAATATCCCGGGAAGTTTCTGTGAACATAGAATCTGCAAGGAGGTACTTTCTTCTCAGAAGCAAAATCAGTCATCTACATTTGCACCTGGATCACTGCTCCAGTCAGTAATTAATCGCCACATGTCAAAACTCACAGAAAACTGCGGCTCCACAATAAAAATCCAAAATCCCCTGAACATCTTCCACCTCTGATCCAATAGCTTTGAGAATTTACACGTGGCATTATTTTGACAAGATGCTGTCATACATCAAACCGCTCCTGGGAAAATGATCAACTATTGCTTTCTTGGTTGAGGTCAAGCCAGAGACAGATCAAGCTCTAGGTGCCGATTTCCATTCTGCGATGGAATTTCTAACAGGTCTCTCCTGTCACTCAGCTTTTGATCACTGGGGGTTCCTCCTCAGATCTATAGAAGATCTCCACACGTGTCACACAGCATGCATCAATGTTTACCTTCTCTGCCTTCCATTCACCAGCTTCTGACTACAGAAAAAAGAAATCATTAAGCCCGTCGTAGGAGCACAGTTCCTGCAGGCCACAGACGTCACCTGATCCGCTCACTCGTAACCTCAAGAGGTTAAAGGTCTAACTAAGCTACCCACCCAGATTTATGTTTAAGTTAACTCACTGCAGGGCATTACACAGCTAGATTATACATTATCTAGCATGGAGTCATTCATTAAACAGAACAAAGAAAAGGGGGACTTTAATTTGACTCAAATGTTTAAAACAAAAAAAGAAATGTAACATCTAAATGGGCAATGTGTAGTAATGAGGAAGGGAAACATATTCTTCGCCTATATGTCATGCACATAGAGTCCTTGTTCATTCTTGTCACGACAATGAGATCAAGAAGGACAGACACTTTAGCGATATAACTGAAGGTAAAGTGCGACGCGTAAATCAGCGCAGGGCTGATAGTTTAGGCCGGCTCACCTTTCCCTTGTGCGTCTCCTGCAGCCACTGTCGCAGGCGAATCAGACAGCTTTCCTGCATGGGCGTTAACTGTCCCAGGTACCGCTCGATGTATTCGGCATCCAGCTTGTCGGCTGAAGGAGACAAAACACAGCTAGCTAGTTCCCTCAGAAAAATAGCCCACTGAGTCTTAGAAGGAAGACATAGTTTAATCATTGCTAAAGAGCTCACAGCTCACCCATTGGATTTCATACGTGTGTAGGACCCTCGGCCGTCCAGGAAATTGCCAGCTGTGTGTGCGTTGTTTTGATTTCACTATCTGCTCCTATCGGCTTGTAATGGCCTTTAAACGCCTGACTCAGCGTGACGCTTCTATGTGTGCACTGTTATGTTTGGGGGAGTAGAGGGCGCTGCGTGAAATGATTCTCATACACCTACATCATTTATAAACTCATATACATAAATAATTGACACGTAATTTTACCTAAAGTGCTTCTTTTTGAGGCACCACTTTCCAAAAAATGCATGAAATTTAACAGAAGGATATGAAAAAGGGCACCGTGGGCTATTATAAAATGTCAGTAAAAGACAAATCACAAATCCTATCCATCTCTGTTCACTTTTAACGATATATAGCATCCTAGTTGGCAGCCTTACGCTTTAACGTTTGATAAAATCCCTTTGCTCAAATTACATTATGCATTTTACATTGTTCTTTTTCGCTGTGGCAAACAAGTAATGGCCCTCGTAAAGGTATATGTATATTTAATACCAGACTGGCTTTTTAACTGTACCTGATGTGGAGTTTAGAGAGAAAATAAACAAATGATTTTTCCTTTTGTTGAACGTTTGCTGATATTACACCTTAATATTTCATCTTGTATTCTGCATAAATGAAAATTCCCCACTACCCTGGCCACAGAAAGCCCTAAGCACATTCTGCTCTTTCAGACACATTTGCTATACACACAAAGGGCTGAGTCGCTAGCCCTTTTCATTTCCAGGGCTTCTATTGTTACATTGTATATTGTTGCCTTTTTGTTTAAATCTCAGCAAGCTTAAAATAAACGTCCCAGAAAAAGTGCAGCCTCAGCCCCAGTCAGAGCTCCTGTTGCGGCTGATAAACGTCAGTGGAGAGGAAGGCGAAGAGTGTGACAGGAGCGTGATCAACAACCACCCAGCTTCTCTTTGTCTTTCGTCTGCAATATAGCTTCACACCTCTAGAGCTGCGGGTTCAAATCCTGTTCCAGACTCTGTATCTGTGTGTAGATGCACGTGCATGGTCTCCTCGTGTTTATGTGGGTTTTTCTCCGATTGTCCAAAAACAAGGCGGACTGGCATCTGTAAATGGCACATAGTGAGCATGTGAGTCCTGTGACGGACCCGCGTCCCGCCTAGGGTGTCCCCCCTAATAACCAGTTATGGTCCCCCGCCTATGCAGAATCCCACTCTTCCCATAACTACCTCCGTGTTGTGTTCTGATTCGTCACGGTCAGTGAAGGCTCCGCCTCTCGCGGACGCGTGTTTGACCCCTGTTCCGGCTCTGTGACCGTGGCGTACATGTTCTCCCCTGGATCCTGCATCAACTTCATTGTCATGCAGCTTAGCTGGACTTGGTGTTTCTGGATTAGGTGTAACTGTGTGCTTGTGCTTGCGTGTGTGCTTGCGCGTACGCGTGTGCGTGCACTGCGATGCACGAGCATCCCGCTGGGGATGATTCCCGCCCTTCCTGGCGCCGGCTCCAAGGCCGCCATGGTCCTGCACTGGATTTGGGACTTTGGAAAAACACTCAGCATTCATCAAAATGTGTATAAATGCTTCTGGCCATAAAACGAGGGAGAGCCAGGTAAGGTCAGGTGACATACTGTGAATCCTGACCCCGCTCTCACCCTCTGCTATCATTAAATATATCTCATCTCCTCTCACCCATATAATCCCTCTTCCTTCCTCCTGTCCTGTGTCAGAAGGTTCTGTTCCCTCTCCTGCTCCAAGCATGTCTTACATGCTATAAAAGTGACGTGCTCATCCATTCAGTCTATTAATGTTGGCTCTACTCACCATCTGGATTGGAGGGGTCGGCGTCCGTGGCCTCCTTCCCGCTGCTGTGTGCCAGCGAGTTGAGGGCCAGTCTGGAGACAGGTGCGGGGTGAAGGGGGAGGTCACAGGGGGGGGCGGCCGGCTTGGCCGGGACCTTCTGCTCGGGTGGGACCCAGCGAGGTATCTCGGTGACGCCCTCAGCTATGAGCTCATTCAGATAGTACTCAATCACCTCCTTGCCCTAGTGGTGAAAAGCAGTGGGCTCCTGGTGATTAGACAGCCCTTACGGAGGAGTCCAAATCAAATCAAACAGCTTTTTGTAAGTTGTCACGTCACTCGACACTCAGCGGACTGTAGGGGAACGAAACGCTTATGTGCAGCCAACGGAAAATATGCCACACGGCAGCAATGAACAGCGTGCAACTTCAGAAAGACACACAGCACTGTGCAAAGTCTCAGGGAGTCAAAGAAAGTGTTAAAAGCTATTAATCTGGGTAGTCAGTGTTCACTAGTGGCCAAAATTGTGGAAACACTTCAAATTTTTTGAGATTGCAGAACATTATTCCAGTTACTCCAATTACTTATTTAATCAACAAATGTATGATATTTGTAAATATTCTTTGTTTTTAAACATCACCGCCAATATTCTTGTAGTAGTTTTTAAAGCATAATACCAAAAATGCTAGCTGTTTCCACAATTTTGGCCACTAGTGCATATTTTCACAGAAAAAAACACGTAATTTAACATTAAATTCTGTCCTCCAAGACTTTACTAATATCTTGCTAGATGGCCAGGAGAACACAGCTTCCGGCCGTGGTTTTTGAGGGGATGCGCGTTGGGGAATGATTTAATGCACGCGCATCCTGGCGTGCTGCCACAGTCTCGCTGCCCGATTACCGCTGTCACCTGCGTACGGCAGAGCTCTGTGAAGCGCCTCACCTGGGACGACCCGCCCTACTGAACCGAGGTCCTCCAGGAGCGCGAACCCTTCAAAGCCCTCATTAATCCTCTCATTAATCAAGGCTGGAGTATAAAACCCTCCATTCCTTACCTGACTGGCATCATAACATATTTTCCTGCCATTCGCTCTCTCCGGGGCCACATAACGACTGGCTAACGATGTCATTACTCGGCTTCATTATCGCTACGCGTGAAAACGTCTTTCTCGAATTCATATCTCAAAGTACACAGCTTCCGTAACGCTGCAGTGAGTGCATAGGACACACCACTGGGATTTTTACATAAATTTACATTTACATTTATTAGTTTTACTTTGCCAAAAATGCGATGTGGAGCTGAGGCAGATGATACATCGTAATCATACAGCTTCCACTGAGTGAGCAGTGACTAGTGCAAGTTAGCAAGAGCAGAAAAAAACATTACAAAACCAGTGTTACCAACTTCCATCAGCTGGCTGGCATGAGATTTTCAATTTGTGACAGTCTGCACACTCATTTACATGTATATAACAGTTTCATTACCCTGTAAATAATCTGTAGGGTTTGCAAACTGCCCTAGCGCTATTGATGTAGCTAATTGTATGACGTTTATAATGGAATAAAATAGATTTGCTCTAAGATTTCTTGCGTAAGTTAAAGCATGAGTGTCATGCCAGATGTGTGAGAACATGTTTTTTGTACAGTTTTTGCAAATGGTAAGAGAGTATCTCTCTGATATATACACAAACAAAACACCTACGATCAACCAAATTAGCTATGTTGAGGCCTGAGCAGAATTAACCCAGCTGCTAAATGTGCCTTATTGTGAATAAACACTTGTGGATAATTGCATGGAAATTTGGATAATTATGGCAGGTTAGTGGATGTGTAGAATCTAAGCCTGGGATATAAAATAGAACAGTGTTCGGCTACAGTTGCTATGACACACAGCCCTCGGCGCTGACTGTGCCTCTGACAGGCGGCCCGGAAATCCGACACAATCATCGGCGCCGCAGACGGACCCCGTTCTGTCAGAGCCCGGCTTGACAGGCAGCCTGAGAATGCCGACTGTGCTTGTTCTGTAGCCAGTCGCGGCCTGATCAAAGGCATAAAAGCCCCCGCCCCCCCCCCCCCCCGACTGCCTAAAAACACCCATGGTTTTGCTTTTGTCAGATGACCTGAATAATCTATAATTTTCCAGATAGTTTTTCGACTAGGTAAGTTTGGCCAAACTTATTTGTTGTCCTGACCTGTTTGATTTGGGTTGAATGTACTTCGTTTGACGGCAGCCGGATGACGATTACATACCGACGCACCCTTCAAAGCGCTCGCAGCCTTTATCACAACGACTGAAACTGCTATTTAGTGGATCCATCACAGTGCCATTTAGCCGTTTAATGAGAGCTTTTCGTGCTGGTGCTGAGCTGAGGGTTTTCGCCTCCGCGGTGCGTCACACCGTAATTACCCGCTTGATGTTGGCTGTGTACTGCTTCATCGCGATCTTCTCCACTGTGTTCTCGAAGCCGAAAAAGGACTTGATATCCAAGGAGGCTGATTGCTCAAAGCACGTCCACTCCTCATTCTCAGGGTGAACCTGTGAGCAAAATGGAATAATGAACGGATGCAGGTGCACGCACTGAGAAAAGCTCTTGTGCCGTGGACGCAAACGAGGGCCTCATCCTAAACTCACTCTTCCCTCCACTGTTACCTAACACGCCCACGCACAGGAGTCTCACACATTCATATCACCACGGTGACACAACTTCCAAGAAGTCCAATCCGATGGATACGTTGAAACACAGGATTCTGGTGGCTGGTGCACGCTAACCCCTTTCCCAGTGGGGGGGGGGGGGTGATGACCCTTGATGCCTGTGGATTGACACAGCTGCCTGCTCTGTGAATATGCACCATCAGGGGTTACCCAAGCTGAAGCCCAGGGGCCTCCGCTAAATAGGGGCCTCAACTAACCTTGTTTAATAAAATTTATAACCCCTCCCCTTCCATTCAACAACTTTTTACATCACTACCATGCTACCCTGGTCGACAACTAGAACATCATAGACATCAGCAGAGGCAGTGTTAATAGCCCAGTGTTAATAGCCCAGTGTTAATAGCCCAGTGTTAATAGCCCAGGGTCTCTAGCCATGTTAATGTGCCTCTACATGCCATCCAGCCGTCGTGAGCTTGCGGTGCGTCAGTGGCAGTGTGTGTGTGTGAGGACTTCCTTCATCCATAGCACAATGTAACGCAAAAGAAACCCCCAGTCCTCAATACAATGTAGCAAAATGCTTCCTGCTGCCCCTAACTGCATCTTATGCCGGATGGAATGCTACGTTGGATTGTCCAGAACGCAGGCAGTGAGGGGGGGAGAAGGGGAGGGGTTCAAGTGGTCCCTGTCGCTCTCAGAACCGACGGACAAACACGCTGCCAAGCACACACAACCCGAATCTATTTGGAGCTTCTGTTCTCTTTCAAACAGGCAGTAAATTCAAGCCGAGGCATTTTTAACGAGTCTGGAGCTTCGGGGGACACAGAACAGAGGCAGCCGGCAGTGACTCGGTATTCAGAGACGAGTCGTTTGCGTCCCGGAGGCTCCGCGTGGAAAATACAGCTTTAATTCAACAGTCATAACCGAAATCTGAACGTCGCACCTCCTCCCCGGGCATGTGGTCACGCCCTCTCAGATTTATGCGAATGTCGTGGCCTTACGATACCAGTATGAGGGGGCAGACACTCTGAGCTACACTCCAAATACAGCTACTGACACAGCCTCCTGAGACCCAAGGAAAAAAGTGTCCTTCAATTTTAGGTTATTTGTCTTTGGAGGAAATGACATCTTACAATTTAGATTTTTTTCAAATTAATTTTTATTTTTAATTTCACAGTATGTCCTCTTTAGTGTAAAAGAGGAATAAATATGTTTCCTTACATCAGTGAAAAGATAGATGCAAAAACAAAATGTCCACTACAATGGACATAAATGAATGACTGGGGTCTCAGGAGGATAGAGGCCTTTCCGTCTGGGAAGAGAGGAGGGCTAGTTAGCCGGAATGATGTCACAAGGGGACTCACGCTGTAGCTACATTTCTCGAGAACTGTCACCCTGCTGGCGAAGGTTTCATTATGGGCCTCGATGAGCAGCGTCCTGTCCTTCCAGTTGAGGGTGTTCTTCTGGATGAAGTAGACAAACTCCACGCCGGCGATCTGCCAAAGGAAGGGAGGCAGGCGATTCACAACGCGGACAGTCAGATTCGCCAGTCGCCATTAAGCAGTGTGAGAGGCTGCATCAGTCTTCCGGATAAAGATTTCAATAATAATCTACATGCATAGAAGAAAAACCAATGATTATTGGAGATCTGTGCACATCGTTCAGGTACTTTCAAAGAAAGCTGTCAATACTACCGGTACCTGATAAATTAAAGGCCCATTATAATTCAGCCAAAACACGGTGATTCTTAAAGGGGATGGACATAATCCAGCCATGTGGTGGAAAATAGGTTCATTAGAAGAGCAACCCAATACTGTCTGTACCCTGGGCTATGCATCATAAGTAATTAACCTAAACAGAGGGAGGAACAGCATCTATTATTAATATACACGATGCATATCTGACATGCCTGAACTGAGCCCCGACCTTAATACACCTGAGAAAGTGCCCCCCTTCCCCAAGGTAAATGGTGCTTTTGTGCATGTGCATTATTAACAGCAAGAGGAATGAATATATTTGCGATGGCTGATCTCTTTCATATTCAGTGACAGTCTGCAGACTCATCTTTCCATTCCCTCTTGTCTAACACACGGAGAGAGCGGGATCGATGTGCTGAAAGTGCGAGCCCAGCCCCAACGAGCGCTGCTGGGCGCGTGACAGATGGGGGTGGGTTCGTACCTGCAACTGCCTGTCCAAACGGTTTAATCTACGGGATCATTTACACGGAAATTACTGGAATTGTCGAGTGAGCGATGACAGACGCCTCCTTCATGTTAGTTTGCCTGCCTGAAGCGGAGGCTTATGTCATTATGCTGTGAAAAACATGGGTGCAGTAACGGGGTTTTTAACGTAACTGTAAGTTAAATAACTCATTTCGGTTACATGCTGCAGATCCTAAAAATAAAACAAACTAACTGACCACTTTCTCCGGAGCCCAGTGCTGCTGGTCCACAGACTGGCACTGATACACGGCCAGTATTCCGATTTGGGGGAGTGGGTTCATTTCTAAAAAATACACCACAAAGGTTTGGGAGTGTGTGTGGTTCTGTGTCTGTGGTCAGAAGGCTGTTGGTTCAAATCCTGCCCTTGGCAGAACAAGGCCCTTAATACCAGTTGCTCCAGAGACTGGCTGATCTCCAGAGACTGGCTGATCTCCAGAGACTGGCTGATCTCCAGAGACCTGCTTTCTCAGTTGTATATCACTTCGAATAAACCAGTCTGCTAAATAAATGTAAAATATAGAGGCACGCAGTGTGAAATGAGACCACTGAAGTGGCATGCCCCCCCCCCCATACCTTTTTTAGCAGGCGCGGGGCATCTACGTTGAGCTTGCAGCTGCGTTCGATGACGTGCAGGGAGCTGTCATTGCTGATGGCCTCACTGAGGACCTCGCTGCTCACGAACACGGGGATTTGGGGGCAGGTGGGGAAGCGCTTCTCGTACGCCTGCGAGGGGGGGACAGACACCGGCGGTCAGCTCCCCTGAGGCAAAGCGCCCCCCGCAGGCCTCTGAGGGAACCGCGGCTGTTCCTGAGAAGCGCAGCTGCTTTGCTGAGACGTGGCGGCACGCGGGAAAAAGTTTGGGTTTGCAGGGTGTGCATTTCCAGCGTGACCCACATAAGGATGCCAAACAGCGCCCGCCCCCCCAACCCCCCCCCGCGCTCGGGCGGCTCGGCTTATCATATGACAACAGCCAATTTCATAAGCAAGTGATACTGCACCTTACAGTACAGATTCCCAGACAGAATAAAAGAACAGGAAATAACATTTCTGCCCGCACCTTTATGATTTTGGATGGCATCTGTACACAATTAAATTTCATTTAATTCATTCAAGTCTTAATCTATCCATTCATCCACTTATCCTGGTCAGAAGGGTTGGGGCTGGATGCACAAACCTGACCTGCTCAGATTACTCGCTGCAGAATCTATTCAAATCCGATTTAACTGGGTATAGAGCTGCAGGTTTCATTGACTTCCAATAAACAGCATACCCAACACACGCGTGTCATTACCATGTCACTAATAAGTTGCTTTTTTCAATTACACTACATTTCCATTGAATTTTTTTTTCAGTTTTATGTTCCACTGTTTCAGGTATTTCCCCTTTTGTGCAGGATTTTAAACTGAGTAATTAAATTTAGCCAGCTTTTGGGTGGCAGAGGGAGTTACTGGAGCGTTTGACCTGAACGATTGTTCCTCTGGACGTTGAGTTCCTCCAAGGTACACGGCCTCCCGTTAAGGTCTTGGTCGCAGGCTAACCCGCGGCTTCTGTGCTCACACGCCCACAGCATGCCTTCCGGTAAACAAATCGCTCCCCACATCAGGACCAGAGGGACGGCCCCCTGAGCTGCGGAATCCCCAAGCTGGGATGCGAGGTGCTGACAAGCTCATTAAACGCACAGGATGTCGTCCTTGGTGCCGGGACTGATGCAGTGGCCTCTGAGGCAGGGGGCACTGCTGGGGGGGGGGGGTTGGCATCAAGACCTGCGGCAACGAGCGAGCTGTCCTCAACCTGATTTACTCCCCAGCACAGCGGTAAATGCTGGGCAAGCCTGGCAGCGCCTGGGGCTGGCCGTAGACGGACGGCCAACACCGCGCTGGCGCGTCTCTGGTGATTTACACACCGCTGGCTAAAGCCTCACTCTCTGCTGACGTTAGACAGATTAACGTGACGGGTCCCTCACCGAGCCGGGAACTGCACTGCCGTGCTGAGACTCGCAGATAAAGTCTGGCAGCAGGGATTTTACAGCACTGACGCACACTGTGCTTGACGGGGGAATTATGCGTCCTTACATAATGTGGCACCGCGAATTTAAATCCTCCTGTGGTCCCCAATTTGAAGAATAGAAGGATCCTCTCATAAAGCAGCCGCTGTCCAACCCACGGGCTGCCTGCCTCCGTACCTCACGTCAGCAAAACATGGGGCTACACCAATAATTATCGGTGAGTCTACACAGCCCATTTCTGTATGGATAACAACAAGGGGAGAGCCCAAGACTTTTTTTAATAGTGTTTTTTATAGGTGATACCATTAGCCAATAGCATGTTTTGAATTGGTGATTGACAGACGCAGGGGGGAACTTCAGGGGCCAATCAGCTTTCAGCTGGGCCAGTGGCCCTGTAGCCCCGCCCCTATATTCTGTCTTTCCCTGTAGAGAGCACCAGGTCCCCTATTAAAGTTTAAAAGTGTACCCCTTCACCAATGCACGCCATCTCCAGGCGGGCAAAGCTGCCAGCCACAGCTCTATTAATAGTGTAAGATAAACGGCTCAGCGTTTCCGGCACCCCACAATGTGCCAGCCACCCCCCAAAACCAGTCGCAAGTAGTTAGCGAGGGCGAGAAAGATCCGGCCTCCGTTTAACTTTGCTGGGGTCATCAGCTATCAT
>JAODJU010000095.1:23915513-23940590 GCA_026776725.1 Gnathonemus echidnorhynchus | reverse complement strand
GCCCAGCCCCCCCCCCCCCCCCCCCCAGGGGAATGACACGAAGGTCCAGGACGCTGCACTAAACCAGAGAGAGGACACAGCGATACGGCCCATGTGCTTTTCTAATTAGGAAAATCGATACGCGTGACACTATAGTCCGAATGCCGCAGCCCACAAAAGACCCGCTTCATGCTGCTGGGGTCTTCAGACGTCTAATTAAAAACGTTCAACCCTCTGTGAAGAAGCGGCGCAAGGATGAGCCCAGTGTGGCCTGCAGGGGGCGCTATCTGTGATGCAGTGTGTCACTTGAAATGACGGAACATCTTAACCGTGGGGGACAGGCTGCTGATTCGGGGCAGTGGGACGGTGAGCCTGAGTGGGGGGTGAGACTGCTTCACAAACACGCCCATCCGGAACTAAGCATTACTAACAAACCCCTCCTGATACTAAACATTTGGACACTGTGCCAGTGATCAGAAGGTTGTTGGTTTGAATCCTGGGTTCAGCAGAGTGATTTAACCATTAGGTCCCTGACAGTCTGACCCTGCTTTCTCAAAAAGAAAAATCATTGCTTTGGATAAAAGCATTTGCTAAATATGTAAATGTAAAATTACACAAGCAGGAAATGGTATTTAAAAAGCAAGGCTAATGTAAAATGAATATCAATCTGAGATTCTACCACATCACTCCCCACATATAACAAATACTACAAGCAGCCATTAAACGAGGCGACCGGCTCAGCTTTCGGTGTAGCGTGCGGGTTAGTCTAAAACACAGCTATTCAAAAACACATGAGCAAGGCGTTGCTGTCACATGAGACCAGGCTCCGGCACGCTTGCTAAAGCCTTCTGGGAATATTAATAGCAACTCTTCTCTTGTTTTAAAACAGCAGCGGGATGGCTGACTGCGAGGGCAATCGGTGCATGGGGGACAGAGACAACCATGCAGGGAGGAAATTGCAAACACGCGAAAACATACCAGGAAATCACGTGCGACATTCCTGCTTAATTCCATTATTCTGGATCAGTCCAAGAGCTCTTCAACATGCTAGATCCTTTATTGTTCACATTGCCATGTAAAGTCTAATGGCTTAATGGTCAGGGAACTGTGCTTGTGATCAAATGGCTGCTGTTCCTAATCCTCAGCCAGTAAAGCACCCCAGAGGTACCCTGAATGAGGCACTTCCCCCACACCCCTTATGAAAATTCACTATGGTTTTTATGCAGGAACCATAGTTTTACTATGGTACCTCATGGTACTTTGGTACTACCCATAGTATTAACATGGTTTGGAAAGACCATGGTAAAACAAAGACCATGGTAAAAAAAAAACCATGGTAAAGACCATGGTAAAACAAAAACCATGGTTTATGACCAAGATTATACTAGGGTTTAACTGTAGCGAAACCATGATAAAACCATAGTCATGGTTTCCATAGTTACCCAAAAAACCATGGAAAACGGCAAATCATTGTAAACCATGGTAATTTAATCATAGTAAAACCATGGTTAACTTTCGGAAGGGGCTCTGCTGAGGTGCTAAACAATAGCTGCCCATTGTCCTGTCACATATGGGCTAAATGCAGAGGACACATTTTTGGGGTCGCCATGCGTCTTGTGATGAGGTAAAAATAAGTCAAAATATAAAGCTTATAAAATGTAAAGCTGTAAAATGTAAAGCTTTAAAATGTAAAGCTTTAAAAGCACCTGTTCAACATAAATAAAGAGTCATATATAATTTTGAAATTCAGTGGAATTAAGAACTGATGATTTCTGATTAGATGTGAGATTTACAGGCCCGTTAAACACCAGATAACTGACCGGCGGGAAACCGGATACATGTGGGGGGGTTGTGGCTATGAGGGGCAACCCGCCCTGACCGACGGGCTTCCTGCGACCACGCCGCGCCGCCAGCGGGAGGGAAGCACGGCGCGCGTCACTGCGCGGAATCTTCCGGAAACCCTCCGGATTCAGGTCACGGCATCACGGCCGCTCGGCAAGGTCGTCAAGGACAACCATGGATGGGGGGAGGAAGAGAACCAAGAAAATGGGTCAGGCGAGCTCAGCCCCTCGATGCAAAGCTTTACCAGGAGGATAATTATAGAGCTTGTGCATTACAAGCAGCCCTGTTCCTCATATTACTGAGCTGAAACCCTCACAGACAGCCATATGGATTACACAGCCTTGTGGCCTCAGAAGAGTGTCGTAGCTTTCAGGCAGGAGACATGTTTACAAATATAAACAAATAACCGATGCAGACCCTGGCTAACACACCTGCAGACAAGCCAACGGCAAAAAAAATAAAATAAAATACAATCACACTTGAGGTACTCTTTTCACACAGAAACAACGCCATCTCAAAAATACTAAGTGAGACATCCTATCCAACACAATATTTCCACCACGCTTGTGGTGGCTGCAAAGCCGACGAACAAGAACAGGAAAAACGAAATACAATAATCTGGCTTGATAAAAGGATATCAGTGGACAAATTGAAAGCCTTGTCATTTACTAACATAAAAGGCTGAATTAAATTACCATGTAGTGCGGCATCAATTTAAGTGGATCTCTTCCTGACATACAATCTGCTCTTGGACGTAAGACAATTAAACCCTACTTTTGTCAAACGATCTTCGACGGAGCCTTTGCCCGTCTCAGGTTTCCTGCAGTCATTTAGCGGACGGACACCAGCAGGTACCCCAGAACTGCTACATGGCTACATGCTACCCCGCTGTATTTTTGGGGAATCGTAAAAAACACCAAACCTCCGTCACACTCAGTTGGTACAACAGGGGTCAGGAACAATACTGGGATATTTTTAGACTAAATCATCACTAATTATCTTTTACAAATACAGCGATGCCTGGAATTAAAGACGAGGTTAAAAATTCACACCCTGGAGGTGCGCTTCTGTCCTCCCATTGCCCTCTGCTTGTGCACCATGATGGCTGACCTCAAGCAATCGCGGCTCACCGCTACGGAGAACAATCGCCTTCACTCAGACTCGACGCCCTTGACTCTCAGCGCACAGTGAGCTCACTGTAGGGCCCCCGAGCGCGGTGCGTGGGGGCGGCCAGCAGGGAAATGCTGAAAAATGGCATTTCTAAGACCACGGTGGAGTAAGATTCCATGCATATCCTCCATATGCCCCTAGCCCACCAGGAGCCAGTAAGCAATGCCAATCACCAGGCTTGTACTTCCTGCTATTCACACTGCAGCGACCTGCTATGAGCTGTGGGCAGCATGGGATGGCTGCCGGAATTTTCCACAGCATATCACACAGATACTGCAGAGTGACATGATAGAAGTGCCACAAAGTACCTGTCTGACAGTAACTTAACCAGCCTCACAGTGCTTGTCTAAATATGAAAATGACAAACTGCCCATTTTTAGTACAAGTAACAAAGCATCAAACACATTTTTTCCCGACATTCCTTAAATGTTTCATTTTGCCTACTCATAAATATTCAACGTAACTTGCGAAAGGTGTTTCAGCAGATAAAATGATTCCACCTTTAATAAACGCTTTGCATATCTAATGATTAATTTTACGCTTCCGGCTATCCGTGTGTAACAGAAACGCATGATTGTTATAGCCTATTTACGCTAGCAATATCCATAAACTGTTGAACGATGCTGATAAGCAGAGTGACAGATATTTATAACAATGCCTACACATATTTGTTATGTGCCTTTAAACATTTCCTACAACTGAACTCAGAAATCTCAGCCTTGGTAGAACAAACCCACAGAAATCCATCCCTGATTAGACTAATTGTTATACTAAGTGATGTATGTAATACTTAATAGTTATTACTGGTTATATGTCAATTAGTTGTAATTGACCATTGGCTATTTAGTAAAGATGATTTTTCTTTGAAGGTAGATTAAAGTAGAGAGTAAAGAGTAACGTCATAATCAATTAATTGTCCGTAAATGCAATAATGTTGAGATCATACTGACATTTAACATGTGGAATCATTAGAAAGTATTTAGTAAATGGTAAGCGCTTTCTTAGAAGTTTGAAAAATATATACTTGAATTCAATAACTGCATGATGTCTGGAGTGAGGAATGCACGCAGAAGCAATATGATGAGCCTTTCGCTAGAATCCACTAAATGCGGCCAGGAAAGCTCGCACGCGGCACTGCCTATATCACGCTGCATGCAAATGCAAATGAGGCGCAGTGAATGACGAGCGGGTAGTGAGGGAGCGCGGAAGCCATTTGCGGGGCAGCTGGGAGGCCCCTGGGCACCGGGGCGGAAGCGGGACTGCGCTGGTACAAAGTGCCTTTTGTGCTCGTGCATTTAGCGCTAAATGGTCCTCATAGACCGGTGCGATACATCCGACACTCCATTAGACGGGAGGCGTATAAGACATGAAGAACAACGGCCAGTCAGATTATTAATGTTATTATTGTTATAGCACCCATCCGTCCGCATCTGCTCATCTAATCTTCTCGTCCATGGTCTTAGAGTCTAGCAATTTTCATATTCTCAAATAATAATAATAATAATAATAATAATAATAATAATAATAATACACGTCACACAGCTGAAGGATCACTCGACACTTACCGCCATGACCATTTCAAAGGAGTGCTTATACACTCTGACTGGAGACTGATACTTCTGCACCATTTTCACGCTGGAGGAGCTAAAAGAGACAAAATAAAGAAAGACGTCAGCGGGAGATGCTCTGCGTTTCCTCTCGGCGCACTGATACTGTCCTGCGGCCGTGCCAACTGCAGGCTTCTCTCCAAAAACCACTGTGCCTGACGCTGCCAAGGTCTGCAGTTTAACCACAGTGTTTAGCTAAACAACTGGAACACTGACATACAGGATACATCGTTCATTTGAATATGCGATGCCAACTTAACATTAAGTGTGTCTTAACTACGCTATTAGGAATCATGCTCAAATTGCCCTTTGTTTTAACCTGAAGAGGTTGCCCAACAGCACTGTATACCTGTGGTTTCGTGTTCCTGCTGGTAAGCTGTCAGGGCTCAGCTTGTCTATGGCATTGAAATTATACAGGGATCATCTGCACTTGATAAAACTTCTAACCCCTCCTTGCACGGGAAACCCTGCAGAACTCCGTGAGACCTCAAATCCCACTGCTCTCTCACAAAACTGATACAAAGGTCAGATTGCGTCTTGGCAAACGGCGGGTACATACGAATAAACGGGCAACTCAACTGGGCAAAATGCTATAGTCACGTTTCTATGCACTAAATCATAGTAATACATTATAACTCCCACTCGTTCTGTGGTGCAATTAACCAAGACAATGGATGTTGGAGCGGTGAATCAGTGATACTGCAGAACAAGTCACGCTTATCCATATTTTCAATGAGCTAATGTTTGGCTTATTCTGTCCATGAACGTTTCTGGTGGTTCCATAACGGTGTGGAATGGAGAAGAGGACAGTACACCCTATTCTGGATACAGTTACATCCGGCATGAGTGTTCTAGTCCACAGGTCATATGTTGTCAGTGTTGACTTGAGAAGGACATGGACAAGGTTAAACATGTTCTATCCCCCTTCCCCAGTTAGCTGCCCACAGTAAGCGCGACCCCCTTCAAGGAGATGATAGCCAGGGTTCATGCCAGGTTCCCCAGTTCTCTTAAAACAACTTTATACTTCAGTAAAACGCTCAATGACTTAAATTAACGTCACCGCGTGAAACTTTCCGCTTCTCGAGCATGCTTATACGCAATCAAAATAGATTATATACAATGTGTAAATATTTAAAAACTGGTTGCAAAGCATGAATACTCATACTGAAAGGAAGGAATTAGGAATGAATAATTCTAAAATTCCTTACCTTTCGACTCCAAGAACTGGAGATGCAACACACTCAGTTTATGATCCTATAGTCTATATAAGTAGGTTTTAACATGGTACATGCACATTGGATTTGTGACCGCGTGTATGATTTTACAAAATACAACAAATCTCAGTGTAACTCACTCAGGACGAAATGTATCGCCTTTTCCACTAAAAATAGCTAGGAAAGTGATCGGTTAATTCCCAAACTTGCTATGATTGCTACAACTCAGCGCAAAGGTTATATGTGCGTGACATGTTTCCATAATCCTCAGCCTTCACTTTATTTTGGGAGCGCAAAATAATATATACGCGTAGACTTCCTTTTTTAGACAGTGAAGAAAATGGATCAGTAAATACGACGAATTGCAGTTATTGTCATTCTATTTATAAATGCGACAAAAACGGCGTGACTAACCAATAGGGTGAGGTTACAAAACATTTTTCTTTGGTTTAAAACAATACAAAATATCACGAGAAAGATACATTTATCACCTGCATTTACCACCAGCGTTTTTGCCTCCGTGCACTTCGAATCATGCATTTTAAAACCCTAGGAGATATCTGTGCAGCCTCTATAGGTGCAGAACCGGTAGAGTAGATGTAGTTAGGATCAAAAGCATAGAATAACATTGTAACGCATTAATGCAAAAATACTACTTAAACAAAGGTCTTACCTGGCTTTAAAGGGTGGCTTTCAGGCACCATAAAATTCCTCCCTTAAATTAGGACGTTGCGGTTCATAGATGAATCATACTCATTGCAAGGTTATTTAGTATTCGTATTACTTTCGGTTTGCAGACTGCAGATTGTCAGTAAATTACAGTTTATTTTTTTAGGAGTTAGCTAATCTTTAAGCGTCTTCATTCATGACATGCTTTTCATTCATGTTAAATCCTGTTATCGGTTTATTTAACGAGAATCGTTAACACACGCAAAGATGAAGCCGATTCACAGTAAAGTGATACGTGCTATGCAATCATTAGATTAGGTATAAATAAACGAAAAATAAATGCATGTAGTTACCTAGCTTTCGCCAAATAATTTCACGAAAGGGTCTCGAAATATGACGCATTGGACAACTAGTCAGCCATAAGAGCAGGGATTTGTTTCAGATCTTGTAACCTGCTATTGCAACGCCTTGAAGATGTTTGCAATCTATACCCTCTTTCCTTCCTGCATTATAGTGAATGCTGAGCCCCTCCACCGGCCACCACGCTTTGGCCGCCTGTCACCGCTCAGTTTTACCGTGATGTCAGCGACAGAATTAGTCTTAATACCCACGACTACCAGCGCCCCCAGGCGGCCACTCCCGCGCTCTGCACTGCGGCCCGCTTCTTAAGACGAGTCCGAGCGTTATTTATATTTTATTACATTTTATACGTTGGTTTGTAGCATAAAGCACACGCACACATATGTAGTACTTCTGAACCAATCAATAAATGGAATAATAAAATACAAGTTCTGTTCTCCCTCACAACGCCGGTCGTAGCCCATGTGGCGCCCAAGGCGAGCATCACAGTCAGCGCCCTGCTCACCCCTCGACCCCCGACAGCTACAGCAAAATAAACCTGCAGACGGTAAGAGTAAGAAAATGGATATTGTTCAATATTTAATAATTAGTACTACGAGTAAAATCATAATTATTTTATTATTAGTATTAACACTGCTATTACTAATAATAATTCACTACGTAACAAATCTTTATTTTATTTTTGTTCCTGGCTATACAGTGTGTTTTCCTAATCCCTTAGAAAATGGCTCTTGTTCCACAAAATCTTTGCTTCTGTGATCAGGACAATGATATTTTTAAATTTATCTATTTTCGCAAACATTTTCAATTCACATTCAATGCTGAGTAGACTTCCAGAATATTCTAGAGCTTAGAGAACTGTCCAATAAAGTCTAGAATTGGCCAGAATTTTCTATAACTTTCTGGAAGTTTTTAAAACTTTCTAGAATTTTCCGAGACTGCCCAGTAGCATCAATAGAAGTATAGAAGTGCGGCTGCCTGAAATAAACATTTCAGTTTATATTATTGCAAAGTGACAGAAGAGTGAATACCAATATTATTTTGGATGGCATGAAGAGGCTGATTGCACCCAGCAGATGCATTTTGCTACATTTGTGGACATTTATCAAGACAAGAACGAAAAAGTACTTGGTGAAAGCCTCTGTTAAGATGTATGAGGTTTACAAGGCATCGGGGATCAAGACAAGCCATGGGCACCTCATTTCACATGCGAACATTGCAAGAAGACTCTTGAAGGCTGGTACAGGGGAGAAAAAAGAGCAATGAAGTTTGCTATCCCAAGTATTTGGTGGGAACCAACTGACCACTCCAACAACTTCTACTTCTGCATGGTGGACCCTTCCAAACGTCAAAGTGGCAAGCAGGCACCTCCAGTCATGTATCCAGACATCCCTTCTTCCATCGCCCCGGTACCACACTGCCCTGAGCTCCCCATTCCCACCCATCTGCAGAGTGATCAACCATCTTCAGCAGAGAGCAGCCAGTCAGACAGTGAAGAAGATATTGCAGATCACGATTTCACAGACATGGCTGTGGAGAGAAAGCCATACTTCCCCAACCAGAAAGACCTCAACTGATCAGAGACCTTGGTCTTACAAAGTCCAATGCTGAGCTTCTGACATCTAGGCTCAAGAAGTGGAACTTGGTGGATGAAGATGTGCAAGTCACAAATCAGAGAAAGTGTCACGAACGTATTTCCAACTACTTCAGTCACCAGGATGGGCTGTGCTTCTGCAGCAATGTGGCTGGTCTATTCGAGGCAATAGGGATCACCTGTAACCCAAATGAATGGCGCCTATTCATAGACAGCTCAAGCCTCAAAGCTGTGCTGCTTCATAACGGGAACCAGTACTCTCCCTGTGGCTCACTCTGTGCACCTGAAAGAGGACAACGCCAAGATGTTGCTGAATTACTTGAAGTATGACGACTATGGCTGGGAGGTCATTTGAGACTTCAAAATGGTGGCATTCCTGATGGGCCTGCAAGGCGGTTTCACAGAGTTTCCTTGTTTTCTTTGCCTCTGGGATAGCAAGGACACTCAGGTGCACTATCACAGAAGGGATTGGCCACAGCGGACCGAGTTCTATGTGGGGAAGAATAATGTCAATTGGAATCCGCTGGTCGACCCTCGGAAGGTGCTGATGCCACCACTGCCCATCAAGTTAGGCCTCATCAAACAATTTGTCACGGCTTTAGATGAGGAGTCAGCAGCTTTCAAGCACCTCCAAGATCTCCTTCCAAAGCTGTTGGAGGCAAAGGTCAAAGCTGGTGTCTTTGTCGGACCACAGATAAAGAAAATCATAGAATGTGACGATGTGAGAAGCTGAACAGGAAGGAGAAGCAGCTTGGAGCAGTTTTGTTGCAGTGGTTCATGGATTCCTGGGCAATCACAAAGCTGAAAACTATGAGCATCTGGTTCCGACTCTCATAAAAACACTACAAAATGGGATGCAGAACGTCCCTGAAAGTCCGTATCCTCGATGCTCATCTTGCCAAATTCAAGGGAGCTTACTCAGAAGAGCAAGGCGAGCGCTTTCACCAGGATATAAAGGACTTTGAACGTCGTTACCAAGGACAATATAATGAAAACATGATGGGGGACTATTTGGGGGCTTGTTCGAGACAGCGATTTGCCATGTCTCCACAAATCTAGAAAATTTGCTAATTTCTGTATCATACTGAGTCGTTTTGACTGTATTTGTGTAGTCGCCAGCAGGTATTGTTCGTTCTCTGACTGTACGTATGAACACAAAAAATTTGCCTGCTCTGTCTCTAAATATACGTGGTCATAAAAGCAGAGTTTGCGATAAATATAGCCATTTTCCCAAAGGCTTTAAACATAAGCAGTTGAAATAAAACACTTGGAAGACAAGAACAAAAAATGTGTTACGTAGTGTACAATCCATCCACTTCATCATTTTCTGTACGCGCTTATCCTATTCAGGGTTGTGGGGGGGGTCCGGAGCCAATACCATAAGCTATGGGTGCAAGGCAGGGAATAAACCAGAATGAGGCACCATCCCGTCAAAGTGCTAATAATAATAATAATAAAAATAATAATAATAATAATTCATTGGTTCTTGATCCTGGAAGTCTGCGCGTCTGGTGTTCCTATCCAGTGTCCCTGGCTCTGCCTCGTGTCCTGGCGCCATGTGCCCGTCCCCTCGTCTGATCTCTTGTGTTCCCTCCCCGGCCCACCTGGCGTGCCTTTGGGGGGGTACTGTCAGATCCAGCGCTGCCCTGCTTGTATGATCCCAGCGTTTCCCTCGAGAGCGGCTTCTAATCAGCCGTGCCTGAAGCTTGTTAGTCTTACCTCTTGTTCCTGTCCTCTTGTTCCTGTCCTCTTGTTCCTGTCCTTTTGTTCCTGTCCTCTTGCTGCCTTACGTTTACTCCTTTGTTAGTCATGTATACAGGGGGTCCTTGGGTTATGACTCCCATAAAAACTTAAAAAGATGAGACGTGTTTTGGCTTACGGCGTTACCCTCGTGCTTATGGACTAAGTGGGTGATCTAGTCTAGTTGAGCGCGGCGGAAGAATAGGCAGTAACGCGGGGTATGAGTGAGGAAGTTGGCGCCCCCACCCAGTACGCTTACCTACGCCATTTTGGACTGTTAAAAGCGTAAGTGTTCCGTTTATGAAGAAGAAAGCCATCACGATGGAAGTGAAATTAGACATTGTAAAGAGATCAGAGAAAAGGGTGTGTTTCAACACACCAACATTTGGGTTACGTCACTGTCGTAGGAACGGAACTATGTCGTAACCCAAGGACACCCTGCATTAGTGTCACTTAGTCCTGTGCTCCCTCTTCGGTCATTGTTTCCTGTCTACATTCCTACGATCCTGCCTGTTCCCTGCAACAAACACTTCTGCGAGGGCTTTTCCTTTTTTTTGATGCCATTGCAACATGCTCCCCTTGTAATACCATCGTTTGACGGCCCTATTAACAGTCTTTGCTCCCTTTGAAATGTTAGTCTTTTTCTTGTCGCCACATCACTTAAAATGGGTTTTTTTTTCTTCGTTATGTCCTGTTAACCTAAACACATCCTTGACACTAAGTTGGTGCCCCCTCAGATACTGGCACCCGGGTTGACCAGCCCGGCATTCCGGCAGAGACGTTCATGTGTGCTTGTGTGTTGCTTCATCTAAAGACCAGTATGAATTAAAGCTGTAAGGTGACCATGTAACCCATAATTGTGCAGAATGTAACTTAGTATACAATCGCAAAACCATATACATAGCCAGGTAAAAATCACAAGACATTCATGTGCGTATAGATCAAATTTATCATTTCGTTATCTTCTTTCGGTTGCTCCCGTTAGGGGTCGCCACAGGTAATCATCTGTTTCTATTCCTTCCTGTCCTCTGCACCTTCCTCTCTCACCACATCCATAAACCTCCTCTTAGATCCTCCTCTTTTCCTCTTGCCTGGCAGCTCTGTCCTCAGTATCCTTCTCTCTCCTCTGTACATCCAAACCAACCCAATCTCACCTCTCTGGCTTTGTCTCCAAACCGTCCAACCTGAGCTGTCCCTCTAATATACTCCTTCCTAATCCTGACCGTCCTCATCACTCCCAGTGTAAATCATAACATATTTAACTCAGCCACCTTCAGCTCTGCCTCCTGTCTTTTCATCAGTGCCACCGTCTCCAACCCACATAACACAGCCAGTCTCAACACCATCTTGTAAACCTTCCCCTTCACTCTTGCTGATTCCCGTCTGTCACAAATCACTCCTGCCACTCTTCTCCACCCACCCCACCCTGCCTGCACTCTCTTCTTCACCTCTCTTCCACACTGCCCGTTACTCTGAACATACTCCCATTGCTCTGAACACACTCCCCGTTACTCTGAACACACTCCCATTACTCTCATTTAGCATATGCTGTTTTTAAATTAAAGTTGATGCTATAGACATAGACCTGATATACTGGGATGAACTATAATCTAAATTATTAGTAGAAGTGCCTGAATGTATATTCAGCTGACGGAGCAGAAAACTGAACAGCGTGTAAACAAATTAATCATACAATGAACTCAGGCTCCACTCAGCGATTTTACCTTCTGCCATCCTACACAGAGATGTCATTTCTCTAAAATAAAGTGACCAGCACTTCCACATATCCGTAAAAGATGTTTCTGAAACACTGTGCAAAAAAAAAAAACACCTCCTGTAGCATAAAGGAGCCATTAGCTAATCGGCGAACGGTTCAGAAAAACAGCTTAGAAAAGACAAATCAGACAAAAAGATGTAAGCAGACAGGAATATAATTCACTCACAAAAAGCAAAGCACAGTACAATGTGGGAAATTAAAAGGCCCTGAATGTCGGTTACACAATTTACAAGGTATAATTACAAAATATTTTTTGATTTTCCTTCTTCAATTAACTGTTTTTCAGTTCAATGATTTATAGAAAACCCACAATCTCACAGCACTTAAAAAAATTAAATATAAATTCGCAATCATAGTAAAATGCAATTTATTTTAATGGCAAATATAGGCAAGTGACAGCTGACTAGAATAATACTTGTAATAAACATGGTTACACTATCTTCTGGTAAGTTGCAGGGTTAGACCACAAACTCATTATCTTCTTCTATATTCTCTCAGAAAAACCAAGTAATTCTGCCCTTCCTAGTAATAACCACAAAAAATCTTCTTTCTTGGCGAAGCACAAAGTAACAGGCTGCCAACCTTGGGTCTGTCATGATAAGCTGTGAAAAATGTGGATTTTAGAAGAACATTTACATGCACATTGGAAATGAATCGTGGCCAGTCCTTGGCACATTATTGGTTACAACCTGTTCTTGGCAAGGCACGACTACTTCGTTATACAGCGTCCAGCATAATCTACAATGATATCTAACCATTCTCAAAAGATGCTGTGTGACAGCCTACTTCATTCCAGCTGGCTTTTCCTGATTGCAAGTATGTGTCCATCTCATTGATTCAGAGAAGTGTAGTCCTGTAAAAATTAAACTGAATTTCAGATTGTGCTAAATATAGTTTGTGAGTGGGCGGAGGGTAGAGAAACATCAATCTGACAGCAGCAGAGTGTCAAAACCCATCAGCTCTGAATAAGTGTACTACAGTGACAGTTAAACAGTGCAGTGAGTAAAAGAGGAAACGGGGGTGTTGGCCCAGGATGACTTTGAGGTCCACTGGAAGGAGGAGGAGCTTGTGTAATCGGGTCGCCTTTGACGCTCCTTGGAGTTTAGACACCTGGCAGGCTTGGGAACATCTCAGTAGGATGTTTCTGCAGAGTTTGCAACATTGCTGGACCATGTCTGGACAAACCCAAGGAACTACTTCCTGGAGTGTGGCCTTGCATGGAGATGGAGAATGAGGAACCAAGGCAAACCAGCAGATAACTATTGAAAAATGGGACCAGAGGATGGAGAGGCCAGCCTTTGAGAAGGATGCCAATGACCATCTGACTATTGTGAATCATGAAGGAACCAACCAAGGCTGAGATGGATCTCCAGTCACCTCCCACATAGGGCCCTTGCATGTGGTTCTTCCTCAGTATCCCCTTAGAAAAGGAATCTGCACCAGCATCATCTTCCACACCATCCCTGCTCAGAAGACCCAAAGCCATCTCTCCATTACACAGGACGCACCACAGATCAGCCTGCTGCCACTCCAGTCCTGTCCAGGGGACCAGATGCCATACTTCCCATCCTGCCAAGTGACCAACCTTTGCAGCCTCTATGTGGAGACTCAGTGTTATGTCTTCTGCATCCTATCGCAGGGACGCTACTGGGACAAGACAAACTGCGTATAAGTAACTACACAGGACAGCCATAATAAGCCTGGGTAGGACTACAGGACCAGTGGGCCTGTGGTAATACTCAGACTTTGTGGTCCAAACTTCAGCCGTGCCTGTGTCTTGCCAGCAAAGATTGGCTTTATTAGTGGTTTTCATTGTGGAGATCTTAGGGCTGAGGCGTGTATTGGAAAGGGGGTAGGGAATATGGTTTGGGAGATTAACGCAAGAACAGGAGGCAGGGTTACAGCGATCAGGTGATTCCTCAAGCCACTCATCATCAGATACAGGCCCGTCAGCACCCTGTATCTGTATCAGGGTGGATTTGGTGAACGTTAAGTTGCAATACTGATGAAGTCGGAAGTTCGTAGGTGATTCCCTGTACTCAGTTTTCCTATTGCTTTATGTTTGAGCCTCAAAAGGGACCTTGTAGGCTTTTCTTACAATCCATCAAGCTCCTCTGTCTAGCCTGTTTTCAGTTCATTTTTTCATTTCTTTTATTCTTGAACTTCCCAGGAACATCTCCTGATGGGTTTTTCAAAAAGTCCAGAGCAGGAAGACCACGTCTGGAGAATCTGTCGATATGGAAGAGAGAGAAATGAGATATCAAGCTAAAATACAGTACTGGCTGAGGTAAAGTGTGTCAGCCTAGCCATTTCGAAACCACTCCTTATAGTCACGCCAGTATTTACAGCAACAGCCCAATACACCAACGTATTTTTTTGACCACTACCCAACCTTGTTTGGCTGGCCAATACCTCACTGAGTTGTTTTGCTAAGTAAATTAATTAGCTTAGCTGGTGGTGAAATTTAATAAACACATGGAAAGGCTGGGGTGCCCCTGAGGAGAGGTTTGGGAACTGAAGCGGTGTTCATCTAGCCATCCAACTAGATATCAGTAATGTTTTGGAGAACAGAAGAAATCATTTTTTATTTTATATAGCGTTACTGTTGTTTTCCATATGTTATAATGTGAAACTGTGTTTTTTTTCTGAGCAAGTATACAGTTATTACCCAGATACATAGCCCTAAATAGATAAACAGCCCTAAACACAGCATTGTACATCATTAATCGGTTAACAGAAAAAACATGTGAAATTACAGATAAAACCCCTGGTGAGATCTTGCCAAGATCTTCCAGAAATGTATTTTTCAACTAATGTAACTTTCTTTGAAGTTTTCCTTTTCTAGAGAGGTTGGTGCGAGGCAAGAACAAGCAGTAACTCATTCCAGAAGTGTTTTGGAATGTTCTATGTAGATATTTGCTGCAAAATGCTTTTTATTAACATTGGATAATCTCAAAAATCAAGGACTGTCATTTTAAAGACAAATTCAGCTAAATACATTGCCTATGACAAAAGATTAAATAGGACATACGACGAGAGACACAGAGCGCGAGTCTCAGTGCTGGAATGAATACAAAGATAATCCCTGCATGGAGATGCCAGCAGAACATAGGTCTGCACTGGGCTCTGCATTGATAAATGCTGCCAGTCCAGCAGTGAGTTACTAGGCAGAATCTGTAAACTGTGCATGTGAGCTAAGAGCAGAATTGTAATGTAACTGACCCCTTTCCTGTTTGTACATAAAACACGACTGCAGAGAAATTAACCTCACAGAGGTAAATAACTTTCCTGAAGAATACACCAATATACTAATCAAAATGAACCATAGATCTACAGCAAGTACATCTGATAGGCAATAACTGCAAATTGTTTGAAATATGGCAATTCAGTGTATATAAATTATACTATGATAAATATGAGTTTTTTTACCATTAACATATCAGACAGCCAGAGTATATATAAATATCAATTTTTAAAATCAATCTAGAGCTACATGTTCATCAGGGGATTTACCAGGATGGATTAGTCAGCTGACAGAGAACCACCCAGCAGCACCACACACACACACACACACACACACACACACACACAATCTCAATCACAACACCCTAACCCTAACCCAGCCCTACCTTAACCCTAAGTTACTAAACAAAATAGGAGATATTTGACATATTTACTTTTTTGATTGCATTCACAGATCTTTGTGGAGACCTAAAAATGGAACCCCACAATGTAAAAATAACAGGTTTTTATTACATTGTGGGGAACATTTGGTCCCCACAATGTAATACTATATAAACCTAATTCACACACACACACACACATGCTCGGGATCTTACGCATCGCTCTCCATGGCTATGGATTTGACAGCTTAATCTCTTCCTGTCAATTAGTCTTTCTTATGAAAGCTTTGAAAAGACCAGCATGTAAGCCCCTCCTTATACGCTGGTTAAAAATGGCTCCCAGTTAAGATATCCGTCTTGCTGACAATGATATCAGCACAGCTACAACAGCAGGCAGAGCACTCGTGACTTGAGATACTGCCTCGAGATACCCAAGGACACAAACACGACAGCCTGCCTTTAACTGTCACGACAGCTTCTCACATCCAGTAGATGGCTGAACTGTCCTTAAAGCAACAGCTAGAGATCAAGCAGTAGGTACAGTAAGTGCATGCTTGTCAGTCATCTTGCTATGTGCATGGCAGTAATAACCAGGCCTACCTGAGCTGCTAAGTGCTAATTTTGATTTATAAGGCTTTGCAGGAACGGTATATATTAAATTAAACCTAGCTTCAGTTGTGATATCTGGGGTTATTCTGCAAGTTTTTTTTGGATACAGACTTTAGAGTAGGTGTCTTACACCATTAGACAGCTTCTAGATGGGGCAGAATATCGTTGCTTGCCAACTCCAGGAGACTTAGGTTAACATAGCAACCTTTGTTTATGTCAACAGTATTTTCAAACACTCTGCAGGTAAGCATCATAAAAAAGCAAAAATTTCCAGTGATGAGATACTGAAATATTATCCCTTAGAAAACAGTGAAAACCAGTACATAAACAGTAAGAACATAAGAAATTTACAAATGAGAGGAGGACATTCGGCCCATCAAGCTCGTTTAGGGAGAACTCAACTAATAGCTCAGAGTTGTGAAAATCTTATCTAACTCTGATTTAAAGGAACCCAATGTTTCAGCTTGAAGAACTATTCCATACTCTAACTACATGCCTTGTAAAGAAGTGCTTTCTCAAATCCAGTTTAAAATATTCTCCCGCTAATTTCCGCCTATGACCACGAGTTTATTTAAATTAATATTGAAGTAGCCATTTGGCTGAACAGCATCCAGACCTGTCAGAATCTTATATACCTGGATCATGTCCCCCCTTAGTCTCCTTTGCTCGAGGCTGAACAGATTCAGCTCAGCTAACCTCTCCTCATAAGACATTCCTCTAAGACCTGGAATCATTCCTGTAGCCCTACTTTGACCCCTTTCCAAGGCAGCAAACATCCTATTGGCCTTTTTAATTGCTTCCCCACACTGGTGAGAGTGGGACATGGAAGCATCAACATACACACCGAGATCTTTCTCATAATCAGCTACCTTTATTTCAATGGAACCTATAAAATATTTGTACTTTATATTTCTGCTCCCCACATGGATTACCTTACATTTATCTATGTTAAATTTAATCTGCCAGGTATCAGTCCAGTCGCTAATTAAATCCAGATCCCATTGTAGCCTCTGTGCTGCTAGTTCAGTATCTGCTACACCACCCACCTTGATGTCGTCTGCAAATTTAACCAGTTTACTGTATGTATTGGTGTCAATATCATTTATGCAAATTAGGAACAATAGTGGTCCTAAAATTGAACCCTGCGGTACCCCACTATGAACGCAGGCCCACTGTGACATTGTGCCTCAACTAACTACCCGCTGCTTTCTGTCCGTTAACCAATTTTCGATCCAAGCTGCTACAGCTCTTAAAATCACAGGAAAATCACTCCCACCTGCCTCCCGTTAGCCCCTCATTAGTCTTTAGTCTAGTAGGCCTATATAAACCAGTACATAAACAGTAGGCCTATATAAACCAGTACATAAACAGTAAGCCTATATAAACCAGTACATAAACAGTAGGCCGATAATATGAACACAGTATTTACTATTTGCAAGGTAATTGGCCAACCTGTGACCCATCTGGTTAAGAGCTGTATCTCACTCTTCAGAGGTTAAGATCCACCATACTTGTGCCTTTGAGAAATGTAAACAAAATGTAAAAAAAAATGATCAAATTTGCAAATGAAAATTTTGCATCCTGGTCTATGCACACACTTTGTTCTGCATAGAGTGAACAGATCCCACATCACATATGCTCATGAAACAATAAGGACATGATAAGACTTATTGATCCCACACCAGGGAAATTTACTTGTTAAAACAGTCAATTAAAATAGAAAACAAAAAAGTATAACAATAGAAAAAATTTCAAAAATTACAAAAATTTGTGTACACCATTACACATATTTTACATATGCAGTGGATATTGCACAGATGCAATGAACATTCATGAGTGATAAACACTCACTACCTAAACATGGAGGTATATCAAAATGGTAAATCGAAGTCGAAGGTGTTAAAGGTATATCAAAATGAATAAAAAAAGGCTTGTGTTAGTTAAGTAGGATAAAAGTATGACACTAATCAGATAGACTAACATTCTTTAAAATATATCTATAAGAGCCATGCAGTGCTACTGAGGCTAAGTAGTGCAGATTCATTTAATTTCAGCTGCATTCTTAGGTCACAGTGTTACCGATTTTGCACTGCTGTTGTCAGCATGCCAACCGACTAACTGCGCAGGCTGGGCCAGGAGTGAAGACTCAGCAGGAACACTTGGCAATTAGGGCTGCACCTATGATGATTAATCTAGCAATTATTTTTTCGATTAGTCAACTAATCTAGCAATTTATTGAATAACCCAATTTAGAAAATGTGAGTACTCCATTAAAAAAAAAATTGAACAAAATTAAAGTCATATCCCTGCCCCTCTCCTTCTTGTCATGGCGCTAAGAATCCACACCTGTTACTCATTTATCGCTCTTGCCTCTCGTTCCTAACCCGTGTGTGGAAATCACCCCCATCTGCCTCTCGTTAGCCCCTCATTAGTCTTTGTACATAAGCACCTGTTTGTCTTATCATCCCCAGTCCAGTCATTAATGTCTGTCCTCCAGTTGTCTGTGTCCTCCCCTGTTCCAGTCTGGCAGTGGACTGGTTATATTCCCCAAAGCGCAGGGAATACAATGAACTTTTTTGTTGTGGGGCGTAACACAAAAATACGCTGACAGTACAGTTTGTTGCTTTTCTCTGACTGCGTTGCTGCTCATTCCAGGGGGTGGGTTTGACATTGCTGGTATTTGTGACAGTAGACACTTGCATGCTGTATGTTCTGCTAGATTGCTGCAGCTTAAACAGCCAAATGACAGCCACACCACTGACGACTTCTTGACTTGTTTAGCCACAATACCTTTTTTCTAAAATGTTGCGGCTGAAGTTTCCTCTGAGGAAGCACTCTCTTAAATGACTGGTGTGTATCATTGAAAAGGTAGCATGTAGAGTGCTCCGCTAACTCAACCAACCTTGCTGTGCATTTGCTGGACATCGGTTATCTGTTCCTGAAAGACTACCAATATGATTGGTTGGAACTGAGTTTGTTTCTGTGATGTGATAGGCTGATGTGTCTAGCAAGCAATGTTCTTGACAGTTTATCGATGTTTCTCATTTTCTTATTGTTTTATTTTCTATGAAAGTAAGTGTACATGTTCATATCATATAGCCCTAAATCATACCGTGAGAAGGTAAGGTTCTGTACCACATATCTCTAGCTGTAAATGTATTTCTGACCTCTGGAATCATGTAGAGCTACACTGGTGACCTATAGAGGTTCTTGTACAGGTAGAATTGTGTTGATAGGTACTATTGTGTTATTATTATGGATGACTTATTTTGTTAATTTGCATTTAGCCCAATCCCTGACCTCCTACTAGGGCCCTATGTGTTAATTATTAGGTTTCCTTTTTTTAATTCTTTATAAAACCATCAAAGATATAATGCTAGGTTAAGAGTCATGTAATTTTATCATATAATTGGAGTGAAAGAACACTGAATAATCTCTATGATCAATCTAATCAACATAATAATGTTCTGAAAGATTATCAGGACACCAGCTATTGAGACAAATTCTAGATATATAATTTTCTGTGGTGATACGATTGATAATCTAAGGGACTATTATCCAGCTGCCACGGGTGTAGCCCATCAGGCAGTATTGAGCTTTGCAGATGTGGAGCCCTAGGCAAGCATTATGGCGCTGGTCATAGAACCTGCTGCTCTCGAGACCCTTGTGGGTGTCCCTGATCTCTTAGAGCTCGGAGAGGAGAATCTGTTGAGTTCAGATGTTCCTCACGCAGTTTCCGAACATACCCTCTTCCTCAAGAGCTCTGGTGTTGCCAGCCTTACTCGTGTCTTAGCCGAGCCCATTAGCTAAAGCCATTTTGCCACTTTGCATACCAAGACTGTTGCTAATATCTTTTGGAAGCTGCTGTATTTTTTGGTGTTCCTGGGCACACCCTCCTAAGGTAGGCCAACTGCAGACTCTTCCTCCCCTGCCCTGACTCCTCCGCGGGGTGTTTTAGTCCCGTTTGCTCCTCAGCCAAGCCCTTTGGCTGGACTCATTTCCTCTCTTTGCATCCAGAGACTGTCTGTTGAGAATGGCTGTTATTTCTGCAGCTGGTTGGTGAATGCTCTTACGACAGGCCAGCAGTGGGTTCCTTCTCACGTGCCCCGTCTCCTCTCCGGAGTGTGTCCACCCCCTCTCTGCCCCCCTTCGGCATATCCAGCTCCCGCAATGTGGGAGGAGATTTAGCCTTTTCTCCCACCAGCTGTACTGCCTCTTCCAGCAGTTCTTTCATCTTCATCTTTTCTGCTGCTTCATCTTTTGATAGCAGTGTTTCAATTTTCTTCACTGTTACTCTAATTTTGATTTTGATCTTCTCAATGCTGCTGACCTCCATTGTTTGAAATGAAGAAAATTAAGAGAACAGAGCTTCATAGGATTCCAAAGAAGATGGAATCTCTCAGTTTTTCCTCACTGTATCGTTGTGGCTAAGTAGAGATGCATGCTGCTGATCGAACCATCAATCATGACTAGGATTGCCGCTTTCAATTTTATAAAGTAAGGGACGTCACTCCCCCACCTCCCGAGGTCCCTCACGATAAAATTTACTGGGATTAAAGGGGGGGTCGATTTGGAAAATACAAGACAGGATGCAACATTTTATTTTTTCAATACAGGGCAATTGCGCCATATACAGGATGGGTGCAAACTCTAATCCTCATGTTTGCGAACACACGTAATTGCGAGACTACATTGACATGTTCCTTTTGCACAAAAAAAACAGAACAAAAATTAACCATCTTATTTACAGTATATACACAGGATTAGCTACAATCAACAAGAACAGTATTCACAAATCAAAAAATTTTACCTCTTAAATTTTACTTCTTGGCTCTTTCACTTGCCGATTCTCCCATACATTTAAGTCCAAAAAATGTGTAGCTGCACTTTTTTTAGCTTAAATTTCCCATCAACTTAAGTCTGGGGTTTACGCACACCTAAGTCTGATTTATACTTCTGCGTAGAATCTACGCTGTACCCACGTACCATACACCATAGCCTACTGTATGCAGCCTGACGCACGCCTCCCCAGAATGTACCTACACACTGCGGCGATGCAGAAGACAGCACCTGTGACTGGTCCATTCGGTAACATCGTTCTTCCTCCTTTGCAGATGTTTTTTGTCGTCTGTTATGAATTGGGAGGATTTTATCGTGGGATTTTATTGCATTTTGCTCATTGCTAGCCTGTTGTTTTTGCTTTGGTTGCAGCCATTTGCGCTAGGGGTGCACAATACTGGAAAATTTCAGATATTGCGGTATGATTTTTTTGTGATAAAAAAAAGAGTTCAAAATAAATTTCTCACAGGCCCAATTGAGTAATTTTAGCAGTAAGGACAGAAATTGTAATGATTGGCTCAGAGAGCTCATGCAAAAGCAGTAGCTGTAAACTTTAAATCAGGACTGGAAATTTATGGCGTTAATGTGTTGAGTTAATTTTAAAGTCATACTGCGTTATTATTTCTTTGGTCGAATTAATGCATGCCGTGTTTTGATACTCAAATGGGAGCATAGTATGAGCAAACATTTTTAACTGAGACCTATAACATTCCTTCCTTTTTGTAAACAACATGAGAATTTAGGTCATGGCATTTCACAGAATCCCAGAATTCAAAGAACAATTTTTAAGCGCTTTTTTTAACCTAAGTGCCTGATGGGAGAATAGAGCCCTTAGAATATACCATTGCCGTACCCACAAAAAAACAAGGAATACTGGTGAGCAAGACATCTTATCTTTCCTGATGGCTGAACTCATGTTTTGATGGTTAAATATGTTTAATACTCTCCTTTCCAGACATACTCAGAAACACACACAGATGTGAAGAGACATTTTTTTCCTTTTTACACTAAATTTTAAGCACGGAATACTCCAAAAAAAATTAAAAATATTACCAACTGGTGAATTTATTTATTGGCAAACAAACAAACAAACAAACAAACAAACACACACGTGCAAACACACACACAAACACAGTCCAGGTATTCATATCTTTGTGGGGACTCTCCAGTCATTTCTATGGGCATAACCCTAATCCCAACAATGACAACCTTAACACCCACCCAGCCGTAACCTTAACCACAAGTAACCAAACAAAATACAGGACTTTTGGCATTTTTAGTTTTTTGATTACATTCACATTCTTACATTCTTGAGGAGCCTGAAAAAAATGTCCCTATACAAGGTAAAAAGTTACAGGTTTTTATCACGTCGTGGGGACAATTTTTCCCCACATTGTAATAATTACAAAACCACACAGACACACTATTGGATTTTGCCCTACATTTCAAATCTCCAATACAGTATGGTGAAAAAGTAGGTCACATCCTTGGACCAAATATCAAATGAAAATTAATGAAAATTTTAAATTGCTATGACAATGTTACTTGGCTTTGAAAGAAATAAATACAATGCTAAACTTACTCAGCAAAGTCTCCCTGGGCCATACTGCTGTCCTCCACATCACCTGCTGCTTCTAAATGAAAAAGTATATTGGTGATTAATGTTTCAATCAATTACGGCCTGCAACTAGTGATTCAAAAAATAACATGACAATATAGCTAATAGTTTAGTCAGTCTTGACATCAAAACAGTGTCGGAGGGCAGAAAATATTGATGGTGAAAGAGGTGAATTAAATAAGTCAGGAAGGGAACTGACAATACTGCAGTGGAATAACTGACAACGCAGTGGAATAACTGACAGCGCAGTGGAATAACTGACAATGCAGTGGAACCTCTCACCGTCCTCAGTGCCCGGGGAACAGACTCGCTCCACCAGTGCTTTGGCCTCAGCAGCCAGCCGTCCAACAGACTCAGGAATGGATGGGGAGATGCTGGAGAGCACAGAGACATACACGCCACTTAGCATACTCCTGGGGGAGCACCCCCCCCATGCCCACGCTCTGGGGAGGGACCGAACTGCATACCAGCAGTAGAATTTCATACAATACGCAATTGTGCATTACCCGCCATTCTCCGTCCCAAATAAGCTGGACGAGGAGAGCACTCGGAAAACATTCTGGAACGGTAAGAGAAGAAGAAGACAATCCACAACGATCAGTATTTTCATTGGTTATGACAGTTTGCTCTTTGTTTCTGTCCAAGATGTGACAATTATGATTTCTGTGATGTTCATACGGTGAAGAATATGATCCCAGCAATACGTTCTTACATGGACATAACCTGGAGTGGAAATTGTGGTGATGGCAGGTTGACAGAAAATCCATGAGAATGTAGGACAGTGAGTCATTATGATTATAGCAAGACTATTCCATTCCTTCTGCAGATATCCCGACGGACATTACGGCATGCTTACCCGTACAAATCCCAAGAGCTCTCTGTTGGAGACCTCCAGATGTTTTCTGCTGAGTTCAGATTTCTTTAGCTGGCTTCCCATGATTGAAAGCCTTCTCTTCAGTACAAGAACATCCTCCTGAAAGAATCCAATGTTTAAGTGTTCACAGGCTTGTTTTTCCAAATTTATACTATTCAATACTACTAAATTTCCAAAATTTTACGACACTTTACATTTTGTCCAATCAATCACATAATTTATCTGAAGGACCTTAAAGCAGACCTTAGCAAAATGCCAGAGGTATTTTTACTGGCTCATGTAACCATTAAACAAATATATTGGGTGAAGTTTTCAAGTATATGGAAATGAACAATTTCTTGCCCGCAAATCTTTCCTTGAGTGAAACATAAACATATAGTAAAATCTAAGAAGTCTATTATTGTAGCTTTCACAAGACATGATTACAAAATGCCCCTTTTGAGATAGTGAAGCTTGGGTTTGACCCTCCAGAAAAAATAGTAACCTTTGAAGGTTTAACATCAAACACCCTTCCAATGACTAGATTCTCTATCCACGTGGTCACAGTTCTCTAAAGACTATCCTGCCAGCTCTATTGTGTTATGATGTCATGTCCAGTGAAGCTTCCTGCCTAAAAGGCAGTGGTGGAGGAAGTACTGAAGCTTAGAACTTAAGTAAATGTACAAATATCCTGCAAAATATGTACTCAAGTAAAAGTAGAAGTGCTACATCAACAATCTTACTCAAGTGAAAGTACTAAGTACTTACTTTTAAATTTACTTTAAAGTATTTTTTAAGTAAAGGTAATCACACAATGGTTTGTCTCAATTTCTGTGGTGTGCCATTTTGTAAGGGGGAAGTAGATATGTTAACATGCCTCTACTGATCTCATTACAAGCAACTACACAGCATATGTATATTGGAAAGTTTGGTGTGCTTGTTGTGTGTGGGACTTGAACCCTGGTTCTGGGGCTGTAAGGCAGCAGAACTAACCACTGTGCTATCCAGCCACCTCCCTCCTGCTGTCCCCTGAAGGTAGCTGATGTAGTTGCTTTCTTTAGGTTCCAGCTCACATTCTCAGTGATTCAAGCTGTCAGTAACCATGGTACCTGCAGTTTGGATCTGGTGGTCTGTGTGAAGTTAAGTAGGATTTGGTCTGGCCAGTGTTTGGATGGGAACTCAGTTGTGTTGTTGGTCTGTTGTCTGGTATATTTTGGAAAATGTAGGGGTGATGTCTCCCCTATGGGGGAGAGGGACTTGAACCCTGGTCTGTGGGCTGTGAAGCAGCAGTGCTAACCACTGTGCTATCTGGCCACCCCCTCCTACTGACTGCTGTAGGTAACTGATGTAGTTCTTTCTTTAGGCTCCAGCTCTCATTCTCAGTGTTTCAAGCTATTAGCAACCATGGTACCTGCAGTTTGGACCTGGTAGTCTGGGATGGGAGCCCAGTTGTGTTGTTGGTCTATATTTTGGAAAATGTAGGAGTGATGTCTCCCCTATGGGGGCAGAGGGACTTGAACCCTGGTCCTTGGGCTGTGAGGCAGCAGTGCTAACCACTGTGCTATCTGGCCACCCCCTCCTAC
>JAODJU010000095.1:23850329-23915413 GCA_026776725.1 Gnathonemus echidnorhynchus | reverse complement strand
AGTAAAGTACAGATACGTAAAAATGTACTTAAGTACAGTAACGAAGTACAAATACTTTGTTACATTCCACCACTGCTAAACGGCCATCAAAGATGGCACCTCTCGAGGTCTCCGCCTACCTTGGGAGCGTCCCTTCCCGCTCTGTGCTGCTCCCCCGCCAGCTGCTGTTTCAGGTCCTTGATCTCCGCCTGCAGAAGCTGGATGGCCTCCTCGTAGTCCTGCTCGGCGCTGTTAGACTGCCTCTGCACCACCTCCGCTGCCGGTGCCTTGCTCTTCAAAGCCTTGCTCTCCCCAGACAAGGCTTTGGCTTTCTACAGCACAAACCAGCAGGAGGCGTCAAACCTACCTGTGACTGTGAATCATTTCCATTGAGTGCAATGGGTATGCTCCGGACATCGACACAAATAATGATTCCATGTAATCAACACCTTTTGCACCTCTACCAAGTCAGAATTCTTCCTTCCCTCAAACTTGCTTGTTGCCAGAATAGCACTAGATGGCAGCACTTAATCATTAGCCCCCCTTCGGTGACTCGGCAAAACTATCATAGAAACTTAATAGTTGAATTCAAGAGAGCACCCCTTTGAAGTCTGTTCTTGCGGTGTTTTTTGTTCTTTAGTAACTCCTGTGAAATATTTTATATTAGACAAAGGTTTGAAATTAAGTAAGATTACTGTCCCCCGGAGCCCGATTTTATGGATTTAGTCATTCCCCACTTTAGAACATAATGATGCTCACATGTAGGATATTTGCATATAAAATCTGTCTTAAAATGACCATTACCTTTTTAAAATGACCTTAAACTGTTTGAAAAACTTCAAATGTACTATATTTTAGTCAGACAAATCTATAGTCCTAATGGGATGGTGATTTAACATGTTGGCCATCAACACAGGCCTTTCTTTAGCTAGACATTGAGAGAATAAAAGCTTCCCTAGATATAATTTCTGCTCCATCCCATAATGTTCTTGCTATGCATTGTGTCCTCCGTTTAACTGCTAGGAGGGGTTCAACTGAATGGAACGGCCTCTGTGGCCGATCGGAAGGTCGCTGGATCGAGTCCGGCTTCGGCAGAACAGTCACATGTCTGTCAGCCCTCGAGCGATGCCCTTAACCCCCAGCTCCGTGGGCACCACTCCAGGTGGCTGCCCTTCACTGCCAAGCTTGATCTCACCTACATGTGCGTCATGCAGAACAAGATGGCAAAAGCACAGTTTCCCCACGGGGATCAAAAAAAGTGTCAAGATAATGAAAATATCATTGATCTATTGTCGTGATTGATGGAAGTGACGATTGTGGCCCATTGCTTCACCTGTTTCACTTGCTGCTGATGGGATGCCAACTCAGTTTTAAGAGGATTGAAACCCTCAGGGACGCAGCTGATTGCAGGGTCAGGGATCTGTGTTGAATAGCATGAACCGTCAAGCAAAGGAAACCGCTTGTTAAAGGATACACCTACAACCGACTGCCAAGACGGGGAAGGGAGGTGCTTATTGCTGATTATTACTGCATGCGCATTTGATTTAAGCAAAATAGGATTCCTGGGAAGGCTTGAAATATGCCCACAATGGATAAGGAATACTTGCTTAAAATACAACCTTTAGAAGCAATTTCGATTATTTGTTCTCAGCATGTACTTAAATGTAGTGATAGCTAAATGACGCTTCATGAACCATTTGTTGTATTTTTTGACCCCACTAGATGGCGCTCTTGGTTTGCTTTGGGGCATACTGTGAGCCCCTTTTTAAAAATAGTGCACCATCTAGTGGGGTCAGATAATACAGCAAGTGGCCATCACTACTTGAATGACTTTGGGAAACATGTTCAACAAGTAAGGTTTAGAGGTGTTAATCAGTCACCCCGCAGAGGCATCCGGAATAATGTACTGACACAAAAAACAAACATCTTGGTATGTTTTACCGGAGAGCAGAAGGCGGATGTATCCATCAGGCTGGCTGCTTCATGGTAGGTGAACATGAATGGTCCTTGGGCTAAACCCACTGCTTGCAGTTTGTCCAGTAAAATGTTCCGGGCTACTTCCACAAAGTCTGCCTCAAAAACATACATCTGTTAATGCACCATACTGTTAAAAAGGCTCTCAAATCACAAAAACAGCAGGATCTATAGCAGTCTAGGGTGTCTGATATATTTTTTTCTACTTAAAGTTCACTGAAAGTTCAATGACTGCGTGACATATTTGATTGTGTCGGTCTGAATTTAATAAACCAAACTCATTAGTAAAAGAGTCCTAAAAATTGCATTAAGCCAAATGTTAGGAGTCATTAAATACCCACTTGTAATATTTTGAAATGCTTTGTTCCACTACATTAACTAATTTTCATTATTAACAAACAAACTAATGTTCATCATTAACTAATTTTCAACCCATCAGCATTTACCACATAATTACTGAATGAGCTCAATCTAAAAATAAATCTGACAGGTTTCCGCGGGCTGAACTGTTGCTTCATGCCTGCAGTCTGCCCAGCTCTGTGTAGAAGCTGTCTGCATGCCTTCAGTGGTCTGCGTAGGTTGCTGCTGGTTTCCTCCCACAAACATTTATTAGTGATAATGGTGTCCCGAAGTCACTTGTGGCGTGTGCGTGCCCTGAGATCACTCCCCCCCCCCCTGCAGGGTGTCCCCTGCATTTTGGCCTACGCTGCAATGACCAGCGCTGTGAAAGCAGCTCCGTGCCATGAGATTAAATAAGCGGCTGTGAGCGTCTGTTTCCTTACGGGGAGCAGAGGAATGTTTCAGAGGGTCCGCCCACACACGAGATGTAATTTTACCGCGGTGATAAAAACAGGCCCCAGCACTGACAGGGAAGTAGTTTCATTTGCAAGCAAAAGGCATGCAGGCCGAATTCTAAGTGATAAACTCCCCTGGCTAAAGAAGAACTCCCTGGCTGTGTAAATACACTGGCTTTACAGCTGTGAGCTCACAGTGAGAGTCCTCTTTCTCAAACTCACCCCCATAAGCCACAGTTCCTTGGGGGTCTGTTACCAAGCATTGTCTTAATTTCTTCTTCTCTTCTTCTGTGACCTCTAAACCCAAATACCTTAGGGCCTGTAACACATAACGCCATAATATTCACTGCAGATATAATTATCCTGACCGATTTACTGTAGTATTCCTTTGGTTTCTTTTACTCTCCACTAGAGGGCAATGCAACACCAGCATCAGCAAAAGGAAGTAAATCAAGTCCCTCTTACATGTAATGTTAAAGTTAATATCAAACCTTTAATAAAGGCTTTAAAAACACATTTACTAATGAAGAAAATAAATGACTATATTTGGAAACTTCTTTGAATGACTGTTAAACTAATCTTTCACTATTGCCTTTCTTTCGCTTTCGATTACATTGTTTCACAAATGACCAAAGTTTTAATGTTTTTCTAAATACAGAGTGCATTGAATTTCCACCCAACATTAAATTGCTCTCTACTGAAACACAATCCTATCAATGGTCAGTTAGATTAGGGTCAGGCCCAGGATTAGGAGGATCAGATTAAAGCACTAGCTCACAATCGAATGAATACATAAAACAAATAATGCTGAGGGTTGTAGATTCGACAGCATCCTTTGTGTCTTTGCAAACAGACAACCTGAAAACTGTTCAGAAGTCTGATCAATGCAAGGACTGACTGTACAGATTCTTATATAACCTACCAAGTGTAGTTTGTCTGATCTGAGGCGAATGTGCGGGTCGAGGGAGATCTTGGTCTTAGTCGAAATGCCCGTTTCTGGTGCTGTGACAGATCAAACAGCAAATGTTTATAAACCCATGTGGCATCCGAATGGGCCAGGATGTGACCCTGTACTGCATTTAACTCATCTTTGTTGCTATAAACAACCAAATATTATTCAACTGATGCAGGAATTCCCATTTTAAGGAATTGTAAACAGCCATGTAACTGATCAACTGTGGAACTTAAATTATACAGGCAATCAGCTTGTGAAATTAATATGGCCTGTTTTCTTCTTAGAGATGAAACCTGACCTAAATCAATGAATTGTACAGAATTAAGGAAGAGACCTTCTGCCGCATAAGTAAGCATGCAAGTAAGTAGTGTAAGTGAACAAGTATTCCATGTCATAGAGAAAAAGAGTGATGTTCACATTTTCTCTCTAACGTACAAATTCTCATTAAACAGGACTTGAAAAAAACAAATCAGAAACCCTTACAGCTCCTATCCCATTCTCAGCTAAATGATAAATACACTAGTAGTACAGGAAATGATACGGGAATTTCCTGTCTGAAGGGAGTGAATGACGGAGCTGTACAGATGTGCTTTTCTACATTTTTCATGGTGGGGGAAGGTCACAGGCAGCAGGTGAATATAACAGATGGTCCAACGACAGTCTGCTAAACTCCAAAACAAAAGGCTGCAAAGCGAGATCTTCAACCTTAACACTTTTTCAGAGGTAGAGATTATGTGTATCGAGTCTGGAGCTTAAAAAAAAAAGTCACAGGTAACAAAGAACCTCAGCAATCTCACCACCTATGAGCTACAGACACAAGTCAGGAGGGCCTGCAGCGTGAAATCCACCATGCGCAGCGGGAAAATGAGATTATGATAAGCAGCAGGAGTCTGTTTTGGGTTTTAAGGTGGTTAAGAAGAATGACAAATGGCGTAGCAATTTAAGTTGCATCACAGAACTTGGAAAAGGCAGGCATTTGTCAACCGCCAGGATAAGTGTGTGTGGATTACCAGACTTATGAATGGATACCACACTGATTCATGCTACAGATAAATTTGGCTTTACTGTGTTTAATTCCTAATCCATTATTTTGAGGTGCTTGCCATAGGCAGATTATATATAAATCAATTTACATAAAAAAATAAAATTGCAGTTTATATTTGGAGGGAAAAACAACATAGAAAAGACAGCATCTGGCCTTGGGGAGTTGCCTTGCCTAGTGTCCCAGTCTGCCTGGGACGGACTCCACCCCCCCTTGACCCTGTACTGGGTGGGTAGCTGGAAGTTAAATGCATGGAAGAATGGATAATATTTTTATCTGAAAAACTGATATCAAAAATGCCATTTTAAAAACCCCTGACTGCATATGCATTACACTGATTACTTATGTCAGCAACTGAACACCATAATGGTTGTCAGCATGTAGTAATGGCTTATGTATTAGCTGCCAAAACACTCACACTATCTGCTACTTCCTCATCAAATCAAATCAAAGTTTATTTATCAAATGCACAACTGTTATAGAAAATAGTTGTAGATGCAGAGTTCCCTGTAGTAAGTGATTGTTATACATAAAGGAAAAAAGCTATTGTGTCCCATGAGGCGGAGCCAATTTAACCCAATCAGTGCTTACACCTCTGTTGCTGTGAGGCGGAGCCAGCCAATTTAACCCAATCAGTGCCTACACCTCTACTGCTGTGAGGCGGAGCCAGCCAATTTAACCCAATCAGTGCCTACACCTCTGTTGCTGTGAGGCGGAGCCAGCCAATTTAACCCAATCAGTGCCTGCACCTCTGCTGCTGTGAGCTTGTTGGTGAGCTTTGAATGGCACAACATTGTCACATTCTGAACTGCATTCTAGGAACAGCATTCTCACATAAGTGCCACGTTTGTCAAGGCGTGAAAGGTTGGCGTGCAGGACTCCTTCAGCTGCCATTGTTCAGATATGCTAACTGCAGTGGGTGCAGAGTGATGGGCAGCGAAGAGGAGATGTGTGCACTACGGGCAACTTAGAGATGCTAATTAGCCCATTATCTGCATTTTTTTTCATGGGAGGAAAACAAAAGATTCATTTACTTGACCTCTTGTTATGGGGGTTGGGTGTTTTTAACAGAATGTTTAGGCAGACTGTGAAGAAACAGTAACAATGCAAAAATTACAGACAGTCACTAATTATGCTGACAGCGGGACGCAGTAAATATTTCCATAGAAACAAATGTAGTGTAATTGGATGAATAATCACTATGTTACCTGGAACGAAGGTGCTGGAGGGGTCTATGTCAGGAGCAGGGGGTTCGAGGTCTTCCGGCTGCCTCTGTGAAACGAGATGCGTGCAATCATACACCCAGAAGATGTACAGATGGACAGTGGAAGGTGGGCTGTTTACCTCCGGAGACCTGGCTCGTGTCTTTACCCGGACCAGACCACACCCATCCTCCACAGGCCTCTCAACGTCTCTGGCCAGACAGTGACTGCTAGCAAGAGACCCTCTGGCAGGGATGAAGGCGACCTCCACTGAACCCTCCGGCCTATCAACATTCCAGAAGAAAAGGTTAGGCATAGCATTTACATGTACTTTATTTAGTAGATGCCTTTATCTAAGGGGACATTAGATATATATTTGCATACATTTTTGAGAAAATTTGTGAACTGGACTTTTGGAAATTTAACAGAAGCTTTTTGTTGGATTACATGAGGACTGAGTGTGGTTTGCTTCCCCATATGATGAGGAAAGCTGACTTTAAGTCACTGGCCATCTCATCTCAAAAATAACAAGAAATGGAAAAAATGTTCCCATGTATGAGTTTTGTAAATGTGCTCTTCGGTTGGGGCTGAAGGGCCTCCTTGAAGGGCCCAGCCATGAAAATCCTCTGCTGGAACATGCCGGCGTTCCGCTGGGGTGCAGGTGGCGCACCTGACTTTGCTGAGGGTGTTCCTGGCCTCTTCATGAGTCACGCCGATCAGAGACTCTTTGTTGATGGCGATCAGCTGGTCTCCTGCTCTCAGCCGGCCGTCCTGCTGAGGATGCTTCAGTTACACTTTCTCAAGTTTACCCGCCACATTTATTCAGCCATAACTCCACATGTACAGTTGATTTTGCCAGAAGATCTCAGATACCTTCTACCCCTAAACTTAGCTCCCTGACTATGTTGCCGCCCGATGTTTTTATGCATGGCACGAATTAATTGGAAATGTGTGCTCTGGTCCCACAGAAAATAGATATTTTTGCTGAAATTTTAACGCATCAGATCAGGGATTGTCAACCTGTCCTTACATGGGCAAACCAGTCTGTGGCAAGACTCTTCTGTGTCCATAGTAGAACTATGAAGGCTACATTGTTAAATAACACGGTAAATAAATACAGTGATAAAAATTGCAATACGGAGTTGACCCCAGCAATGAGATCATTCCTCTGTGTGGCCCGGTGTGATTCTGGACTGTGCCATTTGTAAGCAAAACTGCCTGTGGATTAATCCATTAAACATAATGAGATCTTGCTATGGAAGGCCAGCGGTGAACGCCAGAGGTGAGAGGTGTGCTGGTTAATGTGTCGAAAAATGGCAGAATAAGCCCAGATTTAAATGGTAAACCACAAATCAAGAGAAAGACGTTATGTGCCAGCAGATGGCTTCCGCAGAGCATTTAGCGCAAAGACAGGGACATTAACAAGCTGCACCCAATCAGCAAACATGTGCTTCATATAACAAGCCCCAACTTAGCTGCAAATTTAAGACAAGATCTTAAACATTAACACAATCAACAGACAATAAATCTTCCAATCAGAATTATAGTAGGGATTTCAGAGATTTATTAAATGTTCAAAAATGAAGTAATGTATAGTTAGCATTATTATCTATGCGTTACTTGAATCACAGTTATTCTAAATATACAGTTCTTGAAAAGCCCGTCTGTTGTCTGGAGTGTCTCCAGAACAGGGTAGTAACAGGGAGGTATTAGCACTGGGTTCGGAGTTGCACAGCCGAGGTGGCCTGTTTGTCATGTTGGCCCACACTGTCGATTAAATCACACCACTCCCTTTATCTACCCCCCCCCCCCACCCCCCCCCACCCCCCCCCCCCCCCCCCCCCATTGCAGCGAGTTCATCTGGCTAATATGTCTTACAGGGATGTGAGTGGTCCAGCCCCTGACCTGGTCGATGCACATCAGTCTGCCTTTACGGTTCCCCAGTGACCATCCAGTATGTCTAATGAGATGCTAGTCACATTCACTTCCTTCACAGTATGCTAAGATGACCTGCGTTTAAGATGAGGAGCACACAGGGACGAGCTTATAGGAGATAAACCATCTCTCAGCCCCGCCATTGGTGAATTATGTGGACAAAAAGCTCCGGCAAACCAGGCCGTTAAGAAGATGAGGCTGTAATCAGAATCATGCCTCCCCCCCAGCTTCTTCTGCCACGCTAAGAGAAGGCATGACGAGGTCACATGTGCCAAATGGCCAGGGGGGACCATGTTACAGAATCTCTCTCACCCTGGAACAGTCACCTCCAGACAGCACCTCCTGGACGAAAACTGCTGGCCCATCGAGTCTGTTGGAGCCCCCTCCGATGGTGATTCCCAGGCCACAAGAGCAAGCCACTGAGGTCAGCTGAATGACAGTGTCCCCTGGGTGGCTGACAGGCGAGAGAGACACGCACGGTCAGCACGCTGCACGCCGATCAATGAGCACGTCAACATCGCTCTAAAGGGCTGCCTCTCATCTCACCCAGTGCAGCTGGACAGCAAGCAGAAGCAACAGCAGTTCACTACACTACAGTACGAAGCCTTTTAAAAAGCTGAAAAAAATGTCAATCTTTATGAAAGGACCCTTTGAAAAAATTCTCCCAATCAACATCATTACTTTTAATATTTTCTAGATTTTAAGCCATTAGTATTTAGCTTTATTGTATTACTAAACAAGTAATACATTCTTACTCATAATCTTTTTATTTTTGGTGAAAATAAGTAACCTAACACATGCTAACGCGTTGAAAGAAATCAAGGACCGAAACGCTCAGTGTCATGAATTGAGGGAACATGAATCTGACAGCAGTGAAAATGTTGAGCCCTTCGTTAAGGAAGAGGCTATGAACGCTTGTCAAGTTTTACCAAAGACTGTGTTTATGGACATGCGCACATGCACACAGATGTGGTCACACATTGGACTAGAAAGTGTCATGTGACTGTTTCGTCCGATACCTCATAGACCGTGGCAGGGGCCCTGTGCTGTTGTAGGTGTTCTGTGAGGCAGATGGGCTAACCAACAACGGGCTCTGCGATCGAGACGAGGACCCAGATGACATGCTGTCTAAGTATCTGCCTGTTTTAGATAAAGACACAGGTAATAGGCAAAACTGCAATTGAATACTTGGGTATTTCCCAAAATGTGTACTTGACCATACTTATGTGCTTGTGTACCCGTTTTACATCATCTTCCATTACCAAAGACCAATTAGAATACTCAAGAACAGAAGTATAGAGGATGGTAAAAATCTCCGGATGTTGGTCTTGCTCCACCCCCAAAATATCAAGGATATATCAGTTGCATCCTCGCCGAACGAGACCAATCCCATGATTCTCTGCGGCAAAAATATCGCTCTTGGAAGATGAATCATCCAGACCGGTCTTGCCAAGAGCACAAGTATGATCGTCACGTTCTTTTTATTGAGAAACACCCCGTGTTTATGAATAAGAATGGTGTATAGAATAAATCGCAATGTGCTATACTGTTATTAAAGAAGTGGTCATTTAAGAAAAAAAAAAAAAACCCTTTCAAACTTTTTAGATGCACATACTGTTTCGGTAAGAACACAGGTTACCATGCTGAACTGGAGAACTCCTTGATGAGCCCACGTTGCTGGATCCATACTTCTCCAAAAGCTCAGAAAATTCTTTCCTTAATAAGACAGGATCGCAGAGAAACAGAACAGATACATTATCCTTCTGTGGAAGCCTGGGACGCAGGAGGGAACACCTTGTTCTGGATATCAGCCCTTCACAGGGTACAAACAACAGGGGCAATTTAGGAACATGAATTCATCTTTTTGCGTGTTTGCTAACTGCAGGAGGAAGCCAGTGTAACATGGAGACAACAAGCAAACCCCAAGACAGAGGTAACATTTCAGCCCCCAGCACGGGACCTTAAATTCGGTGTTGATTTCGAAATAAAGCAGACTTGTGTGTGTGCTGAGAGCCTAAGTATCAGGCCCGATCCATCATGAACAGGACTCAGATCTAATCCAAGGCAATGTTTTCATAAAATTTAGTACTGAAACCAAGTATAAGTTTATAACTGTGGCCCAGCAAGGTCACATGATCACCTGAGACACAGTTGCACCCAGATCATTTTTAGATTAATTTAGACTAATAAATTGAGAAATGGGAAATGGCAGCAAAACATATGTCCTTATTATTTATTAGGGAATCAATTTATTTATTCATAACCATATATATGAATATATATGAGTATCATAGCCCTCCACCCCCATGCAAAATCATTTGAATATTTGTTACTGTGTCATCTGCTAACATCTTACTGCACTCATTTTATAAACGAATGCATTCCTGTACAGAGGACATTACAACTGAAATATTAACACTGGGCTCTTTCATATGTGATAACAGATGTGACCTTCATTCACTGATTGACAGACGCTTGTTTTGGACCTTGTAACAAAGTTCTCCACTGTTAAAGGCTGGGCCACTCAGTGGCTGCTCAGTTTATACACTTCTGTTTACAGGAAGTGAGGAAGGTAATATGTATACTGTTCAACCTTTATTGTTTATTTTGGCCATAGGTCACAAGAAACCTTCCCACTGATACAGATAGAAACCTTTGAGTGCGACATAAAGGACAGCAGGATCTTCCTCTAAGTCTAAGGACAGCGGCACTCAGTCGTCCTCGGGAGCAGACAGGGTCCCTGAGGCTGGGCGCTGCCTCCCAGGACATAAAGTCAGCCAGGTCACCTCTAAATTATTAAACCTCTGACATCACAGACTGAAAATGTGCTGTCTGGAACATTCTGCCGGCCTGTGTTTTGTTTCACAAATATGTGATGAAGACCTGCACAGCAGAAGCAAGCAAGAAGACTCTACAGAGAATCATTTTTCTCTCATGCATTTCTGGATCTCAGAATTGGATCTCTGAAGGCCAAACAAAGTCCATTCGGCTGAACGTTGTAAGGTACTGCTACTCAGCTTTGAGATCATGGCAGGTTGGGATACTTTAGCTGAACCACAGCAAAGCTGTGGGTTAGAAATATTTATCGGCAAAGAAGAACACTCAGGGAGGTCATTAGGGAGTGGAGAGAGCAGTAATGAACCTGGAGAGTAATAATTACTGCTGCCTGGTTTTTTCTAGATTTCCTTAATAATGCACTTGAGTCTATTGCACTCCTACACTTCACTGTTAAATGTATTGTTTAAACACAGCAGAATATCACAAAAGTTTGAATATTCAATGAAAGTCAGATGCATTATTATAAACAAATCAGTTACGTCACTGCAGTTATCCAGTGAAGGAAGCATTTCCAAAACATGCAGCACATGCGTTTGTGCATACTTCAGATTGCATGCTAATTGCATGTTACATCCGTCCATTCATGCTTATCCACGTGTCAGGGATAGGGCAGGGGGGTAGGACAACAGGGTATGTGGTGAGGACAGGATAGAATGCCAGTTCATTGCTGGACAGACACACACACACACACACACAAAGGGTTCATATATTACAGTTGAACTGTGAAACATATGGCACAGAGAAAAATAATAAATAAATAAAACAGAGAGGTGCAATGTATTTAAAATTCCCAAAATTCAAATTACACTACCTGTTGCACAGCATTACCGTAATACCTGATCCTGTGACCGTGTCCATGCAGTCAGTCTGCATTTTAAATTGTAGGACATTCACGTCAAACAGAAAACATACAAAAAGCTTGAAATATACGGGACTGCAGCTCCTTTCTGGGGACATGGACCAGCGGAGGCCCAGCGGTCTTCTCTAGGACCACGTTCGGAAAGGTTTACCTGGCCTCCTCATCCCTGGCTATAATAAGGGCCATGTGATTGGTTGCAGAAGCTGCTCTCAGGATTTCCACTGCCCTGCATCAGAAAATGACCATCAGTGGATGAGCAAAGAGCCACAAAAACTAAATTTCACTCAGGATATTCCGACGTATTATAATATAGTTTTTGTTCTAGAACTGAGCAAAGCTATGCACAACATTATGAACCATTAATCAACTGGCATTTTAAGGATTTTAAGCTATTTTAGACAGGCAGCAAAGGGCACAAGGCTGCTGTACAGGGGGACAGTACATCACACGCCATATCCTCACAATTATACTTTATGGACAACTTAGAGACAGCAAATAGCTTTGGGTGATGAGAGGAAACAGGAGTAACAGAATCAGACATCTAACATTAAAAAAGCCGTTAGCTGGCTACCTTTCACTTGTAACTCCAATTAAACTTTCCCCATTCACTTCCAAAATCTGGTCACCAGGCTGTAGCTGTCCTGTGAAAGATACAATAATAATAATAAAAATAATAATAATAATAATAATGATGATGAACATATACTGGTTAATATAAAGCATAAAGAAAAACAATAAAACACGCAACATACTACTTCACCAGAGAAGTACAGGTGTATTAAGCACACAAAAGTAAAAGATAAAGATATTAGAGAACAACCGCTATGTACTTAACCATGACAAACCTCAAACTGTAGCATAGCAAAATTACAATTACGTTTAACATATTTACATCAAACATAATTAGCAATGCCTCACTGAAATGACAATATTACTGATATTTACATTTAAGCCTTTCCTTTTACCAGGAATAACGCTGACGTGACAGCTCCCCCCCCCCCTCCCCCCCACACTGACTGGCATGTTATAATCCCTGCCATCTCCCAATACATGAATGGCGGTATCCTGGAAATTCAGCAGGAAAAAAAGATTAATTCTCCCGCGCTATAAATTCTGATTTCAGAGTGTCAGTATGTCTGCTACTTCTGTGTCTGATGTCTTGGAAGGAAACTATTCTTGAGTGACTGTTAGACACAAGCCTACAGGAAACTAGGTCATGTTTGTCAGTGTTTTATTAATGAGTCCTATTTTGACAAGGGAAGTGATTTAGATTCTGATTCCCGATATCATTAATCGCCAAGATATACTTTTAAAAATTGCTTAACGTCCCTTCTTATGATACAATATCCTATCTTTTTTATTTACTGTTATATTTACTGTTCATTGAGCTGTTTTGAAAGCACTGAAATTCAGCACGTACTGGCTTGCAAGGAGTATTTTTGTTGGAAATTAATAATTTGCACATCACAAGTTTTAGTTGGAAGCAGTTTTAGCCAGAAGCAGATGAGTTACCGCAAGGCAAAGTTGACAAGCAAAAATATGTTATGTATAAAAAGACCCAAAATGAACACTGCAAGCGGACTACTTCATTACTGTAAGCAAATTATTTAAACAGTATTTGTATAGGAATGATTTTTGATCCATATAAGCGGTTGATCACTATAACAACGATCACTATAAGCGGGTTCCACTGTATTTGTTGCTCTGATTTGGTTATTTTTTAACCATTTCTCCAAATAGGTATCCAAAAATCAGTAGCACAAAACTATATAAAATGTTACAAAAAAAAACAAAAGCTTTATTGCATATAACCCACATTTACAATCAAATTGTATAAGATACATAACAAAGGTGACATAACAAAACTGATTAACTACCCACTAACTAACCCATTAACTACCCAATTAAGTTGTATAATTTTATTCTGTTTTCAAATTAATAAAAAAAATAGAGAAAATTAATATGGTATGGTATGACAATGAGCCATATACTCCCATTTCTGTTAATTCTACATTAATTTGGGGATTCAAGGTACACATATTTATGATTATAAGTTTTAATATTAGGTGTGGTTAATCACAAAAACCTTACTGAATACCCTACTATATACATTTAATCATCTTCTGATATCCATAAGAAATCAGGGGCCTGTACTACGAAGTGGGGTTACTGGCTTATCGGGGTAACTTGTCGGATTTAAGGTAGTCTGGGCAAAATGTAAGTGAACGAATATGAAGTCCATTTAAACTGTGGTACCTTAAATCCGAAAAGTTACCCTGATAAGCCAGTAACCCCACTTCGTAGTACAGGCCACTGAAGTTAAATGACAAAATAATGTGATATCATGACAACAAGATGTATTTTCCTATTTTACAAACAAGGTGCTGAGCACGGTACACCTTCAGGCAACTCGACACACCCATGTGGTCAGGTTATGTTTGCCCAGTGAGTTCTTCCATCTTTGGATGGCAAGTCTCCAAGTACTCTGTGCTGACAGCCCCAAAGGTACACCAAGGGTGGTAAGGACTTATATACCTAGTTACAATGGCTATCACTAAGGAAGGGCTCATGGTACTACACAAGGATCAAAGAACACACTAAAGATCAGACTCAGAATCAATCAAATCTAAATGACTGAACTAAAGAAAACCAGAGAACTGAGAGATCAGATAGATTCAGAATCACACCAACAGAGCAGATCTCCAAACAGGAAAGATGAAAATGAAGACTGAGCAAGGGGACCTTTACTAGAATGAGCAGGTGAGGCTGATTATATATTAATATCATCTGAGGGTGGGCGTGGCCTTTGGGAACAACCAATCCTGAAGCAGACATTTAGTGGACTGGATGTGACATGTGAAACAGCTAGTTCTCTGTTGAATAGTACCTCACTCCATTTGATATCAGTGTTTCTTTAGTTCAATAGATGACTGCATTTTACCCAACAATGGATTCAAATTTCTTACCGTCGCACGAGGCAAGACCACCACATAAAATCCTCTTCACATAAACGCCAAATTCTTCCCCACATTCCTTTACACCTCCAATGACTTTAATTCCTAAAGATAAAAACAAGGAGTGAATTAAGGTATTAATTTATGTTTACATTCAGAATATCCATTCTTCCGATTTCATATCTGTATTGTGATAATATCCATGGAAGCTTGGCTACGTTTCCATTATGGACATTCAGAAGATCCAGAATTTTTATTGTAAACACAACACTTAGTTAACATTAATAATTTTCAGTAATTAAAGAACCCCTATATCTAGTCTGCAAATTCACAAAATTCATTCTAAGTAGTCAAAACTTCAAAGAAGTCAAGACTCTATTTATCATAACTGGATATATAATATTGTGTAGGCCCCCCTCGTGCCACCAAAACAGCTCTGACCCTTCAAGACATGGGCTCCACAAGACCTCTAAACAGAGGTGATCCTAGGGTCTGTTGGGGCCCCAAGCAAAATTCACTGGGGGCCCCCCCTCTAACCAGTTTTTGTCATCATTTTAATAAATTTGGCTCTCGTTCGCCATCTAGTGGCTTGGGGGCCCCAAGCAGCTGCCTGCCCTGCCTGCTGACAAGATGCGCCTCTGCCTCTAAAGGTATCCTGTGGTATCTTGCACCAAGATGTTAGCTGTCAGGGTTGGTGCCCGTCTGACCCTGTCCTATGTGTCTTGTCCCCTTTTGGCCAGCAGGTGTCGCTAGGCATCCTGCTTCTGATGCTCATGTGCCCATTGTAGGTGCTTTTAGCGATGGACAGGAGTCAGCCCGGACACTCTGTGTGATTGTGTGTTCTGACACATTTCTATCATGGCCAGCATTAACCTGTTCAGCAATTTGTGCTACAGTAGCTCTCCTGTAGGATTGGACCAGACGGGCTGCCCTTTGCTCCCCACGGTAATCAATGAGCCTTGGGCACCCATGACCCTATTGGCCTTCCTCAGACCACTTTTGGTAGGTACTGACCACTGAAAACCGGGACCACCCCACAAGACCTGCCATTTTAGAGATGGTCTGAACCAGTCATCTAGTCATCACAGTTTGGTCCTTGTCAAAGTCAATCAGATCCTTATATTTGCCCATTTTTCATGCTTCCAACTCATTAAGAACTAACTGTTCATTTGCCTAATGTACAATGACACCCCCAACAGGTGCCACTGTAACGAAATAACCAATGTTATTCACTTCAGAACAGTCGTTTGAATGTTAGTGGTTTTAATGTTATGGCTGATTGGTGTACACTAATAAGATTACAGGCTGATCCTACCCTAAGCATACTTCACTGATGAGGTTAAAGCTCTTATGTTACTCCCTGCTAACAGACTATTTGCTTATTAGGTAAGTTGAATGACCTCTGGATGTTTAAAGCACACAAACACATCTCTGGTGTAGCAGCAAGGCTTTCACCTTGAAAACATGCCCTGAATTATTAGTGAATTCTTGAAGCTGTGCTCTCTCTCTCTCTAAAATATGCAAACAGCTGAATGTGACCGTAGTCTGTGTCCCCAGAAAGGACACAAACACTGTTTCAGGGTTTCAGTGACTGTTTCTGAGGCGTGGTCATCCTGTTTTGGCTCCACCCACCGTTTGCTAAATTTTCAGACCAGCACTATAAGATTACAGATATATTACTCATCGTTAGAATCATTTATCCCCAGCATTCAACATATCTTGCAAATCCTGAATCAGTTGATTAGACTGCACAGTCTAAGCTGGTGATTTGTTATGTAATAAGGGCTGATCTCTTGTCGAGCGTCTGATAGGAATGTTCTGTGGTCACATGGTACACTTAGATGTCCAGATAGTAGGAATGCTCACCTCAAACTTTATGTGTGTGAATTAAATTAACAAAGGAGGACATCCCAAGGAATATTCTTTGATAATTAACAGCATTGTTACAGATAAAAATGGAAAATAAAATGCACAGATGGGTGACACAGTATCTGGAATATCAAGTATTGTATTTGATAGAAGCTGAGATAGAAACTCAGATGGCTGTCAAAAGCGGTCACTAGTATTTGCTGACGGTTTTTTAACATTGATTAAAAATTCTGTCTCTGGTAAGGTGACAAAACAGCACACCTCCTGCATGTCACCCAGTGGAACACAGAGTACTGCAGAGTAAGTGTTTACTGGAATTAAGTACCTGCATTGTGACAGTACATTAAAGAGATCAAACAAACTTGTGCCGCTTGACTTTTATGACCTCTGCTCGCACTGACGAAAGAGCTGAGATGTACTACAGTATGTGCAATATTAATATTTTTAGTATTTTTAGTATCTTTAAAAATCTCACACTGACAGTCATTCGGAATCTGCAATATACCCGCAAAGTGTGAGCATGTCATCCCCCCCCCCCAAACAGGAGCTTCTTTTCATATCAGAAAACAGACGTTGCTGCTATTGCAATATAGCATCCACTAACCAAAAGATTAAGGTCAGCATGGCGATTGCCTTATTACATAATTACATTCTGGTTTTTCATTACTGAAATGAAATGTTAATTACTCATTGAGAGCATATTTTGTCAACAGCCCTGCTGTAGAGCACGCTGCCAATACACATTAAACGCACATATGCTGTGTGAAACGACAGCAGTTTGAGAGGAAAATGAAAGCTTACCCAGTCCATTCTCACAGTCCGTAAATTCCATGGAGTAGACGGTCCGATCTGATCCATACGGACCCATCAGTGTCCTGAATTTCACACGGAAGACACAAATGGTCAAATTAAAAATTATGCCACATTTTAAATACCGGATATGAAAGAAAATGAAAACCAAAATGTAACTTCTCTCGTTTCATGCTATAAAGCAAAAATGTTTGAGGTGATTATCACATGGCCAACACGGTCTGTAAGCATCAATAACAAGTGACAAGTAAGTGAATGTACTATATGCAAGTTAGGCAACAAATCAAAGATCAATAGTTTCTGGAAAGAGATGAAGAAGTCGATACAGGGAAAAATTCACAGTGGCAAACCATATTCTTTTTTTTAGTTATTATTATGTTTACTACTCCTTCACTTTCCTCTGGACGGACGGACGGACAGAGATTAGACAGACAGACAGACAGACAGACAGACAGATAGATAGATAGATAGATAGATAGATAGATAGATAGATAGATAGAATACTGTAGTATGGATCCCCAAAAGGGGCCACCATCACAGAATACTGTCCCTCAGTTTCAGCACCCCGTTTTGGAAGCCCACTGGAACAGACAGAACTGAAAGGGGAATGAAGAGCGAGTGATATCAGGGCTGGGATGGATCTTTGTAGGGCGTGGTGCCAGGCGTGATGGACAGTGGTACGACCCGTGGACTCCTGCTGCGTAACCGCGAGCGGAAGGGAGACAAGAGTGAGGATATGGCTGTAACCGAATGTCACCTCATCATTGGGACGTTTCACACTGCTTACTGCAGCAGCTTCTACAAAATGTTCACACAAAATCATAACTTGGTTATTGTTTTTCGAATATTAAAGTGTACAGGGAGACGTTTATGATTTATCACATCTCAGCATGATTCCTTGACGCTTCACCGAATTTCAATTTCAGTCTATAACCCCAAGCATGATCAAGGGAGTAGCTTCTGCAAGCGGCCATCCAAACGGGGTTCGTCTTTTTGGTTCTGGTTTTGTTTTAGCCAAAAAAAAAAAAAAAAAAAACAAGAAAAAAACACAAGGAAACGAGAGAAAACACCCCTACCTCCACAAAAAGGACTAACCATATAGCCCCTAAAAAATGTCAGAATCGTGTATCAGTTAGACTCCAGCAATGCATTCTACAAGCTTCTTGACAATTATAATTAAAAACTTCAATCATTTGAACCAATTTTTCTCTTGATCTGTTTTGATTTAAGCACACATCTGTTACCTAGTTTCTGATAAAAGTGAAGCTGCAGCGGATTTCATCCACACTGTTTTTTAAGGAGATCATGGCATCAGTGATGTAAATCCTAAGCTCCAACTTCTCAGCACTGGTGGATCTTCTGTGCAGTTTCACTTAAATTAGCTGCAGTTGCACCTTTAAAAAAACGCCTAACCTCTGCTTTCTATTTACAGTTCCACCTGCCCTAGATGAAGGCATCTGCTAAAAATGGTTGTTTTTAAAGGGTCTGTTAAGAAATGTCACTTACAAGCCGCTTACCTCATCCAAAATGTTGTTTTTTTATTGCGAAAATATTACTAACACCTGAGAAAGACACGGCTTATATCAAGTGACCTGTAGTTGTGAGGCTATGCATATGGTGCACGCTTTGTAAATTGCAAGAAAACGATCATGGGATGTAGATTAAGAGACGATAAAAGACGCCAACGATCACATATTACAACCACAGGCTAAACAGCATCTATTTATAGACGAACCTGTCTTAATGTTTAAGGATGCACGGAAAAGTGACATATGATACAAACATGTACACAAAAAAGTACACAAGTATTATTTGAAGCGCGGAATACAGTTGGATAACATGCGAAATGACACCCCCCAAAAAAACAAAAAAATAAAAAATTCCTCGCACTCGCGAAATGATCGTATGAGTAGACTGCTTCCATAAACCAGTAACCCTGGCCAGGATCCCTTATCCATGCCCGCCGATCCCCAGTACACGTTTGCATTACCTGCTGAGAAGAACAGCTCCTTTGTACATGACCGAAAACGTGGGCATTGTGCACTGACTCCTTTGCATCCAGCCGCCGAAACGATCTGCCCATTCGGCACTGTGTGCGGCACCTGATCCTATCCTGTGGTATTCAGCTGTGAACCGGCGATCCACCACAACTTTGCTGACAGATTAAAACAGATAGCCTATACAAGGCAATACAGATACGCAAGCTCTACTGTATTTATATAAAAATTAAATGTGCTGGGAAATTAATTTTAAAAAATTAACTTAAAAAATTAAAAAGGCTGTAAGAATGAACATGCAAATGTGGATTGTACTATAGTGTGACAATATTTCGTTTAATTTTAATTCAAAGAAGATTATGCATATTAGCATAAATGTTTTAAATTACTGGGCACAGACTTGAAGTCTTTAAATTTTTGTGCTATTGAATAATAAAATTGCCATGTCTTTAATTGCAGCAGTGCAGTCTTATCAGAACCCCTGAAGTAATGTTTCATAATAATAGGCTTGCACTGTGACTTGAATACCCCAGGATCCATTGCTGTGAAATTCTACTCAATGAATGTGTAACAGAACGTTTGATATTACGCTAAAGATTACCATCGCAAACTAAATTAATACAAAACCAAGAAAGAACAGTGTCAATGACAAAAAGGAAACAGGTCTCAGTCATAATCACCTGCTTTTGGATAAATTTAATTAACTGGCTGTAATCTGATTTAAAAGTATGGTTTCCCTCTTTAAATAATACACCCTACAGGCCTTCACCCCGGTTCCCCGATTATTTTTCAACCAGTTTGTTGACCAATCGAAACCTTCCTCCCAACCATACAATGATAGCACCAAGATGTTAAAAGGGGATTCTATCAATATTTCAGAAATCTCATTAGGATTCCTCCTAGCCACTAGAGGGCAGGGCACACTTAGCTGGACTCACAAATTTTGAGCTCAGACCTTTGGTTGTGTTAGTCACTTGGAGTTGTTTGCTACTTGAGGGTAGGCATTCATTTAAGCAAAGTCAGGTTGACAGGTATCTCTCGATGCTTAGTGTTATTAATATTTTTGCATACTCCCTCCTTTGAGTTGTCTTGTATATGCCTGAGTTTTGGCCTGTGGTTTGGTTGCTGCCTAATTTTCTTTTGACAACATTTTTTTTAAAAACAATGCGAAATCAGACATTTACATGAGGTATGATGACCTGATGGCAATTATTAATCTACAGAAATGTATACGATACAATAGAAAAGTAATGCTTTGCATTTTATCTTTTTAAAATGAATGTTTAGTTGACATAAATTAAACTATTGCCTAAAACCTAATGCACACTTAACTCTCTGTGTGCTTTCGATCTGCTGATGGTCACGTGTGCGAAACGTGTTCTCCGATTACAATCGGTCCTGCTACAATGCTACAGATGTGTTGCTAAAAAACCTAGCATTCACCGAAATTGTGTACTAAAATATACATATCCAGTGAGCGAATAGGGTTAGGGGAATGCAACTCCAAAACTAAGTAACTGACACCAAATAAAATAAATTAAACAATAAAGACAGTGATACCGATGACCAATAATGCATGCATTTTAAATAAGAAATATTAATAGTACATTTTATAATTATATCATAAACATCTCTAATGGGTCTTATGAGTTTCATGAGAATTTCCTAGTAACCACTTCAGCTGAACGTGACGAACTGGCAAACGTAGAAACCAACTGGCAAAGCTGTGTGCCTCTGCATTGACTTCTGCCATTCAGGTGTCATAAAAAGCCCCATATGAATTCATAGACAATGCTGAATGCAAAAGAAGGGGTGACACAGAGAACAGACCCCCCTTGGCCATGAATTCCTTTAGCCCCTGACACATAAATGACTCAGGAGGGAATTAAGTCACTTTCATTGATACATCATCCTGATTCAACTGGTTATTTAGTTTTGTATACTGAAATGCAAATGTGTAACCTTGACCTACTGCCTAGTGCACTTTGAGTTCCCCAGAGATCACATAGAATTATGTCTGAGTACCAGAAAGCCCTACTGAACATGGGTGACCACTGGAGACATCAATGAGGAGGTGTTGGTTTGGGCCTCACCCCTGAACAATCTGTTGACCTGTAACCAGTTTAATTAGTTAGAAGATGGATGAAGATGTCTAATTTTTTAACTGCTACTTACCTGAAGGAATCGAAAGACTTCCACTCCACTAAAGCAATACAAAAACTTTTTTTAAACTATCACTACCACTGGTATAAAAATTTTTGCTTTTTATTGATGCTAACTGCCCCCCGCCCCCATTGATAAGGAGAATAGTGAATAGTGCTCAAGATGACCTTGATCATTCTCCCAAGTTATTGTCTACTGCTCCTCTCAGCTGCCTTTGCTCCAGGCTGAAGAGATACTACTGTGAATTCTACAGTACATATCAAGCCTGATACCCACTTGCTGAACTTGTAGTAAAAGAGTGATGCCCCTTTGAAAGAATGCAGACATCACCCTTTCTGATTAATTTTATAACTTCTGCAAAGTGCATTACAGAGCCACACACATACAGATTTCACTCCCGTTACATAGCCATTTTCAGTCTCTGCCTATACACTCCTCCTTTTAACATTTTACTGCTTACTTTATTCATTTATTCAGTCTGAATAAATCATTTTATCATTATTTTAGTGATTTCTGCTACATACTGAAAGAAATGTTAATTAATTAAGGTTTAATTTATTATAATAAGAAATGTGACAGCATATTTAATAGATAGTAAATCTCTGGTGATTATCACTTGAAATATTACTGTATGATAAGTAGCCCATTTTTTTATATTTTATATATTTATAGCCACTGTAACTTTATTAGTCAGTTACTAATATAAGATATATCATGGTTTCTATCCCTATTTTTATGGATTGATATTATTTTACATTATTTGCACGTTTCCTTTTTTGCTGTTCTATTTGTAATTGAATAAAATTATTATGTTTTAATATAAATCTGAAGATAAATCTCAATCTTATCTGGAAACCACTATTAAGCTCTGTGAGTTTGTTTTAAGTGTCACGTCAAAGGCAAAGATGGAGGCAAAGGCAGGCGTGGGGAAAGCCAAAAGGGGCTTTATCAAGTAAAATTACACGCAGGGCAAAATTAAATGAACCACAAGGGGTCAAAATGGGGTAGGGAGGATCAGGCGAGAACACTGGACACAGGGCAAACTGGGAAACACACAAAGGCAGCAACATCAATGACTGAACTGGGGAGCTCAAACCACGGAGGCACTATGAGTGAGCAGACGAGAGGCAGCTGGGGTGATCCACACAAGGTTCTGTAATGAGAGGCAAGACTAAACAAGTAACAAGTGAGGGAATAATTCTATAACACTGAAATTGAGGGAATAATTCTATAAGGCTGAAATTGAGAGAATGATTCTATAAGGCCATAACTAATCAAAACGAGGACTGACTGGCACCGGCAGGGCAGGGTGACCGAATTGAGACAGATAGAGGGAGCAGACAGAGAACGTAAGCGGCCTTCACTTATCTTTAGCCTTCCAGAAAGACAAGTACTAACCGGCTAACTAGAACAAATGTCAAACATGTGGTTGACACGTAGTCGGAAGAGAAAGGCCCAAACGGGCTATAAAGGAATTGAACTGATACATAAGGTTGAGCTTCTTACTGAACATGCTGAATGTATGTCAGACGGTCGCGTAATATCACGTCTCAGCTGTGAATCTCTTCTGATCAACGAACCCGGTGGAGATGGCGTACAAAGGAGAGAACGAGGGGGAAGTAATACAGGGTGTGATATTAAGAATAAATTTCAGTATGAAAATCTAATCTTAGTTTTATTGAGTAACTTTTAATGACATTTAATATGGTTCTACGTAATGATATTTTGTCATGTTATGAAGTTTAGTAAATGATCCTTTGGCATTCAAAAAAAGTGAGAGCGTTAGGATGATTCCAAGGGTTCCTGAATGACAGCAGTCCTAAAAAATTTGGAAAATAACTGGATTGGTCTAAACTGGGGGGAGGGGGCAATATGATATGCTTTCATGGGGCTCAAGATCTCTAGCAATGCCCCTGACCTTAACCATAAATAAACAAACAAAATACAAGTCATTTGGCATTTTTAGTTTTTTAATTGCAGTCACAGAATTTTATTGACTTAAATTTCCCCTTGCAGGGGACGAAAAAATGCCCCCCATAACATCAAAATAACCGGTTTTTATCACAGTAATGTATGTCTGACCCCCCACCACACACACTATACTTTTCTTGAGTCTGGTTGCTATGGGAACCCCCATTTGCATTAACTCTTTAATCACCGAGCCTACAGAGTGGGTTGTTATCAGATTAAGGGATAATCCTGACCACACGGAGACCTCACAGGTCCCCAGCCGGTCTTGGGTACCAGGCTCCCTGGAGCTGCTCCCCTTTGTCTCTCCATCTCCACTGAGAAACAAGTAGGCTGAAGCCTCTGTGGTTCAAGAGGTGACTGCAAAACAGAAGCTGGTTCATTGGAATTCACAGGGGATCTGCTTTGGGTGGACTTAGGTGTGTTGGGAGAGAACAGATGTTTGGCTGCCCTCTAGAGGAAGAACAAAGAGGGAGCGATGACAGAGTCATGCTTCGTTTGGAGAAAATTCGACAGGGGCAAAACTTTCAAATGCTATGGCAAATTAATATTGATTCTAATACAGGTGTACATCTAGTGTAGGCTCTAAAATAAAGAAATGTATAGCTAGGAAAAAATCCCTTGAGTCCTCTTTCACATTTTGCATATAGTTTACACCATGAAATAAATAGATTATTTGCTTGAAAATATAATTAATCTACCCCAGGACACCAATTAGTAATGATGGTCAACCACTGGAAAAAAAAAAAATGTAAATAAAATAAAACTGTAATTATCTAATTGATAAGAATAATAAAGATTGTTATTTCAAAACAAGATATTAACAAAGAAATAGTAACAAAACTATAAAACTCTAAAACTATAAACCCATATACAGTACTGAAATACTTAAAGCACAAGGGTAAACAGAGGCTAATGTGCTGTGAGATGCATGATAAATGCACACAGGGGATCCCATGTGTTCTGCGCTTAATAAAACCATTCCTGCCCACGCGGAAGACTGAGGTCATCCAGCGGGGAGCGCGCGACTTGCTGCAAAAGATGAACAATTAAAAATCACCAGCTGTTCTCATCACCATCTGTACCCGCCAGAACATGGTCTACTTGCTTAATTAAAAACAAATCCCGAACCACTTAACCATTTCAGCACCTCGCCACACGTACCCCTACCTGCACACAAACGAGCACGAGACCTTGTGTTGTATCTGATGTAATTCTCTGACAGTGTGACAAACTGACTGCCATTGCACTAAGTTCATCGCAATGTTTAATTAGACAGCATCGAGTCCGTGAGAAAATATTATGCTCACTTTAAATAAACTGAAGGCAAGACTGTTCCGTATATTAAAATGTGCTTTCATGGGGAATTGGAAAACATTGTGTCATTTTCTCAAACAACCATTAGCAATTAATGAACAGTACAGCTTTATGTTTTTACTAAAGCGATCTAATGCCGTACGACGCAGTTAATAAAATGAAACTTCACACGTACGTTTCTCAATTAAGAAGAACACGTCAGTTTTTTACTGGTCGGTTATAAAAGCATGCAATTTTATAGAGTTTTGCAGAAATAATGGATAAACCAATATCATAAACCTCCAAACGCAATCATTAACATAAAAACTAATTGATCTGTAAGCAATTATAAAAGTTTCCAGCTTCTTAATTCAGATGTGGATGACATCGTTTCGACAGTAACCCTGATATTTCATGAGTAATTAGGCTTATATGTTCCTCGCGACCCTAACCAGCATAACCGATTAGAATATGGATGGAAGGATGAATAGATGGATGAAATAATATATCGTTCAGAATCTTTTATAGATCTATAAAATAACTTTTAAAACTCCCTTACTAGTTAAATTAACGAGAGGCCATCAAAGTGCTCCAGCTGGCGTCCTCGAGGTTTCAGATATGACATTACATCCAGACTTAAATGCTCTGGACCGCGATTCAGCTTCAAAGTAATTTTAGGAAAATGTAATATTTATTATGTCACGGCATGCCTTCACGTCATCCTTCGCTACGCACGTAAGGCCAACATACGCACGTAAGGCTATCAAATTATCTAAAGGAACTGAACAAGAAGTAAAAGAAAAACAATGGGATTATACATAGAATTTATTTAATCAAAATATCCAGCTTTGGGCTGACAGATCAGATGGCTTTGCGGATGTAACGTATCAAATATGGTTTTTGAAGTTGCACGGATGAGACAGGCGCCCAGGGACACCGAGAGTTAAATTAATTAGATGTGATACAGCTTCACAGCAGGTTCTGAAGATTCATTCATACCACTAAGAGACCTCCCAGGCTCATGATACGTGTAGTTTTCTGGTTATCTCCTAAAAAGATGCGAAAATCACGTGTCTTACAGATTATAAACGAAAGCAGATGGGTTTTCCCTCTCAGCTTGCAGTCTATCGTTAACTAGTAATATCAAATAGGAAAACCAAATTGAGAACCTTGCGTGTTAATTATACCAAATGTACTTTTTAACTTTGATTAATTAGAAATAAGGTTGGTAAATATAGCAGTACGTGAAATTCTCTCGCAACCATGGGATTGCAGGTTTTTGTTCCAAAAAACGTCTGAAATAAAAATGTGCACACATAGATTTACCTTATGTCCACGTGGGTAATGTCTGTGTACTTTGGATTCTTTCCCCAATCCAAAAAACATGTGGTTTAAGTCTATATGTATCTCTAAATTGCCTGTAGTGTGCCAGTTAACCACACGCAAGCATTTTCGCACTAACACCACCTCAATGAGATAAACCAATGGATTAAGCAGACCTTCTTGACCAAATTTTACAGTTCCAAATTTGACCACTAGAGGGCAGCACGTAGTGACTTGCAGGCTATATGCATATCAATTCACACTGCTTCGATAGATCCATTTTCTCTGGGGCTGGCCCAGATTTTGCCTAATGGCAACACAAGCTTCATTAAAATGTCCTAATGCTTGTGACGTGTTTTGTGTGGGCTAAACATTTGATTCTTGCCCCCTATTGGGAACCCTGATGTAGTCAGTTGGCTAATTTGGCTTAAAATGCTTTTACTCTCTCTACCCACGAAATACCACTGAAAAATAGCCCAGATGTTGTTCTTTGGAAAGGCTCCTGTCATTGTTTTTACTGTATGAGAGTGAGGGCAGCACAGACGTGTCTTAATCTTAAGAAGCTCTTTTGTATTGCTTCAGCAGAGGCCTGTGATCAGTCACTGAACATTCCTTTTTATTACACATTCACTTAGATGACACCCTAATTACGAGGCCCAGAAACATGATGTGGAAATACAGTAGGGTGTTTTCAGAGGTAGCTGAGGGTGGCTGCGCTGAAGCTTTCAGATGCGACGATTATAAACACAAACGGTGCCTTTGGGAGGCCTGTCTTAAAGCTGAAAGGGAACAGAAGCTTTCAACAGGCTGTTTAAAGAGCCAGCTGGCGATCTCTGGCCGCGGCCATGTGCATTACCCACGCCGAGCCCAGTGAGGCTGACTAACCCACCCCCTCCGTATAGCCCGAAAAGCCGCGTGCCCTTCCACCCTGCTGACGGTTTGGTCTGACCTGCTTTGTGGGGGGAGGAGCCGTTTAGGAAACGAATTCCACGGAAAGCTTCTCATTTTTCCATCTTACCCGCTTGGTAATGGCACCCGCTCCTGCCCTAATGTTGCCGCTGTTGTGTAACCAGCGCGGGCTGTGCATTGCTGCGTGTCACGTTATGAAATAGCAATGTTGTGGCAACACTTTGCGTCTGGGGCAGAGGGTGTTTGAGTGTTTGTTTGAGTGCCGCTTCTCCTTTGCCTTTGCCTGCCAAGCTCTGTCTGCTCCCAAGGGGCCTGATTAAGTCCCTCTGGTCCATATGGCCAACCTCTTCCCATCCATCCGTCCATCCATCCATTTTCCGTAACCGCTTGTCATATTCAGAGCTACCAGGCGTTACTTAAAACATAATAAAAACCAGTCTGGGGCGTTCATCGTTTGGCTTCAAGTGTGGAAAGATGTTCTTTATGCCGGAGTAAACAGAAGACACTTTGCAAATCCAAGCAAGCCTAAAGTTCACTTGCTTTTGTTTAGTGGTAAATAGTAACATAATCCAGCTGCTCCCCTAAAACAAACATTTCCAGAAATATATGTACTTGCTCAATGCTTAAGACTAAAACGCACTATGATCTATAGGACACAGGGTCAACCACAGCTTGCTTTATTCTTGTGGTCAATATTTCATATTAAAGATGTCTAAATAAATTATAAGCACAGATGCTTTTAGTTACATTTGTTAACCCACTACCTAGGGCAAATAAATAATTGCTAATTCATTGCTTGTAAGCTACTGTAATTTTCTTTGATGATTTTCATTAAATTGTCTTAGAATTCTTAGAATTCTTTTTAAATTAGGAAATATAATTGTAAAATCCGATTATGCTGAGATTATAATCTAATAGGACATAATCAAAAGCTTTAGTGTTCCCTAAATTGTCCTTGGTATGTGATTAAAACATGATTTTAACGTAATGTACTCCCTGGTTAAGTGTCGCAGTTTATATTGGATAGACTGACGACGCCTCTCTCTCTGGCAGGGTAAGTCCTCATGATGTCATTATAACCACCAGAGGAGCCACACCTGCAGCACAGCCCTTCATTCATCCATCCATCCGTCCATCCATCCATCCATCCATCCGTCAGGGCAGGGGAACACGCTGGACAGGATGCTGGTTCATCACAGGGGACACACACACACAGACACACACAATTGCACTCTAAATGCATGTTTTTGGACCATGGGAAAAGCCCTAAGTACACAGAGAAAACCTGTACAGACAGAGAACCCCCCCCACCCCCCCCCCCCCCCCATGTGCTGTCACAGTCCTCAGCGTAAAGCAGCACGTGTGTATTAAAATTTCTAGAAATATCTAGTTCATTGTTTGTTGTCGTACGGTGTAATTATGGATGACTCTCTCTCATACCTTGCCAGCCCTGCATTTATAGTTGCAATCCTGTCTGATGGAATTAACATCTGGTTAACAGATGACCTTTCCTTCACACCCACAGAGGATTAAGTAAGAAGCCAGTCAACTTCCAGCCTCAACCCAGGATGCTTCAACATACAGAAAACAAAGAATGTCTCTTTGTTTTTCTGAATTTATACTGAATCATTATATTGTTCTCTTTGTTGACTTTTCTTTATTTACGGTACAAATTACACAGCAGTTGCAAAACAGGTCATGCTAGTTGTTGGGAGGTTGATTTGATAATCCTGCAGGCTGAATCCTCCTTTCAGCACTATCTGGATTAATAAATTAGGATTCATTCACACACCCTTTATATAAACATAGTCATCACTGTACTATTCATTTAGGTACTAAACTCAATGACAATAAGCTCAAGGATACAGGTCTGTAAAGCCTTTTTGGACTTGAACCAGGATCTAGCAGTTGCTGTGCTCTTCCGGGAATGAGGATGAACTGGATATAATTACTTGGGATACAGGCCAGGGTGGTAACTGCAAGGTGGGGGTGCTGATAATTACGTGTTTGTTTTCCTAGTGTGTTAATCACATATAAACGGGAAAATAAAATTGTCTTTCAATATTTTATATCTTTCCCATGATGAGCTGCCACATCCCATCCAAGGTGTTCCCCTGATAGAGAGTCAGGATCCCATATTCCAGTGTTGGATTTATATTTAGATAATGGATGGAATTATACATGCACACCTATATTAGTTTGTTTTACTAACCCTAATACATTCTGATAAACCATAGCAGTTTTGACGGAACTATCAACCGTTTTGGAAACTGGCCTCTTCCATCACCCTCCATAGTAAAACAAGAAAAAACCGCTTCTGATGAGTGAATTTTCGAAAACAGCAGTACAGTGCAAAACAGCCTTAAGATTCTCACTGACTGTACGACAATATGCTGTTCGGCTAATCGTGGAAAGAAATGCCAACAAAGTTATGAATAATTTTCCCTGATCGGTGTGAGTTAGGAGCCCATGTCTGTATCTGTAAGGTTGCTGGTTCAAATCTGTCGCCAGCAGAGTAATTATGTTGCTGTTGGGCCTGCTTTGCTCTGTATGTCTGTGTGTTTGTCATAGGAGAGCAAGATACGCAGAGACTGAGATTCCATTGTACTTGCTACCTGTACAGATATGGTATTATAAGCCACCAAGAAAGAGGGCGCCTTACAGGCAATAGAGTTTTCTCTTGATAAACATGATATTGTCAAGGTGTAAGCTGATCACTGGGTGGACCTCCCTTTATAGCCCAAAAAGCCATGCCTTCCTCCTTTGACTTCCAGCAGGAGTCTTTGAAAGGTTGCAATAATTTCACTCTCAGGTAAGAACAATCAGCAGGAGACATTTAAGCCCTACTGTGAAGGGAGTCAGTTACAGTCTTTTACCATGTTTGTTTTGACACTACTTTAAAGATCTAAGGTGTCTGCCCCTGACTTCTTACTCTGTTCCATTTCTGCATTCCACCGCCCGGAATCTCCTGATATTATTCTTTGTGCTGTCAAAGACATCTCCATGGTGACCCTGGATCAACAGAACCCATGTCAGAAGTATTTAGTTTTAGTAGTTAAAATGAATGACATCCCAGTTGTTTACAAATGATCACATAAAGACATTATTTTCACTTTTGTCTTTTGGTATGAAGCTGCAGAAGCAGTATGTATGTTGCAGTAATCTTTTCTCTTGATCTTATTTGATGACCAAGACAAAGAGCCTCAGAGAGCGTCAAATTAGTTTATTTGTTCATCCATTTATTTATCTATTTATTTGTTTGTTTATTAGTTTATTTATTTGTTGTTCATTCAGGAGCTCAAGTGCCTTGCATCTTCATGGTTGGAAGCTCAAATCCTGCTCTGTGGATCTTGCACGTCCGCCCTATGTTGAGTGGGTTTGTACTCCGTGTCCCTAAGTTACCCACGGCCTCCCTAAGTGCACTCTGCACTGGCCTGGCATCCAGGCTGTTCCCTCACATTGTGCCCTGTGCTGCAGGGCATGGGGACCAGGCACTCTCACAACACTGTATCATATAATTAGTTGGAAGATGGGTGGAATTTAATACTGTCCGTGAATTTGGGAAGGTAATATGCTTTAGGGAGAAAGCTGACGCTTATAAAACTGCCATTTATAAAACCAATTTAATGTCTAGTATTAAAAGTTACCCACTAAAAAAAAAAAAAAAAAGAAAAGTTACCCACTAAAAAACAGCCTAACCACAACTATACAGCAATAACCATCCATCTAAAATAGCGTTTACGTTAACTAACCCTAAAACACACAAAGACAAATGACATTTCCATTATTTTCAATTCTGAGTGACCAATGCAAATATTTCACTATTGGTGGCATAATTAGAAAAGTATATCCAGCTATTCTCATTCTGATTGACAATTATGTGTTTTGGTGAGAACCAGAAGTGTATTTAACATTAATATTCAATAGCATAATAAACCAGGATCGAGTTGTTTAAATAGTTCTGTAATTGAGTTGTTTAATAGTTCTGTAATCATTCAGCTATCACAACAGTGAAGAATATGGGTGGTTTACAGAAAGTCTTTGAGGGTGATTGCAGTTACCAGAGATTTATGTTTTTTTAATTATGGATATTTTAGTAATAACTACACGTGCTTGTTCCCCGTACATCTCTCTGCTTCATTCCATTTGCAGCAGAGCTGGAAAAGAGACATGCAGTGGTGTAAGTCACGTGTGGAGCACATTCCCCACGACACCCAGTGTGATTAAAAAAACAATGACATGACAGAACAAGTCAGATAAGATATCAACACGAATTTCACAACTGATTAGATCTCAGCTCTGATCTTATCCCTTGGATGGGTTGCAGAAGAAATTATAAAAAGTGCCCGGTAGATTCATATATTATAGACTTGAGCAAATTGGCACGGATGTAGGCAATTTTATTAGAACAGCCAATTTGCATGTTATTTAAAGTTTGGTAAAGATTGCTTGAGGTTTGCTATTTGGTTTTAATGTTCACGATACCACGTGTTGTAAATTTTAACATCAGGGAAACGTAGCCTGAAAACCTTTACATCCATCGATCAAAATGCTTCCTTGTTTTGCTAATGAGTTTCAAGTAAACCATTCCCCGTTGGGGTTAGTCCAGTCCAGGTTTTATCCGAGCCTTTGCTGGGCGCTCGGGTGTCGCCTGACATCTGATTTTAAACAGGGAGGGTGACATATGAAAACGGCTTTCAGGTTTTAATACTGATGCAGAGCATCAAGGAGACACCCAGATAAGCGACCTTCTCGAGGGGAACCTGCGCACTTACCGTCATTATGTCGAAGGAGCAGAGCGCAAAGATCAATGGGAGTCCAGCCGCGACGTAAGTAATCGATTGTTAACTGACATGTTACTGTAAACGTCTTCTTGGGGTATCTTGTGATTTATTTACTTAATTTTGCGTTTATATATTGTAAGTAGACATAAGGAAGTAAACAGAGTAATATGATATAAATAAATAATGTCTGCTAATTGCACAGACTGCTGTGATGAAATTACGAGATATTTAGCAAATCATTTACAGTGCGTTCTAAGTGCAGGTGTACAGGTGCTGCATTTTACACACGCATTCCGTTTTGATGGCTTCTCTTACTGAAACTGGCGGACCATTATCGAATGTTCTGCATTCTAATGCTAAATGGAGACTTTAAAAATGTTTTTGGACTGGCAGTTTCACCTGACTTGTCGCTGAAGAGTTCCGTTTCTTCGGTCAGTCCATTATATGAATATGTATCAAAAGTCACAGTCTCTGTAGGTTTGAAGTTACGAAGGGTAAGGATGGAAAAAGTGCTGAAAGGAGATCCTACGGCAGATCTTTACTGTTTCCAGCAATATTTTCCATGTTTGCATATACAGAAATGTTTTATTATGGTTTTATTTTGTATTTACATTTGTTTTCAGTTACATGTACTAAATGAAAAACTTTAGAATGCTAGCTGTAATTGGAACATTAGCCTACGTGTTGTTTTATTTGACAATAGTAGCCTATAAGTAAATAAACATTTACATTTTCTTTTCTGAGAATTTACAGCATAAATTAATGTTGTTACTCAATATATTAAAGGGCATTTTCATAAAAATATTGCTTATTCTTAAATTGCTTTATCTTAATGTGATACCTCTACAACTTCATGCAATTTAAAAATCAAGTTTATGTGTACAATAGTTGTCAAAATTGTGGAAACACGTAGCATTTTTGGCATTATGCTTTAAAACTTACTACTGGAACATTGGTGGTAATGTTCATAAACAACCAAGGAATGTTTACAAATATCATACATTGGACGTTTAAATAAATAACTGGAGCAACAGTTGAATAAAATTCTGCAATCTCTAAAAATTGGACATGTTTCCACAATTTTGGCCAATAGTGTGTGTGTGGATTAGGTTTATATTACATTGGGGGGGACCAATGTCTCCCACAATGTAATAAAAAACTGTTTTTTGACATTGTGTGGACCATTTTCAGCTGCCCACAAAGATTCGTGAATGCAATCAAAAATGTAAAAATGCCAGAAGTCTCGTATTTTGTCTGGTTACTTATGGTTAAGGTTAGGGATGGGTAGGGGTTAAGGTCGTCATGTTGGGATTAGAGTTTTCCCCATAGAAATGAATGGAGAGTCCCCACAAAGATATAATTACAAACATAAATGAGACATACTCTCTTGCACTTACCAGCTCTGTAGCTGGGTTTGTTACATTTATAACATAAATACATTTTGGCTGCACAAAGAAAGCATTAAAACTGCAACTTTGTGTAATGTTACATTGTCTAGTGCTGCTGGCCTTTCTGGCTGCAAGCTAGGCATGTCTTTGTAAACAATGGGAGGTACAACATTGCATGGAAGTCAAATAGTTATCAGCAAAGGTCATAGAGTTTTTAAATTCCATTTGTGCCTGCCTACTTTGGTGTTATGTATAGTAAAACTGTCTTTGTTTAGTCATATGTATTAAATTGACACATTTACAAAGTGACAATGAACTAAATCCTAACATAAGAAACACAGAAGATCCTGCCCCTTAAAAACTGGCCATGTGCAGTCCTGTGTATGTTGCACGTTCACCCCTTGTGTCGTGGAGTACCTTAAAGGGAGGCGCATTACATCATTTGAGAAAGAAGAGCAGGTGCTCAGACACCCCCAGCTCCCCCCCCAGCAGCATTTTTACACAGTGCAGTAACTGGGGCTTCACCGCTGCTCTGTGTGTCCTGTGCTGACGGGCTCCTCCCTGTATCGGATAAACAGTCTGATGTTAGTAAATCAGAAATACCTCTAAGAGATTAAATGTTATACCGTACTGATGTCAATCACCAGTCAGCATTTTTCTGCAGAAGAGTTATTAAATTTCTTTAATATTTTACCTGTAAGCACTAGACATAGAGTTTCTCCTTCAGAAAAGTGTTTTCATCCTGCCATCCATCTATACATACATACATAGTTACCTGCATACATAGATACTTGCATGCATACATACATACGAGGGAAATCAGATAAGATAAGGAATATAAGCATAATGCAAGTGGTACGCAATGGTAGTATAATATGAGTATAAAGACAAAAAGAAATATAGCTGCAAGTGGTGATTATTGGGGTCCAAACACTATGGCCAGAATAGACACATTGAACAAAGGCCCAAAGTGTCAGGGAAGCAGCAAGCAGTGAGAGGAGTTATACACATCTGTCAGGAGACTTCCTGACCAACACACCAGACCTACACTGGTACTGGGAACGTTAGACTCCCTCCTGACCAACACACGAGACCCACACCGGTACTGGGAACGTTAGACTCCCTCCTGACCAACACACCAGACCCACACCGGTACTGGGAACGTTAGACTCCCTCCTGACCAACACACCAGACCCACACCAGTACTGGGAATGTTAGACTCCCTCCTGACCAACACACCAGACCCACAATGGTACTGGGAACGTTAGACTCCCTCCTGACCAGCACACCAGACCCACACCGGTACTGGGAGCGTCAGACTTCTGTTGTCTTCCTTATACATTTTTGGACCCTCTTTTTAATAGCAGTTATTACTTCACTGTTTCATTCTTTTGTTTAAGTTACCTTGGTACTTGCAGAATCTTCCCATAGAGAGAAAAGCAGAGTTTAATCTGCTGTCTAATTCATTGATTTGTTTTATGGGCTGTGATCTCAGAAAACCTATCACAGAGCCAACAGCGGTGACTGATAAAGTGGTGAAGACCATCGCCGAAGCTGAACAAAACCTGGCAACAGTTATGTGACCCGGCTTTACCAAGAACCTGTATTCCATCTGGATTCTTGATGACATCACAGTGAATTCTAATTGGGTAAAAATGGCCTATTTCAGGATTTGAGTTTAATTAATGAAGGAAAGGATCCACAATACCAGGATGACAGCAAGGAGAAGATTCTGGAATCTCTTGAGCTGCTGAAGAACTTAAGAAACGTTATCAGCGACCTCAAGCACCCTCAAGCAGAAACAATCAAGAAAGAGTGAGTTTGATAGGACAATTCCATCCATCTGTGGTGGTGCAGTGGTTAGCACTGTTGCCTCACACCTCAGGGACCAGGGTTTGAGTCTCCACCTGGGTTACATGTGTGTAGAGTTTGCATGTTCTCCCCATGTCGTCTTGGGGTTTCCTCTGGGTACTCTGGTTTCCCCCCAAAAACACGCTGAGGCTAACTGGAGTTACTAAATTGCCCATAGGTGTGAATGTGTGAGTGTGCCCTGCGATGGGCTGGCCCCCATCCTGGGTTGTTCTGTGCCTGTAGCTTCTGGGAAAGGCTCTGGACCCCCCCACAACACAGAAGGATAAACGGGGTGGAAGATGGATGGATCTATTTTTCTGTATCTGCATGCCCAGAATAGAAAACTTCCTTAGAAGAAATGTTCATGAATTCCCCAAAAGGTTGAAATACAAATCTGTTTAAAGTCTTTCAAAACAATGAATCCATTTCTATTAATGAATAGTGTTTCTGACATAATGCTTAATATACTGTACACTGGATAATCAACAGAATAGTTGTTCTTTTGTAGACATTTGTGTTGTGACTTCTGACTTATAACGGGTCTTTTTCTTTCTTCTAAGCATCATACAGCTGGAAGAGAGAGTCAGGAAACTTCAGATGGACCATGAGAGAATGTATAACTCAAGGTGTTTAGAAAGGCTCTGCAGTGATGGCTGGGAGAAAATCATTGAGGAGAAACAGGTTATAATAATACCAGACAATCTCTTATTTTCCTGAGACTAGAAGCTCTAGCTGTCTTCTGGCTTAAGACTGTGTTTGGTGTTGACTTTGTCTGACAGGCGAGTCTAAGCAGCAGCAAATTTGGGCCTGACTTAACCAACATGGAAAGCCAGATGAAAGAACACAATGCCTTCCACGATGAAATTGAAGCGTGGGGACCTCTTATAGCTCAGGAAAATGACAAGGTGAGCAGCATTACATTATCGTGTTGTCAGTTAATAAGCATGAAACTTGTGACTTGTCAGTCTGTCATTTATTGCAAGAGATTTTTTGGGTGTTGTTTTATTCCATAATTTAGGTGCTGATGGTCTTCATATTTCTTATTTTCTGCAACAGGGCAAATTCGCTGACCTACAGCTGAAATATGATAAGCTTCTGGTAAGAACAGCTTTGTTCAGCTCAGAAACTTAAGAGGAACCTCCCTTTGCTTATAGGCATCCAGACAATAAAGGATTCATGCATATGAAACATAGCAGGAAGTTTGAAAACCCCAAGCGGTACATGAAGCAGAGCTGATTTTAGGCGTGATCACCAACTGAAGCTTTTAACACATTGGTATCTGTGACTGAAGGATATATACGCCTTTGCAGGGAATGACAGCTGAAGAATGGGAACTATTATTGCCCTTAGAGCAAGACAAGTCAATAATGAATTATGACTTAACTGACCACTGTGGAGTATTGTAGTAGGATTTTATAGGATAGAAACTTGGACAGAAACTCAACCACCTTAATTAAGCACACTATTACAATAGATTAATGTATAGCAAATATATAGCATTAAACAAAGGATTGATCAATCAGGGTGATCAATACGTAATCAGGGTGATAGTCTTTCATTGGTTGACATAATCTTTATTTTCCTGATGGGCTGTGATCAGTGTCCCGCTTTAGTGTCTGGATAAAGCTCTGTTACACATACAGAATGTTGGAAAGAAGGTTAAATGTCTCTATGAAACATTATCAGGAAATCAACTCCTTCTTCCAAAGATCGCTTCTGGTTTAGTCTGTAAGATGAACAGTAGAATCTAACACCACCCAGCTGTGTCACTCTTTCAGGTTTCATGGTTTAAATAATCCGCTGACTTTTGGTCCATTCATGTACAGCTTGTAAACAAATGATAAGCACATTACTCTTGATGTTGCATGAATTCTTAAAAAAATGGGCGAAATCCCTTCAGGCAGCGCAGTCAGTGACGAGCCGCCATAGAAAGCCAGTCTGAAGATTGATGAGCGACTGTAAAATGTAAAAAAGTAGTTTGCCTTTGTTCTGCTGAATTAAAGACTGCTTGAAATAAAAATTGAGAAGTATACCGCTTCAGTTAACATTATGCCCTAGCCTGAAGCATACTTTGACAAAAATCGATAAACTGAAACTCTAAAAACCTCGAGAAAACTACTCTGCATCCAGTGACATGTATCTAAGCCTACTGAGCTATAGTTCGGTTCTGCTGTTGGAGTGAAACTGTTTGTCGTGGAGACTCATTGTGTCTCATTTAAAACAAAGAAAACCTATTAATGCCCTGATTTCCCTAGAAACTCCATCTCATTGGTTCTGAACCAGGTTCCTATGAAACTACAGTTGAAGCATAATTTCTGATCCCAGGTCAGCTCATGTGCGCGACACAAACACCTGCTCACCTTGCGGGACTACATGGTCCGCTGCACCGTCGAGCTCTTCTGGATGGAGCAGCAGGCCGAGGAACGTATCAGCAACGACTGGAGTGATGCCAACCTGGATTTCCCATCCCGGCAGAAACAATACGAGGCATAATTCATCATTCATTTTGCATTGAGGGGTGGCAGGCATTCTGGGAGATAAAGTAACTAGAAGTTTCGGTAACACTTTACTTGAAGCACTCATAATGCATAATAATGGTCAGTATATGTCTCTATAATGCATTATGAAGGTACACATTTATAGATGAGAGCTTCATAAAACATTCATAATGCATAATAATGGTCAGTATATGTCTCTATAATGCATTATGAAGGTACATATTTATAGATGAGAGCTTCATAAAACATTCATAATGCATAATAATGGTCAGTATAAGCATTGATAATGCATTATGAAGGTATGTATTTATAGTATGTTATAGATGAGAGCTTCAAAAGGCATTCATAATGCATAATAAACATGGTTATAATGGGTTATGGCTTTTTATAAATAGTTATTGCCATGTTTATAATGTTTTATGAATGCATTATAATACATTATGAGTGCTTTAAGTGAAGTCTTACTGAAGTTTCTAACTTGCAAGTGACTATGCTGTAACCTCAAGAGGATGACCTAACACAAAAGCCTTCAGAATTTAAAAAAACAAAACAACCAAAGATTCATTAGAATTGTAAATGGTGTATGAAATTGCCTTGGTCCCTGAAATGTTTAGATTTGTTCTTCTAGGTACCTGGATAATATATTATGTTGTTGACGTTCTGTTGTTCATAACAGAAGTTCATCAGCAAGTGTCTTGAATCAAAGGAGATCACTGTTTCCAAACTGATTGATGACGGTGAAGCACTCATAGCTGATAATCACCCAGCCGTAAACGTTATTCAGGTACATCCACCCATCCACGGCTGATCGTAGCGAGAATTGCGCCCCCTTGTCTGAATGGCCGGTATTCACAACCTTCTTCTGTAGGCACACATGGAAGCAGTACTGGCAGAGTGGAAGGACTTCCGTGGTCTGCTTACCTGCGAGGAAAAGCACCTGAGGAACATGGAGGATTACCACAGAGTCAGTGTGGCCCGAAAGCACATAGCCCAGTGTTTCCTAGTCCGGTCCTCGGGGACCCAAGGACAGTCCAGGTTTTTGCTAAAAAGTGGAATGGCTGACAGGGAGCTCAGAGGGAGCATACAGTATGAACATTCTGTTGAGGCCAGGCTCAAACCAGCGACCTTCTGGGCATTGGCACAGAGACTTATCCCACTGAGCCATACCATCACCAAAAAACAACTCCTGAAGACTTTTTAACAGAGGATGGTTTTGATCCATTAACTTCAGGGTTAGGGACCCAGCAAGCTTCCGTGGCACCACTCTTCTCGATTTCAAACAATAATAATCATTTTCAAGGTTTACGAGGGTAAAAACAGCGACGAAAAGCAGCTGAAGGCTCGTCTGTAGAGTAATTTTGACGCAGTTAGTAATTACGGTGTAATGATATCTGTTTTGCTAGTGTGGGTTGATACTGTTTTGCCTGTGAAATGAGATGGGTGTGTGTTTTTGTGCAGTTTCACAGGGAAGCACGAGATGTCCGGGACCTGTTACAAAGGATCGACAATGAGCTGAGCCGCAGATACAGCCCCGAGTTCAAGGACACGTACCAGATAGAGGTTCTCATTTCAGACCTCGACGTGAGTTACATTTCTCCTCCGCCTTTGAGCTGCCTTGACCCTCATGCATGAGCGCAAGGGGTGAGCCCTCCTGACCCATATCCCTGTGTGAGCCAGGACTTGGTGGGAGCTATGGACCAGCATGAGAAGCGGGTGGAAGTCCTGCAGGCGCAGAGTCAGGAGGTGCTTCCCCTGAAGGTCCGCAGGAAGATGCCCATGGAGCTCCCCCTGGTAGAGGCACTGTGCAACTTCCACACAGGCCAGGTTACCTGCCCTCTCCCTTGTCACTTGAGCCTGAGTGTTTAGTATACTGCTCTACATGTGACATATTATATTATGCTGCACTGTGTCCCCCCTCCCCCCATTGTTTCACTAGGTACTGTGTCTCACCCTGTTTTCTACTGTAGATGATATATTACATTGTCGCTTTTGTTAAATGTAGCACCGTGAGGCCACAGTAAGGCCTCTCATTTCACTGCACACATGTGAAACAACAAATTAAACATATATTTGAATAAGGTAAACTTTAACCTGTAAATTGATTTGTCTAGAAAACTAATGTGGGGGTGTGTGGGTCAGTGGGGTAGAACACAGTGCCTGTGATCGGAAGGAGGTTAGGTGAAATCCCAGGGGCAGCTGAGTGATTGGGGTAGAACACAGTGCCTGTGATCGGAAGGAGGTTGGGTCAAATCCCAGGGGCAGCTGAGTGATTGTGGTAGAACAAGTCCCTAGAGCTGGTTTTGCAAACCCTGATTGCCACAATCAGCGTTAAACAACACTGTGTGTTTGGGGCCTGTGTGTGTGTGTGTGTGTGTGATTAAGAGCCACTTTTTGATAGGTAGGACGTAGGTAATCCCTTCCGCTTTATTGTCAGCACCCTTGCCGTAAAGGGACTGGCACCAAATATCAGTATCTGCATAAAAACATTTTATATGTATCTGATTAAAAAGCAAATCAGTGATATTACCATCCCAACAATTCAGTCCATGGGTGGCTCTTGTACAGTATAGGCTACGTTTTTGGTGAAAGGGGCAGAACTGATGCCTGATTTAAGCCAAAAGCCAGCATTTAAACCTGCTCTGAGCAGGCCGTGTAAATTACCATGGCAATATGCCCTGTTTAATATGAGCTACGATTCATAGTACCCAAAACTCAGAAGTAAGCTTCAAGAAACCTCGCTAAGCAAATTAGCCCACTACGCAGTACACTCTGGGCACAGGTTTACAAAGTGAATGTACACTATCAGGCAAAATTTGCATGTTACTCACTTAACATTTACTAAAATACACTCAATATTCTTTGCTAAGAAATATATTTACAGTATGGTCACTATTTGAGTACGTTTATTAGCAAGAAATTGTCATATCTTTGATTCATCAAAGTTGGAGGCTTTCTTTCTACAAGGGACATTACATACTACTCTGCATAACTAGTGGATTTAACGTTAAAGGTCAGCCTAGATCACCAGATCACCACACAACTAGTTCACAAGATGTCAGACAAGAACCATTACATACTCTTTCCATGTTTTATTTGACTTATATTTTCACTTATAGTTGTTCACTCAGCTTTCCAGTGCTTCACAAGAATAAAAAAAAAAATCAGCAATTTATGAAATAAATGGAAAAACCTTTGTGTATGTAAACAATACTTAAGCAGCAACATTCTTAATCTGTAGGAGTGCAGAGGAAACTGGAGTATGTCAGTGATATGTATCCTAGATTTTCTTTTACACAGGGAACAATAATCCAAGGTGAGAGCTACACCCTTCTTAGCATCGGCAGACGGAAGTGGAAGGTGCTGGACCGGGCCGGGTGCCAGCTGTCTGCCCCGGCGGTGTGCTTCCTCGTTCCTCCCACCGACCCGGAGGCCGTCGCTCTTTCCCAGAGGTGCATATACACACCATTGACCTGTTTATGCACCTTTCTTCAATATGGGGCTCAAATGTAACTTTACCATAATCGTCTCTCTTTGTAGCATAGCTAGCCTGAAGAGTGATATCAGAGAAAATATTTGTAGAAGCAAGGATATACTACAAAAACGACTAGAAGAACTGAAGAAAGAAAAGCCGGGCCTTTCTGGTACATAAGCTTTAAATGTATATATTTTTATTATGTCTATTATTTATATTATTCAAATAAAAGATCAGTCAATGATAAAAGTAATGTTTACCCTGTTGGTTCTGCTTTTACTCTATAAATTGGACCCAAAAGCCAGTGAAGAGCAGCTTTGCCTTCGGTTGATGGCCAACCTGGAGAAAATCAATAATGATCTCGACAAACAAGAAGAGAGCATCTACACTGTTTTGAGACCCCCACTACAGCAGAATAATCCATTCCAGGACAGTACAAATCGGATCAGTGCCCTCAGGGTAACACACTTTTTAGTTATTTTGTAAAGACTTTTTACTATTTACTTTTTATTTAAACATTTCAGTAGAACAGGACTTACACACCCAGTTATGCTTTTATTTATTATGGTTACCGTGACTAATTAACACTAAATTCTCAGTATAAATAGGTTTGTTGTCATTGTAGGACATCGAGGCTTGCATTAAGAAAATCGAGCTTGAGAAGAAGGCCAAAGTCCAAGAGGCGGAGAGGCTCCTAAATTCTCACCCTAAGTGTGCTGGTGCCCCTCAGCTCTTCACAAAAGTGAACGAGGCCAACGATAAATACAACAAGGTCAACGCGCTGCTGAATTGTGCAGAGGACAAGTACGGCTCTTCATCTCAAAGCCACTGCCGTGAAATGAGCATCGTAAAAATCTGCTTATTAAATCCAACAGCTGAGCGGTTTCTTGTGTCCGACAGGTTTATGAACTCCAGCAAACTAGAAAGCTCTTTGAGCACCATAGGGGAGCAACTGAACACTTTTGAAATGACTCTGGCGGAGGAGCAAGTTATGCCATCGGACCTGTCTTCCCTTGAAAGATTGCAGGAGTGTCTTTTTGTAAGTTCTTAATAGATTTTGAAGGCTAACTACTGTACAGATTCTCCTTTATGGATAAAGTAATATGTTAGTGGAACGTACAGCTTATGGAAAAGGAGACTGTATATTGTTAAAATGGATTGTATTGAGCAGCATAACAAATACAAAATTCTCCTGTTAAGAGCTCCTACTTTCCTTCATTGAGGAACTTTTTTTTTGACGTGACCAAGAGCCACATAAAATTACACGCACGACTCAAACTGATAACAACTGCAGCTAAAAACTGTTATTCTGTTTTCAAAGACAATATGCTCTGATCTGGAATCCAAAAGATCTGCCTTCTACGAGGCCGAGATGAATCTTGGAACCCTCAGGTCCTGCTGTGAAGGCATGGTCAGCAAAGTGCAGGAGCACTGTCCTGATATCAACAGGCAGCAGGCAGAGGTCCACAGGCTCAGGAGGCATCAAGAACTTGTCAACAAGCAAGTTGAGGCCAGGTGAGCAAGCTGTCTAGCACAGAACAGTGCAGTTGCTGGTGGTTTCGGGTGTTTGGGACATTTGTCAATGTCGTCATTCACTTAGCTGTTACACAACCAAACCCACCCGTTTCATTTTCTCCGGAAGGTCTAAGAGTCTACAAAAAGCCAAGGCTGCTTTAAACAACTACAGCCGCTTGTATAACAAGCTAAACAATTGGCTTTGCCAGCTACCCAGCTATGAGCCCCAGGACACAGACAATGTCCAACAACTGGATTCCAAGCTGAAAGACCAAAGAGTAAGAACTGGAACAAGACAAGCTGAGATGAAACTGCTTGCTTTCTGATACAAGCAGTTTAAGTCCAATGACCTTCCATAAGTATTTAACATGTATATGTCTCATCCAGGATTCAATATGATGTTTCCTTTTTTCTGCCGCAGAATCTGATCGCTGATATTGCAAGGAAACAATCGGACTTGCAAGAGGTTTTAAGAAGTGCATGGCTGTACCAGCAAGCGGTCGAGGTTAGGGGGATGAGCTTATAAATGGGAAGAGCAAATAGTTAATAAATTCCATCACTGCCTGATTAATGCTTGGCCTTTGCAATATTCTCACTTCTGATTTTCTTAACTTTTCAGGACTATGAAACTCAGGCACGTCAGTTGAACACATTCCTTGACCTTGAGGATGGTCTGGTCATGAAAAACATAAATATGCTTGAAAGTACAGCTCCCAGTCTCAAAAATGAGGTGAAATGGCTAATTGTAGAAGAAATATATTGCTAATCTATTTCTGGATAATACTGATATGAACTTGAACTTGAAAATAACATGATAATGTGAATAATTACCATCATGTTTAATTATGTCATTATGAGTATAAACACTGATGAATATTACCACTCTGCAGGAGTCTATGTTAGAACATAAATTTCTGGAAGCTTCTGCCATAAACAAACACAGACTTCAAAGCCTCGACTATGCACTAAATCTATTAAACCAGGTAATGAATTTTACTTTTGGATAAATATATGGAACATGTAATCTATATATAAGATACAATGCATACTGATATTTGTTTACATAGTGAGAAAATGCGCATTAAATATTTCAGCTTTTTTCAAGGACATTCATGTCATACTGAGTAATATTAATAGTAAAATTGTACTGACAAAATAAGACTGTGATATATGAAGAAGGTGAGAAGAGAATTCCCTTGATAAAGACACATTTATCTTCCATGTCACAGCAGAGCGTCCCAGAACAAAAAAGTGCTCAAGATGAAATATCTCTTATGGAAGGCCAAAAACCACAAGATATCATCATGAGGAGAAAATTGGAGGAAGAGATCCAAAAAGTCCAACAGGGGCTGTCTGAAGAGCAAAGGCTGAACCGGGACCTACAACAAGAGCTGGAGCTGCTCAGTTTAAAATGTTGTAGCCTGGAAACAGAGAAGACGGAGGAAGATGCAGCAAAAGAGACACTCAGCAATGGACAGGACAGGGAACAAGACGTCACCAAGGCTGTCAATGAGGCAGGGTTTGAGAAATCGTGCAGAGAGCTGCTGGAGCACATACGAGAAGAAACCACCAAGAGAAAACAGACTGAAGAAGAAGTGAAGCTCCTTCAGGAGAAACTGAAGGGATTAAAGAACAGTGAGACCACAGGAACCATCCCTGAGACCGAGAAGGACCAAGAAACCGAAGTGCAGCAGCTAAGGAACAAAATTCTAGACAAAGGCCATGAAATAGAGAAGTGTAATTTGGACATTCTTAAGCTGAGAGATGAGATTCAAACATGTAAGGCTGCAACGCTTCTAGTGAGGACTGAAGAGATTACAAAGGAAGTTCTTCAGAATCATGATGATTCAGATGCAAAGCAGGAGTTAGAAACTCTCCGGCAACAACTTTCTCAAGCAGAGAGCAGGTATTTAGACTTGGAGAAAGAGAAGTCAGCTCTTCAGCTTCAAAAGACATCCCTCTTACAGGCCCAGGATAACGTCGACCAACAGGAGGTTGGTAAACTGAAGGAAGACGCACTTGCGAAGTCTGAGCGCGCCACCTTTCCTGAGAGCATCACCAATGGAACGAGACAAAGAGAAGCCCTTGGAGATGACCTGTGTGAGATCCAAGGTCAGAACTCTGATTCAGACATTCAGCTGGATGAGCTCGAGCGAGAACAAACAGCCCGGAAGAGAGCCGAAATGGAGGTGCAGATGTTGAAAGATCGGCTCAATGACCTCGAAGTCAAGAACAAGGAAAATGATGAGAAAATTTTTAAACAAAACATAGTCCTTCCACAGGACTCCCAAGATGAACGGGAGTATATCCTCCTTAAGCAACAAATTCAGGAAGAGCGTGACAAGCGAATTCTGTTGGAGGATAAGATAAACTCATTACTGCGGCAGCAGGCAACACAGGAAAATGTAGTCCCTTCTGAAGATGGAAAGGGAGACCCAGCGGTGGAGATAGAGAAGCTGAAGAAAAGCTTAGAGGAGGAGAAGAATCGGTACCATGAGTTAAATGACCATCTGACAGATGTTAACCGCAGACTATCGGATATGGAAAATATGAATGAAGACTTTAACAAAGAGCTGGAAGAAATTCACACTATAAACAATAATTTATATCAGGAGAACCAAAAACTGAAGGAGGAAATTGAGAGACGTGGTGGGGAATATCAGACCACGCTAAACAAGAATGGAAGCATAGCAAATCTGCCTCAGTCACACAACAGGGAAATCATGGAGACACAACTGGCCTCCCTTCAGCAGGAGCTGTCGAACCTGAAGGCCACTGACGACAAGAAAGACCAAGAAATTGAGGAGCTGAAGAAAGAGTTATCAGGGGTGAGAATCAAGAAGGAACATAGGGAAAATTATCATCGGCGGGCGATTAGGATCATTGACCCAAACACAGACCAGGAACTGAAGCCGGAAGAGGCGTACAGGTGGGGACTTATAGACTGGACCATGTCTGTTAAACTGCAAAGCCAGGAGTGCGACTGGGAGGAGATCACAATACGGGACCCAGATGGAGAGTCATCGGTCCTCCATGACAAAAAGACGGGCAAGTGGTACTCAGTGGAGGATGCAGTGAACGCCGGTAACATAAAGCTTGAACACGTGCAGCAGTACCATGGCGACGGAATGAGCATCGAAGAGTTTGGAACCATGGTTTCGGGCCGAAACAAATGACAGTAAATGCAGAAAAAATGGGTTTTTACCCTTACCAGGAAAACCGGTGGGTTGAAACCAACAAAACCATTCAAACACTAACGAAAATTTGCACATACACAGTAGATAGATGATAGATGTATAACACAGCATAAGCCTGGTGATTTGAGGCTCATCTCCTGCACCTATGAAGGCGCATTTTCAATGGCAGTTGTATAACTACAGCTATCAAGTTGCTTTAGATGAAACTGACACAAGCTCACACATGAAACATGTTAAAATTCATCAGCCTTTAAAGCAAGTAAGCATCATATTCATAAGCAAGCTAACAGAGCAGAAGATTAAAAAAAAAAAGAAAAGAAAAACAATGTTCCCCTTGTATCAGAACATTGGTTGCCAATGCATTTGGACAGAGCCATTGAATAGCCCAGAAAAGAGTTTAGATGTTGGATCAACTGTGTTAATTTTTTTGCATTTAGTCACACGGTCACAATGTGCTGCGGAGCGGATAAGAAAGGAGAAGTATTATTACTGTTGAGCTGCCCCCCCAAATTTGATGTACCACTGTATCAAACAAACCCCCCCCCCAATTATCTTTTGTGGAAGAAGCACTCCCTGTAAATTAGGCCAGAGCCCCCTGACTTAAAGGCTTACATGCGATTCACAATATCTCACATCTCTCATTTGTGGGAACTGCAAGATTTATAGTGACTGATGGGTACAGAAAATTGACAGATGAAATTTTAAGTGCAGAACTTCCGAGGATGAAAAGTATTTTCCCACAAGGGACACAAAAAAATGCGAGACTGAATGCTTTTACAGAAAAAAATCTTTATTTTGCGAACAGTTTGCATCTCGTGAATGCAAAAATTTGAAATACAAAACATTAAGCGCTTTATATACAAGTTGGACAGACCTCATATGCCTTGAAATTTGATCCCACTACAAACAAGTATGATAAAGAATTAAGTGCAATTTCACATTGATGTAGAGCATTGGTTTGTTATATATACAAACATTCAAGTACATGGCTCAAAAATAATCCCATAACTCCTGAGCTTGAACAGTGCAGACATATAAAATTAGCTTACGACCACGTTTCGCTGTTCAAAGAACTCAAAATCATCATTGATTAAGGCAGTACATCCAAACACAGTTCTCGGGAACCCAGCTGCGAGGGAACAAAAACGTGGACCGTCTGGGGGTCCCCGAGAACCGGATTAGGATGCACTGGATTACGGGACCGGAGTCCTAAAGCTAATACTAACACTGGCTGCAGTAGTCAAATAATAATAGCTAGAATCTCAACTGTGCAAAAACATTTGCTAAAGATGGAAAAAAAACAAAAACAAAATAAATTAAATACCCAAGCAAATTTAAAAAAAGCTATAGAATAAACTTTTGCACTTTATGACAGAAAGACATCAGGTAATATTAAATTAATATCAAACGAAATCTGAAATGTGATCCCCTAATTATACTGGCAAATAGCTCAACACGTTTACGGTAGAAAGCGGAATACTGTGGGTCGGTATTTACCCTCAATAAGCAGGTTAGATTACCCAGAGCGAAAAGTGTGAAAAAACACTACATAGCTAAGCAACACCACAAATTAAGTACGTTAAAACTGAAGAGTGATAAAAAGGTACTTAACCTAGAAGTTCTTTTAATACACTAATTAATTATTATGCTTCCAACCTAAGATAAGTAATCACATGGAATGTGTTATACATAAGAACTGTATTTGGGGTATTCAGAGTGTTATGGACCTTCAGATGATAATCATGATCTTTAATGAAAAAAGTCACTATTTATCACTATGACCAAAGTCACTTAATGGGCAGGGAGAGAAATAAATACTTTATTTCAATATAAACTGGGTGCGAATGTTTCTTTTCGTCTGCCTGCCACTCTCCAGGGTCACTGCACCTTCCTCTGCGCATTGGGGACCTCACCATGGACTTGGCTTCCATCTGAAACAAGAATGGAAACATTTAGCAACAACAGGACAGTTAAGGCTTTGCGCAGAGATTTTGATGATTTGTTGCAGACTGAAAAGTGTTCCTGGAGCGGTGTAGCCCAGTGGATCAGGGGTTTGTGCTCCTGTCCAAAGGTTGTGGGTTCAGAACATGGTGAGACATAAACATACTACCATCAGACGCTTGATCAAGGCCCTTAACCCCAAGTGCTTCAGGAATGCTGGACGAATAAGTGTCCAAAATGCACCCAATTCTGCCTTGGACAACTCTGAGTAGTTCAATAGATTTGTAGGCACTCATCCAGCAACTAAGTTCCTTCCACCAGACCAAATTCACATTCTACAATTTTATTGGTAGGCCACTGATGCAATTGCAGATAACCCTGAGACTGACTGAGTCTGTGTTCATTAAGACAGTTTATCCTAAAATTCAAGGCCAGACCCAACATTTAATAGAAATCGATTCTAGGTTAAACTTCAATATTCTATAAACCAATGAAATAATACAAAAGTTGCTAAACCTATTAAAATGCCAAGGACAATTTTTTTTGTTATGTTTTGGAAAGAAATTTCTCAACATTTCAAAATACACAGTGCTGTCTGGGCGGGACAAAATAATAAAACACACACACAAGACATACAAAGCCAAAGCTGATGAACCATATTGCCCCGACGAACTGGGCTGATCGGGAGGCACAGGTACAATGGCCACATGCCAGATTACCTTGCAGACTTTGCTGTAAATGGGAGAGAGTGGATTGAGCGAGCTGTGGTGGGTGGACGGGACTAGAACGCAAACTGGCAAAAAGACCTGGAGGGAGAGGGAAGAAAAAACAAGGGGAGACAGGTAAAGGGGGACAGACGGCAGACGGGCCAGATCCAGAGTGCAGCGTGCACACAGCGACAGTGATGGGAGAATGACATCCACAGCGATGCACGGGAAAAGACAGGGAGCGGGGACAGACAGAGAGACACCCCCCCCCCCGAGCCCAGACATGGGGGCTTACTGTGGGCGAGGCCATGGTTAAAGGTACCCGGGGCCGGGCCTGTGATGACAGCGTCCTTCGAGCCCAGGGACGGGGCCGCCGAGTCCGGCCCGAACGAGAGGACCGGGAAGCTAAAGGTGTGCATAGGGACGATGGCCGGGAGGATGCCCAACGTCCCCGCGGTCCCAAGGCTTGCGCTGCCCATTGAGAGGAGGCTCAGGGACGAGGAGGCGGGGCTGGACAATGTTGGCGCAGAGGTGCTCTTCACGCCCTTCGGTGGACAGGAAGCGAGTCGTTAGCAGATACGACGTCACGCAAACAATTAAAGCTCGTAACTTAAAAAGCCTGACAGACTCACGGCCGGTACTGGGGCGGACGCTGAGGGGACTGCCGTAGGATTGAGCGAAGATGTGAGGAGTCTTGCCACGCCTTGAGAGCCGTTGGCAGAATCCCCATTTTCTCCACAAGGTGGGGCCACCAAAGTGAGCTTCTGGGAGGAGATCTTCTTGGGCGCCGTGTTGGGCAACGGCGACACGGCCAAGACCTGATTCGGGGAAGGGGATTTGTGCGATGCGATGACACTGGTGATGGACGGGAGGGAGCCAGGGACACTCTGCACCAGACGGCTCTGGGAAGCACCGGGCTTGGTCACGGCAGGCAGGGAGAAGGTGGGCTGGAAGGGCGGAGTGGGGTTGGCGGAGCTGTGTGGCTTGGGCAGGTAGCTTTGGGGAGCGGCCATCTTGCTGAGGTTGATGGAGGTGACTGCTGCGACACTGGGCGGGGCGGATGGGTGACCGAGGAAAGCCTGCCCCTTCGAGACTGACGACTGGACACCTGGGCACGCGGGTGCGTACTTGGGCGCCTTGCCCTGGGCGCCACTCAGCAGGTTACCGAGCCCGAACTGCATGGTCGTGGGAAAGCCCTTCTGGTGCTGGTTATGCTGAAGGAAGGATTTGGGGGCCAGGGATGGCACAGGATTGGATGGGGTAGGCTGTGTGGCTTTGGGGAGGGCGTAACTTTTCACCTTGGCCTGCACTCCATCTGCCAGCACCTGGCTGGACAGAGTCTTGGGGGATGCCGTCGCATCCTTGTAGGCCGGGATGACCAGCAGCTGGGTGCCGTCGGCCTTCCGGTCTGGTGTGATCTGCCCGTGGGTGAGTGCCTGCTCCGCCAGAAGGTTCAGCGGTGACTGCGATGGAGCAACAGTCGCGCTGGACTGTTTGAGGGTGCCCTTCCGCTCTTCCGGTGGGCCAATGTCCGGTGACGGCTTGCACGTCAAGGGGAAGCAGAAGTCGGGCCCCCCCCTGCCGTCGTGATTGAGGGCTGCCAGCTCCTCTGACACGGCCCCCAGCGAGGGGGGGTTGTGAATCAGGTCTCCGTCCAGCGAATCGTCCATGGTGAAGGCGTGAGAGGGCACCACAGAGCTGGGACAGGGGGCGGCTACGTTAGAGAGGCTAAGGAGGCCACCTGAAGTGGGCATCAACACTGGGGGGGCCACCGAACCAGGCAGGGCAGGAGATTTCTTCTCAAGCTTCACTAATGGTTCCTGAGATTTAGAAAAAACAATATTTTGATCTGAAACTGCTCCGATGATAACAAGAGTTCCTCCCGCTGCACTAGTTAGCCGGGAGTGGTAGCCGGCAGACAGGATTACAGAAATATTCAACTGCCTACAAACCTTTGTTTTCATTTTTGGAGACGTTACGACCTTCTTCTTTGTCCTAGAAAGAAAGCAGGAACTGTTAAGCTCTCAGGAATTTCAGCACGGTTATCATTAAGGGCTCGTCAGCGAGTCAATCTTACTTACGGCATGCAAGTCATGTGACCATGAACCCTCCTGGTCTCCTTGAACAACGTCCTGTGGAGAGGTGATAGACCCAAGGGCAACGTTAAAAAAAGGATGGCTGTGAACAGGAGCTCTTTAAGATGCCTCAAACGAGAAGATGGGGGAACATCCCACAGCGGAGGCTGGTCTTTAGGTCGCTACCTAGCTTGCATCCAGCCTTTGGGCCAAAGAGGCTTGACTTCCGCCTCGAGGAAAGCCTTGAGGTACTCCTCGGCGCTCTGAGACTTATTCCTCTCCAGTTCATACCTGCCGATCTTCAGTTCGACCACCGTGCAAAGAAAGTGCCTGGCCGAGAGAAAACGAGCGTTACCAGAAAATAGAGGAAGAAAAAAAAGCGACATCAATTTAGCCACTCACGTCCAGTTCACAGCAGGGAAATGACACCTTGACCTTGGGATTTACTTCTAAACTTGTTTGGCTATTTTCTGAAATGCTTAATGACTAAAGGGACTTTATCAAGGTACCCAGCCCCAGATGGGCCTAAAAAAAGAACAGCAATGCAGACCATGTGACCTTCCGTTCCCTTCCAGCACCAGGAAGGGCTACAGGTCAGCATGTGCATCTCGTACCACATTATTATTATTATTATTATTATTACTATTATTATTACTACTATCCTCCTTCAGTAAGTATTACCCCCATATTAATCAAAAGCAAAATGTAATTTACGATTAATTTGCGATTTACATAACTGCTCAGACTGAATACGTTGTCCTCCTGTAACCAGGTGTAACAGAGCCGCTCATGTTCCTCAAAACAGAGAGCGGCAAACACAACCAGAAAGGACATTTATCCACTAGACGATATTCAAATTACATTTTGCTAGTCCTCACTGATCTGCAACCAGGCACTATTCATTTTTAAATTCTTTTTCAAAGCTCTCATCTGCCAGGTTCTCGAATCTCAGCAGAGTAATCTTTACTCTATGAAACATGACATTCGAGCTTTCCTCGCAGAGTAAAACTGCTGTAAGCAGAATCTTACACCCTACCAGACACGAAGGAGCGCCACAAAGATACGGCTTATGTATTCTCATGGATTTTTCAATCAAGGTTGTTGCTCAAATACCCCCCCAAATCAAACACAGCCCCCGATACTTTGAGTACTGCTATTCAATGCAGAAATTACTTGTGTGCTACATGTCAACTGCCATGGGGGGGTGGTACGACAAACATTAACTGGCAGAACAGCCCTGCAGCAAAAAAATACTAAATGTTAAAGAGAAAGCGGGTGTCAAGAACAAAGAATGGGAATATCTGGGCAGAGCTGGGAATAACCATCTGTGTGTCTGGGAGGGTAACAAAGTCCGAGGGGACAGGAGGAACCAAACCTCAGGGGACAACGGGATGTGAAAAGAACAGAAAAGGAGAATACAAAACAGAGACAGAGAAAGAGAGAGGGAGAGAGAGAGGTTTGGCCAGTAAATTTTTCCTACATGAGCAGCACCCAAGCCAGAAACAAAATGATTGTCCAACCCGACACGGTTATGTGTGTTTAAATGTTAATTACACATCCATACCAGTCCTGGATTATAAATCCCTCACTGACAGCTTTTTTGTCAAATTCTTTTGTATCTACAGGCTCTAGACTAACGGCAAATTTCACTCACACCCCCCCCCCTCAGTGCTGTGAAAAAGCACTTAATTCACCTGTTTTCATTAATCATGTTTACGCAAGTGTGGTACCATCAGTCAATCCTTGGAAAGACTGTTCATGTCCAACCAACCAAAGCACAAGCAGAGATGCACTTTGTTCCGACTTGGCTGAATTTTCTGAGATCAAATCTCATCTGCGATACAGGGGACATGACAGAACAAAGATGCTTTAGGGTTTCCATCACCCCTTTTCTGTGGGTGTGCAGGGAGAGAGCTTAGGCAGACCAAAAAAATAAACGAAAATAAAAAAAATCTTTGACAGGCAACTGGATTCCATGCAGATGGGCTTTGCCGTGAAGCACAAACTTTTTACGAGTTTCTTTAATAAGTAACACTCTGACCCCATTCCCCGGCCTGTTCAGCCTCCATAAAAAGCTGGACTCTTGACGGTGCTAAAGTGGTTGCACGTCAAGGGCACATGCCCTTCCTTCAAACCGCCACATTAGCTCCCTCACAGACAGACACATGCCCTTCCTTCAAACCGCCACATTAGCTCCCTCACAGACAGACACATGCCCTTCCTTCAAACCGCCACATTAGCTCCCTCACAGACAGACACATGCCCTTCCCTCAAACCGCCACATTAGCTCCCTCACAGACACATGCCCTTCCCTCAAACCGCCACATTAGCTCCCTCACAGACACACATGCTCTTTCCTCAAACCACCACATTAGCTCCCTCACAGACAGATACACAAGGACACTCCATCTTCCCACATGCCTCTTTCTGCCATATCGTCCTTTCCAGTTTGTACCCCAGCTACGTGCCCTATACTGCCTGGGATAGCTATGCTAGAGACCACGGTAAATTGCTTGGAAAACAGATGGATGGATTTACCCATATTAGAGAGAGGTCACAATTACTTGATTACTAAAAAGCATTGATTTAAATTTTCCTTCTCGATTACTTAGGGTGAAGGGAGATGGCACATTGAGGATGGGCGTCCAAATAAAGAGTGAAAGTATAATTTGTGTTGAAACACCTCATACTAAAAGTAAATGAAAATCCAACAGACTGTCGATATTGCAAACGAGAACTTAAATATCACCACAGTACTGCTGCAATGCAAATACATCTTAAAATAAGATATTCAGGTTTGAAGGACTCTGTGCCATTGAGTCTCGCGGAGTAGCCTAGCCTGTCTTTGACATCACTTTGACTTAAACCATTTAGCTTAATCTACCTTCTACGATTCCTGTATCAAAATGATCACTGTTAAAACGAAGATCAGCCCCGTTGCTTAGCCATGTCATTTTGCATAATATGGTACATAATAACTATATAATATTTGTGAGAACATTGCGATATTTGTAGTTTTTGCCATAGTTAGGAGGTGAAAATGAACTATACAGCTCAACATACTTATCAACCAAGAGTCTGTCCTGCTTTGTGCCAACAGCAAAGTGATATATTAAAAATGATTATTCAATAAATTGTCAGATTAAATAGGTAGATTACTCGATTATTGGTATAATCATGATGATAGCCCAAAGGCAAATACACAATAAAGCTAAAAGATCTTAAGCAGAAAACAGCATGTTCCAAAGCGAACATGACCTTAAAAAATCACCTGATTTCTTCATTCCACTGAAACTTTTTCCTGGGTCCCATTACCCTTTTCCCAGTCTTCTCCTCATCCTCGTCTTCATCTGAAACCACCTTTTCTTTCTCCTTTCCCTCCTCCAGCATCCTGCAGAATAAAAGAGTTTGCAGCCTTCAACTTAGAACCTCGGCACTAAAACTCAGAGAAACAGAGCCACACATACTTGGCAAACTTGGCTTGCGTGTGAGCTTGACACTCCTCCTGGTACTTAGCGATCTGCTCGGGCATCGATCGACCGATAGCCTCCTTTAGCTTCTGAAGTGGTTCTTTGAGACGGCCGTCCTAGGGAAGGGGAAGGGGTTGTCATGGTGACAGCGTCACAGACATCCATCTAGCATTTGAGTGATTGAGTCGGTTGCCTTGTGGTAATTAAAAGTCTCTGACAGTAAAGCCTAATGAAAATGGTCTCCGCTGAGAGAGCTTTTAAGCATCAGGATAATGAGGGCTGTTGATAACATCATCACTTCACCTAGACTTCAAAGTACTTAGAGATCTTACAGTTATTAGCATATTCAGATTGTGACCTTTTAAGTGGCCCATTATACATAATGAGATATAAACCAAGCCGTTCAGTTTTCCATCTTTTTGCATTAGCGCTTCTTTAAACTATGCATCTTGGATATTACTTGTGTAAGACCAGATTCTCAGAAGTGGATTTCATGGAAATTGAGACTAACCTGTACTATCATTTATTAGTAATTGAATAGAAAATATTAACAGTCATAATATTTGGAGGACAGTGAAGCCAGCAGCCTCTAATGATCTAATGTAAATGCGTAACTCGAGGGGCCCCTGGAGGTGGCCCCCCCTACAGCTTCTGGCCCCCTGGTTTTACTGACCACCATGGGAACCATGACACTGGGTCCAGCGGCATCCAAACGGATACGTGGGACGATGGGACAGCATGTAGCATGGAAGGTGCTACTCATTTAAGAGAGACTCCGGAAGCCAAAGCCTGCAATCTGGGTAGTTAAGGATTAGCCAGCCCAGCTTTGAGAACCACCATAAGCTACACTGCTAGATTACTCATTCACACAGAACATGCCGACATTCAAGCGGTGTGAGGGGACTCATTTACAACAAATCATACTTTGTCACATAAAGCTTAATAATTAACAAAGACGTGTAAACTAAACGCTGTTGGAATGACAACAATGTACTCCCCGGACCGCCCCCCCCCCCTCATCTAATCCCTACTCCCCCCACATCCCCAACCTCTACCTTTAGCCTCACTACACTAGGCTTGGATGACATCTGGTTTTTCACATCATCATACTCTTCATGCATTATACCACGGTTTATGGTGTTTTGGTGGGATTTCCAAAATGTAACACTATTATAGTATTTTGGAATCTTGGTGGGGGGCCAGGGGAGTCCCACGATAAATATCAGGAGAAATACTGCGGCAAAGCAAAAATATCACCATAATACTTACCAAACCTACCCTAAAACACTCTTCCTACCTCTCCAAAAATCATAATTAAAAGCCAACTGTGTATGAGTTGTAATCAGGCATTTACTAGGACTTGGGCTAAGTGACAAGATTATCATGGCGGGATTTAAATTTTGACGAGCAGCATGAGTCAGCTGCAGTACGTTATGCTGACCATCGACTGACTGCTACCCATACATTTCGCCAAACTGTGATGGGAAAAGTTATAAAACTTTTTGGCATATTCAGAAAATCATCTGATGATCTGGTGCACCAGCTTTCAGAATCTGTTTTTTTGTTCAGCTTCGTCCTTGAGTTGGGTTTACTTTACTTTTTTTATGCAAGGTCATTTTTATGTGCAAATGGCTTTTTGTGCTTGTTAGTTCCTCTGCTCATTTGAAAGAGCAACTGTTCCAGTCTGAAGTTTGCAACAAGCAGTAAGCCAAATGCCTTATTATAATCATTATCATGCTGCGCTAACAGGTTTCTGTGCTTTGCTAAGCTATGTAACTAGGCTGGCTAATGTTACTCTTCTGAATGCAGCATTTTGCATTATAATGTCTTGCCAGGCTGCAGCTTCAGTGAATTATAATATGTGATTTATACGTTTTATAATTTTATATTTCCATTGTTTTTGGTTGGGGTCAGGTACAGGTTTTAGATCTGCTAGTACTATTCAGGCTGGGTCGGGTTCGGTCTCAAGGTCTCAGGCTTTAATTGCAGGCCCATACAGGACTCTAGTTTGCAGTCTCCCTTTCTGCCCTCTGATCTACCACTGTCTCAAAGTATAATCAGTTCCAGGGCGCAGCTTAAATATTCTCCAAAGCTTGAAAAAGATCTGTCTAATAGTTTTTGAGTTATTGCCCTAACAAGAAATGTGTCTCCAACAGCAGACTGGTCCAAAAAAAAGAACCATATATATCCCCCTTCAGAGGAATGCAGTAAAACTCCTTCAGCCATGTTTTATAGTTAGTGCTACTAAATCTACATAAATTTGAATAAGATAAGACATAAAATGCACTGTGAAATTCTCCTCCCAGTGGGAGATCTTACACAATGCCACCACCTCCCTTGGCAACTACGGGCGATATTGTTGTAGTACATGACCATCATTTGGTACAGCATTCCTTATACTTCATAACCTGCCTCTCAGAGACCCCCACCAGCGTCAGAGAGGCCAGCCCACCCTCCAGGGCAGGGGGGAATGTGGAGACCGCTGGGCCACTGCATTCGGAGCGCCGTCATACCTGCTCGTGCAGATGCAGCTTCTTGGCCCTTTTGACGAGTGTGTCTTTGCTGCACGGCAGGAAAGAGGCCAGGTAGACGTAAATTCCAGAGCGGACCGGACTGCTGAGTTCCCGGGACTGAATCTCAATGCTGGTGGCCAAAAACAAGGCAGACTCAAATCACATCAGAGACCCTCATTCAGTACTCAACGGTCAAACGAATCAATTAAGGGCTTCGAAACACTTACTCAAGCAGCATGCTGTTTACGTCTTGAGTGAAAAACTTTTGCTTTCCTTCTCCCTCTGAGCCTTTGGCAGCCTGCAGGGTCATAAAGAGAGTCAGTTGGCTTTTAACTTCCCATAAAGGGAGCCTTCAGTGCAGAGGATGGACAGAACAGATGCTGCATCAGGTCAGAGAGAGCGGGTGTTCAAACAGAGTGGAGGCTCAAGCAAGAAGCCTGGAAGACTAACCTGCTGTGCTGGATTAACGTCTAATTAAAACGCTATTAAATTTATATGAATGTAGGGGACTAAAACGTTTAATACGGCAATTTATGGGGGATAAAAGATTCTGAAACAATGATAAAAATGGTGGACAAAGAACTGTTCCATTAAATTCACTGCCTCCACTGGAAAGAAGGTGCACTAAACAAGCAATTTCTCTTTGAAAATGTAAAAGGTCTGTTATGCAATTTCAGGGCATCACATCCATCTTCCAAACAGCGGGAGGAAACCAGAGAAGCTACAGGAAATGTGTGCAACCCAGGGAGACAGCATGCAAAATGCCCAATGGCTTCTAGATGGAAAATATAAAAATACAGGTCTGTCTTGCTTTTTGAGGAAGTAACAGTACGTTAAGTTCCCAGAAGAACAGTTTCAAGTGCATTGAGGCATACAGACTTGATGCTACTTCAGGAAACTCGAGTTCAAAGCGAGGCCCAACTTTTAGATCAATAGTGACAGAGAGCACCTGAGTCAGATCTCTGATTCTCTTCTCCAGTGCTGGGTGGAGCCCCTCGGGGAAGGGGGGGGGCTGCTTCTGTGGCTGGCCCACAGCCATAGGATCGCTGTTCTCATCCAGCCCGGGGGGGCTGGGTTCGGGGGACTCGTACAGCAGTTTGTCCAGATCGATGTCAAAGTCGATGGCGCTGGCAGCCTGCAGGAGGTCACTCTCGTTGGTCGAGCCGATGAGGGAGAGCAGGGGGTCGGTGACGTTGAGGCCCACGTCCGGCTCGCGGGTCAGCGGGGCCACGCTAGGGGCCGGCTTGGCTTCTTCTCTTGGCGACGACTCCTTGGCTTTCTCGAACCTCTTCAGCATTTCGCTGACGGCCACAGTGCCAGAGTGCTTCTTCTTCTTCCTCTCCTCTGTCGCGTTGAGCGGCACAATTCTTTTCAGAAAGAGAGGCAAGAAAAGCTGACGTGAACCGCAACGTAGGCTAAGAAATCCCTCATGGCCAAACGGAAGAGAATGGCAAACTGAAATAGCAGCATAACTGAGGATTTACATACATACATCTTAATAATTTAGCAGACGCTTCTATCCAGAGTGACATACATTTTTTTTTTGAGAGTGAAAAGGAGGGTCAGTCACTGCCTGGGGTTAAAGGCTTTGCTCATGGGCCCAAAACTGAAACCTCTCTGGTGAACCTCGGATTTGAACCAGCGACCACCTGACCACAACCACAGCATCCTAACCCACTGAGCCAGATGTGCCCCCGTAAGGTTTGCCGTGTTAGCTGGGTATCAAACTCAGGATAACTGTTTTGAAGGCAGGTATGACCTCAAAATTTGCATTTTTTTGTCTGAAACCTAAAATTCTCCTAAAACACAGCAAATTTTAGATTCACAGATAAAGTAGAGAAGTTAGCACTGGAAACAAAAACTTAATGAATCGATCTCAAACAACAAGAGGTAGCAAAATATAGGAATTGCAGATTTATGGCTGGCTATGTATTGACTGCACAATAAAGACAATGTGTCAAATTTTGTGGGGGGTGGGAATGAGTGCAAGCTTTCTGAGGGATTCAATAAGCAAATGAGATGGCATCAACCCAAGCCTGAGGCAGGTACTGAAGAAATAATCATGTAATTGGGAAGCCTGAAAATGGGAGGAAATGAGCACCATGCCTGTCGGGGAACATCGATTACCATGACGAGTTTCTGCAAAACACAGTAAACAAGCTGAACTCACCCAGTCTTAGCGATCTTGGATTTTTTGTGTTGGCCTTCCTTTTTCTTCTTGACTGACTTTACATCCCCCTCTTTTAATTTCTTCCTCTGCAGACACGGAGACATAACAGGAAAGGCGGCTGTCTTTTGTTTTGATGTTCCATTAAAATAATTCCCAAGATCATAAAATGAATTTAAAAAAAAAAAGCTTAGAAACTTTTAAAGGAAAACCGTACCTTTGGGGACTTTAGTTTCTTCTTTTCATCATTAATATGGTCATCACTCTCAGATTCTGAAGCTTGTCTGAATTGCAGTGTCCCCGAATTAATATAAAATCCTCCGTACTTTGTTGTAAGCGAGGCTGGAACAAGCTCATCATACTGCAACAAAGACGAGGTTAAAACAGGGTTGTCCTACTAATATGACAAATATTCAGAATTCAAATATGCACATTTCTAGATACACATTGCAATGTATTAAAAACGTAAAAAGGACGTACTGCTTCTGAGTTATCAATGAATGAATCGGTCTCATCATATCCATAGCCCATATCAACCAAGTCTTGCATGCGATCTTTCTTCCGTTTACTTCCACCCTAATAATGAAAGACACTCAGTAACAGAACATTGCTGGTCGGAAACATTTTACAGCCTTGGTCACATAGAAAAGTCCAGACTCACATATTTCTCTTCAAACTTCTTCGCCAGGGCCTCGACCTCCTTCTGACTCTCCTCCTCCAAACTCTTACTTGAATCTTTGATCGCATTGCTCTACGAACAGGTTGACCACTCAAACGTCCCGTTTTACAAATGCACTTGAACAATTATGGTCTTTTGATAATTTTTCTATAACATCGCCGTGCGGATTAGAAAAGTTTACAGCGATGTACAGAAAACCTGTTACCGTGTGGAACATCAAAGCACTTACAATTATCAAGACCTTAACGGACAAAGACTGAGACAGCAGAGGGGTGTCCCAGGACCCGGTGTGACACTTACCTTTTTTTTAACAAGCTCAGGGTAGTAAAACTCCGGACAGCGCCTCTGATCGGGCTCGAAAAGGGCGAGAACCAGCCTTAAGCTGGTCTCCACTTTCCCGTTTTGCAAAGCGGCTGCAACAGCCCCGTCCTCCTTTGCCGGGATCTTTAGTAAACTTGCGGGCAGCGGGACGTTGCTTGAGAGGGTGGTTAGCTGTATTCTCCGTAACTCAGCCATTAAGCAGATCCTTACTTGTCTTACCTGCTTACACTCACTGGTTGCTGGCTAACGAAAAGATATGAATTAAAAAAATATTCCTATATTAGCTGAAAAGCTGGCTCTTTTTGCATGTACCGTGCCAGTTTACATCTCGATGCGGTGTTTCAATTAACCGATGCCCTGTAAGCATTTCCCACTTCATCCTATGCTGGATTTCTATAAGGGAAACGCATGAGGCTATTTAGCATGCCGCCTAATATGACTTCCTCTCGACCCACATTTGCACCGATGGGGGCATGTGGGAAATTAAGCATTAATTCCCGGACTCTGTTAATTTAGACTACCAAAAAGACCGAACCTGCGATGTCAACGCGGCAGAGCCTTAATTCCCCATGATATGGTGCATGCATCCATGGCCATGCAAACAGCTAGCCTAGCCTGACTGGATTCACTTGAGATCGTCCCTGCAAATATTTCGATGACACCAGGAGCCCGGGAGAGCTGTAAGTTTCACCGAAAGCAATTTGATCGCTACCAAAATAACTGTCTACTTTGCATCAATTCATTTTGCCAGCTGCAAGTAAGTCCTGTGCATCCCCCGTGATCACAAACATTGCTGTTTCATTTATGAGTACTACAGTGAATTACACTGCAACGCCAAGGTACTTTAATCACCTATTATAAAGCTATAAACGGTAGCTATATAATAGCCGTAAACAGTTATTCGTTGCATGTTTTGCGCCTTATTTATCCCCCCATGCAGCTAAAAGCACAGCCTGTCATTTCGTCATCATGCTGCGCCGCGTCGCGCTCGAGTGTGCATGATCCTACATATCTGCCTTTTCCCTTTCTGGGCATTGTCGCCTAGTGGGAAACGCTGCGAATTAAATCCGCCATAAGCTGGTAACAAATGGATATTTGCAATTCTTAAAACATCTGTTTTGGGGGAATTGCACATTATCTTAAATAATAATATAATAATAATAACCGCAACAAGTGCATTTTATTGTGCGCTCCTACAATTACTGATTCTCATTTGTTGAGAGTGAGTTAATGGACAGCGGAAGAGGGTTATCAGTATATTTTTGTGACCCGTAAAGATGCTTCCTTTAAAGAAAATACTTTCCCCCATCAAACTAAAGGTGGTGATTGGTTGGTGGCTCATGCAATTACATTTTCCCGTCTAGGGTGTTTCCCAGCCTTGATCTCCTGTGCTGCCTTAAATGGACTCTGATTATAATCATTGCCAAAGGAGAACCTTGGTTTCCCGACAAAACTTTGTGTTATTATTACAAGTGTCATGATTGACAAGGTAACCTGAAGATTTGAGATATCGGCCTGGTATATTAAAAGGACAACCACCCTACATCATTCTACCTAGATCCCAGTTGTAGTTAACAGATACACTTATTCCCAAAATGTTGAAATTGTTCTTAATTGGAGCAAAACTGATTGACATAGAAGATAATGTACCCAAAAAAACCCGAAAACTTGTATTTGTATTTGTTCGTTATCACTGATAATTAGTTACAGTGATAAACGCTGGATACATTACATAGAGCAAATTATTCTCATTATTCTCAACTTTAGCTATCATTTTGCTGCAAGGGGGTGGCAGAAGTCCTGACGATCATTTGTTGAGCAGATTGCTGACAGTAAAATTTGCTGAGTGGGACTAAATTGTATTTCAGACTGGAGTCCGCCAGTTGGGTACCTCTGATATTGGAGGAAGATTTACCTTTATCCGAGTTAAATTGCACATAACGATATCGGGAGATGGTGTATTTTCAAAGGGGATCATTTCTGTTGTTTTTTTTCCAAGAGGAGAGGCGTCGTCCTCGCTCATCCATGATTACTCAGTCCCTGCTTGCAGTGTTAAACAGTGGAAACATTCAGCAAATGATTCCTTTTTTCCCCCAAATTTGATATGCAGGAGACCATGATATAATGTTGATGACTAATCACATTTGAGTGCTTTCAGCAGGTGCAGTTATAATTTATAAATGCATTTATAAGTTGAGAAGTGCCCACAACCTCAAAGAATAATAGATACGCATCAAAACAATGACACTGAAAAGGTCTCTACATGCTATGACAAATTTTCGGATCTGGTTGTCTTGGGAACACAACACTTTCTATTTTGATATTTTGCACAGTGAGGTGTTCTGCATTTTTAGCTGAAACGAGCAGCAATTTTACACTATATAAATGGAAATTTCAGTACATTAAAAAAAATTATCTGTGATTGCCTAAACATCTCCATATCAGTTCTATGCACTTTGTTGTTCTGTAGTAATGGTGTAGTAAACATGCAGAACAGCTTTTTGGCAATAGTGTTGTGCACTCATATCTAAAAATGCATCTGTGAACCCAGCCACCTTTCGCAGACTGTAACATAGCTGTCTACACATTTGGATTCATCCCATTAAGTGTGTGATGCTGTTGCATTTCTCAAGCTCTACAGGCATACAGGCATAATGCTGTATTATTCCTCTGGAAAGTGGCAAATAATTAAAAAGTCATTCTTCTTAACAGTAGGGTTTTAGTCCAGTAGCGCAGTGCCAGTTTCAGTGGGGCAGCAATCCCTGCACTTAATAAGTGCCAACATAAACATTCCAATTAATTCTTTAAAGTTATTTTGGATATTTTCTTTGGCAAATGAATGCCCCCTCCCAGGTTACTGCAAACATGGTCCTTCTCTGAGAACTTTCTAGAAGACTGTCAATGACACACAATTTATCTTTCCACAGCTTAATCAAAATTAAGTTTACCTAAGTGGTTGCTGCAATGGTTTCTTGAAATATTAAAAATCTGATGGATTAATTTTGGCACTGTGTGTGAATTAATGATTTATAATTTCTTAATGAATGTTTGCCGAGCACATCTTAATGGCCCGCACTGTTTAACTGTAATAATAATAATAATAATAATAATAATAATAATATTATCGCAGTAGTCCCCCAATATCTATTGGAGATACATCCCCAGACCTACTGCAGAAAAAGTTGAAACTGCGAACCGTCCGCAGACCTGATGTACAACGTGATTTTCATGTACATACTTATGGTACAGTATAATTAATGAATTATACACCGTCAATAATCACCTTAAATGCAAGTATATTGTACATTATTACACAGAACTGTGTTGTCTTGAATGAGGGTTTCTGACGTTTTAGCCTAATTCTCGTCAATTTAGCAATGAAAAAATATCAAGTAAAAATGATGGAGTAATGAAATGATGGAGTAATGAAAATAACACTTTTTATACACCCCTCAAAGGAAGAACATTCCCCAATGTTCCCCATAATGCAATAAAAACCTGTTATTTTGACATTGTGGGGACCATTTTTCAGGTCCCCACAAAGATCTGCGAATGCAATCAAAAAACTAAAAATGCCAGAAGTCTCGTATTTTGTTTGGTTACTTATAAGTAATAAGGTTAGCGCTGGGTCGGGGTTAAGGTCGTCATGTTGGGATTAGAGTTTTCTCCATAGAAATGAATGGAGAGTCCCCACAAAGATATAATTACAAACCTGTCTGTGTGTCTGTGTGTGTGCCCTTTGATAGACTGGTGTTGCATTCAGACTGTACCACTGCCTTGTGCTCTGTGCTGCCTGGAATACGCTCCAGGGCCCCTCATGACCCTGACCACGATGAACCATTAGTAAGCAGGTGGACTAAAACACTTAAAACAAAATAGCTGTTCTTATTGACATTTTACCAGCCTGTAGTGGGCTAGTAACAAAAATGCAAGTTCATCAACGTAAAAATGTGTGGCTTCTGACTCGAGATGGATAAATGGATCCATTAGTGCTTTTATAAGGTTCTCATTTAATTTGTTAACGTGCATTTTGCTTTGATGTGCTGAAGCCACATTCAGAGCAACTTTAATGCAATTCAGTCAGAGGGAATGACGTCACTCACTGCTGAGCTTAATGATGTTTCCCTGCACGTGCACTCAGATTATAACCGGCCTTCGCATCTCCTGTCTTGATTCCCAAGGCAGTGCATGGATTTATAAAGAAAATGAATACACTGCAGGATTTGGAAAGGCGGAATAAGAAAACACAATCATGCTGATAAATTGTTGATGTGAAGCACTAAGAAATGCAACGTTTGCCGAATCACTTATGCATGATGGCATTTTGCGTTGCCTGGAGCCATAATAAACGTTATTTGAACATCATGAAAAGTTAATTATTTATGTTGTCATTAAATTGTAATGAGATCGGATTTAACCAGACGGACATAAATATACCCACCGTCTTGCCATGGGTGATGCCCTAGAGAAGGTGCTTTGTTATTGGTAACTTTTTTTTAACTGAGTCACCATGTACCAGATAACTGATTAGGACGAGGGATGGGCTGATGGATGGGTGGATGAATAAAAGAACAAAATATTTGAGTGGCCAATGAAAAGAAATCCTTTGCAATTATTTCTTGGAGAGATGTTATGTAATTTCAGTTTTTTATGAAGGGGTGGAGCATAAACTGGTTATTGGGGGCTTGTGTAGGAGGCTGATGCAAATACTGTATGAAAATGACCTTAGCAGAGTGACTGAGTAAAATGTGCTGGGTTTGATAGGTCTCCACACAGGCTTGGGTCCTGCGTGCTAAATGCTATATGCTACGTGCTAAATGCTATATGCTAAATGCTATATGCTAAATGCTACGTGCTAAATGCTATATGCTAAATGCTACTGTATATGCTATATGCTACGTGTGATTTCTGATGAGCATGGCTTTGCTGGCACTAAATGTGTTTAATGTCACACTGGCATAGAACTCAAAGGACAGGACAGGCTGACAGTCTGGGACATGACAGGGGTGATGGCTGAGTCAGCGATGAAACGGTGGAGAAGAGGACTCATATTTGGAGTGGGAGAGATTGAAGGTTCGAGAGATTTTATATTACATTGCAAAAGAGCTTAAGAAGAGTGGCAATGTAAGAAATTAGTTGCCATTTTAAAATGTGTTACACAAATTTTGTTACACTGTTACACAAATACTTTACTTACAGCGCTCACAGAAATTCTCACAGAAACCCAAATTATAATTCTAAAAGCATATACAAGCATTATTAGGAGTATTTTTCACTAGTAAGACATTTGTAATAAAATAAAACACCAAATTTTTCTGTTCAGTTCAGAATCCCTCTGGGTGCCAATTAATACAGTAAAATAGCAAGAACAAAACTGAAAAAATTATGCCACTTAATAAAAACAAAACTGTGCGGAAGATACATTATATGATCAAAAGCACTGGGACACCTGTGGTAATTACAGGAATTAGCCACATAAGTCACACCCATTGTTGACATACAGGTGTGTAATTAAGCACACAGACGTGCAATCTGCAGCATCAAACAATGGCAGCAGAATGGGGGGGTCATACAGAAAAGGTCAGTCAGCCAAGCACCGTCATTGGACACCATCGGACACCTTTCCAACAAGTCTGTTC
>JAODJU010000095.1:23834258-23850158 GCA_026776725.1 Gnathonemus echidnorhynchus | reverse complement strand
GAAAGACTTACCAGAGGAATACAGGCTGTTATAGTAACTAAGGGTGAACCAACTTCATATTAATACCCTTTGATTCAGAGTGAGATGGTGCACAGGTTGGTGTCTCCAAACTTTTCTTTATATATTGTGTATGCAAATATGTTACTCATTGCTTGTCAATGGACTTTTGTCATGAATCCAATAAATTTTTACAGAATTAAGCAAGTGTCCCTAGACTTTCTGTGAGTGCTGTATACACTACTGCTCTCATACTTATTGTTTATTGTGTATTTCTATGTCTGTACATATGTGTCTCTATATTCATGGTCCTTGTCTCTGCATACTGGGGGGGTGCTATATGACATGCAGTGACAATGAAAACCCATGTCTTATTTGTGATAATTAAAAATAAGGTCACAAGTGTGTAATGCTGGTTCACTGTAAGCCCTGCCTCATGTAAGTCCTGCCTCATGTAAGCCCTGCCTCATGTAAGCCCTGCCTCATGTAAGCCCTGCCTCGTGTAAGGCCTGCCTCATGTAAGGCCTGCCTCGTGTAAGCCCTGCTTCATGTAAGGCCTGCTTCATGTAAGGCCTGCCTCATGTAAGGCCTGCCTCATGTAAGGCCTGCCTCATGTAAGCCCGGCTTCATGTAAGCCCTGCCTCATGTAAGCCCTGTCTCATGCCCCAAACCTCCTGGGCTGAAGCACAAGCTGACCATAGCACACACTGCTACATGGTTATGGTTAAATGATGGTAAAATTGCAAAAATTAGTGCCAGAAATGATTTTAATTAGCATTTAAATGTTATTTTGAGACAGGCAGAAGAAAAGGGCTTTGTTATTAAAAAAAACAACATTACTGCACTGCAATAGACAGACGCGTGACTCACAGGTGATGGAGAAATAACAAGTAGTTTGAACATTTCATTTAAAATTTAAGAGTTGTTTTTTTCATGTGATGGCCAGATTTTCATGGACAGGTTGATCAGAAGATGATGACATCACAGCGAGATCTCCTGTTCTGTTCCAATTTCTCATTAAATCCAGTTTTATTGGTGAAACATGTATAAGCATAAGTACCAAAACAATTTAGAATGCATCATAGTGGTCATTGTAACTAGGAGAATTTTCAATTAATGTAACATTTTTAGGAATGTCATTGCAGAGAAATTTCATTTAGAGATAAAAATATGGTTATTGTCGGCATGCCAAAGTTGTTCAGTTTAATAAGCTTTTCGTTATACAGAAGTGGCATAATATGCGAAAAATGGAACAAACCTGGTGGAAATACTGTCACAGGACCATCACAAACTAATGTCACATGTTCTGCCACTTTCAGTTCGGCATGTTCCTTTGTGTCGCAGTGGCCTCTTCATATCTTATTTGAGTTTTTCTGATGGTGTCCTCTGGAATGGCAAAGTGACAGTCACCGGGGCTACCTGGGGAGCGACGGGAGAATCGGCCACCTCGTGGCCGTTGGGCTGAGCATTCTCCTCATTCATCTGAGAAACCTCCGTCGACGCAGCCTCGAAACCGGGAGCCGTGTTGACCACATGCATGACGTGCACCCTGTTCCTGCCTTTCTTACTGAGGATGCAGCTGAACACTTTCTTGAACCCTTTGCGGAAATGCTTGGACACCAGAGCGTAGACGATGGGGTTGAGGCAGGAGTTGGCGTAGGCCATGCAGTGGGAGAGCAGTCTGAACGCGTAGGTGGTCTGGTTGAAGGGGAAGTCACCATAGAGGTAGCACAAGATGACGACATGGTAGGGGAGCCAGCAGATGCAGAAGAGCACGGTGACAATGATGATCATCTTAGTCACTTTGCGCTTCGCTCTCTTGGAATCAGACATGCCGTCGAGAGGGTCCACTGCGGTCCAGAGGTACTTTATAGTTCTGGTATATGAGAGGCTGACGATGAGTACGGGGATGACGTAACCGAAAACGAAGGTGCACGTGTCCAGGACCTTCCGGTTGGACTCCGCCCAACTGGGAACGCACACGTTGCCGTTGGCGAAGTCAATGAGCCCATAGTAGCTGAGGTACGGCCCGGCAAAGACCAGCGAGAGGCCCCAGATCACTGCCATGGCGGCCACAGCGTTCACCGGTGTCCTCAGCTCCCTGGAGCGCAGGGGGTAGCGGATTGCTAGATACCTGTGCAGCACAGAGAAACTGCCTTACAGTTTATTACAGCACTGGGCTAACATCAGCAGCATGGACCTAAACATGCAGACATTGTATCTACAGTACAGATTTTATTCAGTATTATTGGTGTCAAGTAATTAGCAAATGCTTTTATCCAAATTGACATACATTTTTGTAAAATTTATGTCATCCAAATGGGGACCTGAAAAATGTCCACAAAAGTAAGGAAGTTTCACGTTTTACCACACTGTGTGATCAATGCAGATGTGATCTATACAACCCCCCCCCCCCCACCCCGCACACACACACACTGTGTATTTTGATTGTAAACTTCCACCAATTCATTCCTCCGTCCCACTGGTTATCTATTGTAGGGTTGCAGTGATTGTTTGTAAACATTTTTTTGCCATGATGAATTCTTAATAGCTGCACAGCAGAGCTACAAAAAACGAAGGCAGTGTAATTTATACCTGTCAAAACGGCCGTCCGGATAAAGGACGGGCCTATAGATGAGTCATGAATTAAAGATGCTCCTGCAGGGCGTCCCTCACTCAAGCTGTATAATCTTGCAGCCCCACTGCTGCACCTGCATCTCTCCCCATCAACCCTACATTTTTTCCCAGCCCCCCCCCTCAGGACTAAGGCTCCCAAGCTTTCCCTGCTGGCGTTTTAATTCACCGCTTCTCAGAGGGACACACGTAGATGTTAATAATGCATTTCTGAATTCTAAGGAGCTGATAGCACTTTGGCCCTGATGACTGGAGCTTGAGGAGAATGTTCCGGCAATGGGAGGAGACGTCTGCGCCAATGAATGCCATCCTGGCCTGGCCGTTCCATGGAGTCGCACATTTGCAGTTGTTGGGTGACGGCCCCAGCAGACTACCTCACAACTGAGTATTATATAAGTAATATTACTCACACTTGTTATTGGGCCTTAATTGGAAGCTCAGCTTTGCTATATTTATACTTAGTGGATTCCTCAGCAGCTGTAGGTATGTAATGTATCATATTTAATGTATCAATTGCCTCACTTGTATACCACTTAAATCAAAAGCATCTGCTAAATAAACAAATGTAACAGATGCTTTTTTGTTTTGTAAATAGTAATGTGTCTGGGGCAAACGTACTACGCTTTTGTAAAATATTGAACGTAACTTTGTATTTGTTTGTATTTGTTTTTCTCTGCGCGATGCACTCCTAAATAAAGCTTTGAAAGACGAACCGTATATCGTGTTTGGCTGATACCTGTCAACAGAGACGGTGGCAAGGGTGAAGCTGCTGGCATACATGGTGAGGTTGATGAAGAAATGCACAGCCTTGCACATGAAGGAGCCGAAGACCCAGCCCTCCAGCGAGTAGATGGTGGCCTGGAAGGGCACGCAGAAGATGATGAAGAAGAAGTCGGCCACGCTGAGGTTGAGGATGAATAGATTGGTGGTGTTGTGTCCCATCTGCCCGTTCCTGAGGAGGACGGCCAGGACCAGGATGTTCCCGACGGTGCCGAGCAGGAAGATGAGGGAGAAGACCACCGAGACGATCAGCGCTGCTGGGTTGTGCTGGTAGCTGTTCGACATGTTCCAGTGCCCTCCCAGCTTGCTGATGTCTTCCTGGTCAGCCATAGTTGGCTGGTGAAGCAGGAAAAACACATTACTCTCTGTCTTCTGTCCAGACATCCTATAGCAAGGATAGGTAGAAGTATTATGGACTATTATAGTTTAAGAATATATGCAGGAGGATAACGCAGACTGGGGGCGGGTCTATGCTAATTTCATTATGAATCCATCCAAGATGTGATGTCATCCAAACCTTCCTGCGGGTTTATCAGCGACGTGGCGACACCAGTCTGAGATGATGTCATAATCCCACATTGCAGTTTCTGCATTGATGCTCAATTTTTATGTATAAATCTAATGCCCTTTAACAGGAGCAGCATTTTTATTTGACAATTCTGATCAATGCTGGACCGTAACAGATTGAAAATCCATTTACTTTACTAACAAATGATTCCTTAATGAACCAAAAACCAAAGAAAATAGTATTTTAAAGGACAAACAGGGGCAGATGTACAATTACATAATAGCTATTAAATATAGTGGAAAAAGAATATCTCTCAGGAAAGTACCTCGTGTTTGGTCATTTTATGACCAAATCTTATGCAAAACTTCTGTTACGAGAATATAGGCCTATAAACAGAAAGTAATTACACAGGTAGTCAGTCCTATTACACAGGTAGTCAGTCCAATAGTGATTTTATTTTGAAAGCTCTGCAGTTTTCTTGTATTTTGTGTTTAAAACAAAAAGTACTGGCTCTGTAGAGGACAAAAATACATCATCCTCCATCAGCAGTCTCTAAGCCTGTCAAATCCCTGTGAGAATGTAATTTTGAGGATATAACTGTGCTGCTTGTCTCTGCTCATATTTCCCACGATATTAAGCGATGTGATTATCTTTTATGAGAAACCAAAAACATTTTTCTTTGCTCAAAGCACCTCAAAAACCTTAAGAAATATGCAGACTGCGAGTCACTTTGCAATAAAAATCATTATCGTAACACTCCCATGCTTGAACAAACATAAATAAAGCCAGCAGAGAGTGACTGAAAGATCAAGGGTGATGCCATTAACTGTATTCTCAACAGTCGATTTTCATTTGCTTTTCCACTCAGCTCACAATGTCAAGGCTGTGTCAGGCTCTGTTGCATTTAGCCTTGAGATTATTAAGGAGATTGTTTTTTTTTTTGATTAACTAGTTAGTTTGTTTTTGATATGAAGCAGGTGCATTTATGTCCAATACAAGAAATTATGTTTGAGTAACCTACTGTTAATATTTTCACAAAAAATGAAAAAGTGATATTTCACCATCACATTCTAATGCTATAGTGTAAATCAGAAAAAGAATTTGATCTACATACATTCTTACCCAAATCATGAGTTCATATTTTGTTTTGTAAAGGGGCTCTTTAGAAAGCATAGAATGTAAATTTAATTTGACATCTGAGTCAACAGTCTCACACCTTCTGTGTCACCCCAGCTGTTTGTGGGTTTGCTTTGTAAACGCCTCTAATTTGTCTTTCGTGTGGGTGTACGGTGGGAATAGTGTCTGTTTCAGACAATGGATAGACTCACAACCATAGAAATCTTCAGTTATACACCTTCTAACCTTGCAATCTGCATGGATATTCATGCCACCTGCTGATGTGTCATAAAAGTATTCAGCACTTTGATTGACCATATTTGATTTGTAAGGGGATGTCAGTGTTTTGACTTCATTATCTTCAGACTTTACTTATAAAATTGTATCACATGGCTATGCATGCAAATGGCTTTATATTTTTCAGAATAATATGACTAATACTTATTTTGGGTGGCATTTTTGTAATACTTTTTACTGCAAAACAAATATAATAATAATTTTTATTGACCATCAGTGTGGTTTAATGAACAGACGCCAGTTAAAACTGCTTAATGATAAACAAGACAATCCAGCTGTTACTTAACAAAACACACATCCAGCCAATAAAAAGTCTCATTTATTTTCTGTATAAATGCACGTTTTCTGCTTGTGTGCTGATGCTCTGTGGCTCTGGAGGTACCTGCCACATGCGCTTACAGCTGCATCCCTGCACACGCTTGACACCTGGAGAAGGCAGATCGCAGCACTGCATTCCCCGCTGGCAAAATGCTGAGCAAATCAGTCACCACCTGCAACAGGAATCCTGGCACTTCTGACACACCTCATTTATAAGGAGTATTGGAAACTGGGATTAATCGCTTCATTAGAGCCACCTCACTTATCAGATAGACCCCCAGGGGGAACGGAAACAGTTTCCCGTTATTGGCGAGAAGGATTCCCATAGTCCTTATGCCAAAAGCACTGGCTCAGCGATCGCAGTCATGTTGTCACTGCAGTGTCAGTGTCGTGCAGTGAATGTCTTTCTGACATTTACATGAGACTCTTTAAGCATCCCAGCAGCTTTCGCTCACATGCTGTAAATACGCTCCTGGTTTCAGGTTCCCTGTCTGTTTAGTTCTGCGCTTAAGTTCTGGTTAGACAATGTAAGAAACATGCAAACGGCAAAGGCAGCAATCGGAACCGTGCAGCAGGCAGTCAGTCATCTCTGGCATATCGTACTATAATCTGTAGCTACAGAGTCCTTGGGATTAAGGCTGAGTAGCTTCTGCCTTTAAGGTGCTCACTTCAATTTTAAAAGCATAGATCATTAAACATGGAACTGTTTGAAATCCAAGTGTGTCATGTTGTATTTTTTGCTATATTCATTATGGATTGCAGCTGATCTTGTAGTAAAGCAATTGACAGGAAAAGTACACCTTTTTGTCTGTGAGTGCCTTCTGTGCACGTCAGAAATAGGTACATCTCACCGATAGGATTTTGACTGTGATCTCAGGTCAGTGACAGAACCTGAAATACCAAACTGCAGATTGATGTGAATAGTTTTGGGAAATGACATGGCGCTCAGAAGCGGAAACACAATCACAAGGCACAATTACCAAATAAAAATACACACTGGCATTTTTTTCAGTCAGCTCCCTGCTTTAAAAACCATGCAACAAATTCAATTTGTCCCTCTTATTGAGTCCAATAAATTCAGATTTCATTATTCATTGACCCTTTTTTATGGGAATTCCTTGTACCCAAGAAAAAGAGTTAAATTGGCATCAGATAATACAATATAGAAAAAGTAGACAGAGATGAACTGATTTTTTAACCTGATTTTTGTTCTTGTGAATGTCAGGGACTCACCAAATTGACAGGCACTTTTATTCAGTCCATGCTTCTGTTGCTCCTCTGCTTGACTGCTCTGTTTCTATCTTCCTTTTCACTTCCCAGGAAATATTTGGTGTGTAATCCTGTCCTCTACTTCCGAAGGCACCGCTCCTTCCTCTATCTCTCTCTGCCTCTCTCCCCACTCCCTCTCTCTCTCCCTCTCTCACATGTACACTTGACGGCTCCACCTCCGGGCGTATCCCCCTTAGTATCTGCAGTGGCAAACCCTGAAGTTGTAAAATCCAGCTCAGATTCCCCTACTGTAAGTGAAGAAATGAGGGATTGTGGGTAATTTATGCCGTTACCAAGACGATACTGTTACCAAGAGTGCAAATTGTACTGTAAGTGGAGATGGTGTATGTAGATGAGTGTTTGTAATTTAGATTTTATTTGTTAAATTCTCTCCGCTGTTGGGGATGCTGTTTTTTGTGGGTGAAGTTCATTTTACTACTTTGCACATGAAATGGCGCATAAGAAAAAATTGTCTGCTGCTACTTATTTCAGGAATAAGTAGATGGTAATGATATATAATATATATACATTAAGATTGTAAACCAGGACTTTATTGGGGGGGGGGGGGGGGGGAATGAATGAGCATCAAATAGACCTGGACAGGATGGCAGAACATCACAGGGCACGAACACACACACAGACACACACGCACACACACGCACACACTATGGCCAATTCAGAGAAACCAGTTCATCTAACTGGTCACAAGAAAGAAACCAGAGCACCCAGTGGAATCCCAAACAGATGGAAAGTATTTATTTTTGTTTATACCAGCCAGGTAAAGGGTGGGAGCGACTTTCTAATGCTAGACATGACCATTAACTTCTCTGACAGTTTCTCATGAATCGTAGGATGACATCAAGTGACCTTCAAAAGGAGCGAGAAACATTAAGTGCAGGTGTGAAGTGCACTGCTAGGACAGTTCGTATCAGGCCTATAAAGCAAGGAAGAAGGCCTTCATTAATGAGAAACAGGGAAGAACCAGGCTGCAAAAATATATATTATTCATAGACAAACACTTAAATTGAGAGATGAGTGAAACAAAAAAATTGTTCTGTAGTCTCTTCATTTTTTCCATACCTGTATGTTTGCACTTTGGTACCATATTACAATAAGGTTCCCTTTCCCACTAATAAATGGCAGTAACTCATTAGTAATAAATAAAAAACAGTTATAACTTTATAACTCTATAACTATAATTTTCTATTCATTTCTTACAACGTGTTACAACCTAAGTAATAATCTGTTCATAAAGCATTCATAAACAGCTTCATGTAAGAGCAGCCGTGTTGTAAAGTGCTAGCCACACATTTACAGTACACAGGGCCGGCTCTGGCTGTTCTGGTGCCCTATGTGAGATTCTGTTGAACACTCCCCCCCCCCCCCCCCCCCAGAGCAGCATAAAACAAATTCTTTCAATTCATTTATATTAAAAACATTTCAGTATCACAGGCTACGTGGCCGCTAACTAGCTAACTGGCGTCTGTTTCACAAAGGCAATGAAATATTAAAACTAGTGTAAATAGCTGTAAACTCATGGAGTACAACTTTTATTTCTTCTTTTTTCACTCGCTTTTTTGCACCCTCCCCCCAATCAAATGGCACCCTGAGAGATGCTTATGTCGCCTGTAGGGCTGACCGCCCTGCCATTCTGTTCCTTTGCTGCACTATGCAAACAAAATTGAGAAAAATAATGCGACCAGTCTGTCGACCTCTGTCTGATTTGTGCATGTATAAAGCAGCTTCATTATGAGCATTTTCTACCTCCATTTCCAAAGTCATGCTGACGGTTATATAAAACGCCCCTCCTGAGTCCCTATTGGGGGCTGAGAGGCTGCATGCTGTGAAAACAGGAGAATGCAGTTTGAATCATTGAACACGTGAGATACAGCGGCAGAGGTCTGTCAGGAAGGGAACAGAATGTCAGACCTTGAGTGAAACAAACTCACTTTAAAAACACAAAGCTATAATGCAAAGGATGTTGCAGAAACGGTTATAAAGCCACCAAAATGAAGCGGAATCCTCCAGAAAGAGTGGAGAAGCGAGGGCTGCTCACCGGTGTCTGTGACTGCCTTGGCCTCATGAAGCACTGCTTCAGTTTCTTCAGTGCTTCACTGCTGCCTGCCTGACCCCATTTAAACTCTAATGAAGTGTCAGGCACTAAATGGGTCAGCTGGGTTTTGGTATCTGGGGCATTTGTAGGAACAAGGCTGGTGATTCTGTGGAGGTGTAAAAACATCGCAGTACAATCCCCTCCCGCCACAAAACACCTGCCGTCAGTTGCTGATTGCATGAACTGTTAATCTGATGTGTTACAAAGATACCAAGCAGTCGATCTCTCTTGTGGTTCTCTTGTTATTTTTATCGTGTATGCTTGTATGTATGTTTTTTTTTATCTTGTACGCTTTTCTGCTTGTCGTCATATAGCATGAAGGTTCCACTCCATCCCAATTGCGAAATTCCAAATTCCCAAATGCAGTGGACATGTTTGCAACCCCCCCCCGAGGTTTTTCTTAAGCACCCAAACCCAGCCCCTTGCCATAATTCTGCCTCCTGCTGGATTAATTTTAATAATCAACGTTGACACTGAACTTTCTCTAACTGAAAACATTTTGACATTCAGTGAAGCACGTAGATGTTTAAGATATCAGACATTCGGTAAAGCAGTGTTTCTCAAACTTGTTCTCAGGGACCCCCCCGACCTCAAAAAAATGCACTGTGTGGCCGGGAGCTGGGAGGGAGCAGAAACATGGACCATCTGGAGGTCCCCGAGGATTGGGTTGAGAAAAACTGCAGTAAAGATTCCTCACAGAAGCTTAAGCTACTCATAATTGTACTTTGAAGAGTTTTCTGAAGGTATGACTCTCACGCTGCATTATGGTGATGTCATATTTGATTACAGATAGCAGTCCCTTGGGTGCTTAATGCTAATAATCCAGCAAGCTGTTCATGGTGCTATAACAATTCTCAGCGTGACTTTTATTCATGGATAAGTCATCAGGAGCTAAAATGTAGCTCTTTACCACAACCAGAACAATGACTTAAGTCAGGGGTGGCCAATCTTACCCACAAAGGGCTGGTGTGTGTGCGGGTTTTTGGGATAACCTGTAGGTCAGCTGTTCAAACCCAGGTGTGAGGACTCTTCAGCCAATCAGTCCTCTAATTAGTAATATAATTAGGGAGCTGCAGTGAAAACCCGCATACACACCGGCCCTTTGCGGATACGACTGACCACCCCTGACTTAAAGTATAAACATAGGAACAAAGGAAGGCAAATGGTCACAGATAAAATGTGGTAATAAAATTATGACAGAAGACTAATACAAATAGTGAAAACAAAACATTTTATGCTTTCTGTGCTTTTTAAAGGAAATTATTGTGGCGAAAGCGTCAAGCAGCACCTGAGCTCAGGCTAAAGTGAAGCATAAATGAAAGCAGAACAAATGAGGGAAACGTTTGGGAGAGAAGACATCCCTGACATTTAGGCTGCATGGGAGGACGTAACCTAGTATGTTTTTATTGGTGAGAGGCTCCACCGTGGATGAGGGAAAGATCATTTCATCTTTTGCCAGATGAGGTAGAACAAAAAGGCAGGTCATCACCCTGTACGGCAGGTTACAATGGACAGCCAGCCAAGGTCTCCAAGGAGACGTTATCAAAAGGGCCAATATCACTCATGCTATGTAGCTAAAAAGCTAAATAGCCACATCAACATGGTGATGTTATACGATGCAGTTTAACAGCAGTTATTCAGAATGGTGCAGAAGTCTTAGGCAGTCAAAGAAAATGATGTTAAAATGATCTTCATGTTGGTGTAAAACTGTCTAAATATATCTGTCTACACGAGTTAGCTTAGCCACTGAGAAATCCTCTCCTACACACACCCCACTATACGCAATAACCATACAATATACCCATGGATTTGACGACTCGACCACTAGCACACGATGTATGGCTAATCAATTCCTTGTTAATTACCTAATTCACTTAATTAATTAAGTCTCCCAGCACAGTCTCAAGGGCATGGAGGAGATTCCAGCAGACAGGCAGTTACTCTAGGAGAGCTGGACAGGGCCGTAGAAGGCCCTTAATTCATCAGCAGGACGGGTATCTGCTCCATTGTGCAAGGAGGAACAGGATGATCACTGCCAGAGCCCTACAGAATGACCTCCAGCAGGCCACTGGTGTGAATGTCTCTGGCCAAACAATCAGAAACAGACTTCATGAGGGTGGCCTGAGGGCGCCATGCTCACTGTCCGGCACCATGGAGTTCATTTGGCATTTGCCATAGAATACCAGAACTGTCCTGTGCTTTTTATAGATGAGAGCAGGTTCACCTTCACCCTGAGCACATGTGACAGAAGTGAAAGGGTCTGTAGAAGCCCTGGAGAATGTTATTCTGCCTGTAACATTGTTCAGCACGACTGGTTTGGTGGTGGGTCAGTGATGGTCTGGGGAGGCATATCCATGGAGGGACACACAGACCTCTACAGACTAGACAACGGCACCTTCACTGCCATTAGGTATCAGGATGAAATCCTTGGACCCATCGTCAGACCCTACTCTGGTGTAGTGGGTCCTGGGTTCCTCCTGGTGCATGACAATGCCCGGCCTAATGTGGCGAGAGTATGCAGGCAGTTCCTGGAGGATGAAGGAATTGATACCCCACGCTCGCCTGACCTAAATCCAACAGAACACCTCTGGGACATTATGTTTTGGTCCATCTGACGCCGCCAGGTTGCACCTCAGAGTGTCCAGGAGCTCAGTGATGCCCTGGTCCAGATCTGGGAGGAGATCCACCATCCGTCGTCTCATTAGAAGGATGCCCCGACGTTGTCAGGCATGCATACAAGCACGTGGGGACCATACAAACTACTGAGTACGATTCCGATCTGCTGCAATGAAATTTCGGCAAAATGGACCAGCCTGTGGCATCATTTTTTCACTTTGATTTTCGGTCTATCTTTGAATTCTGCCCTCTGTAGGTTGATAATTTTCATTTCCATCAAACAATGGGGCATCCTTTCATTCCTAACAGATTACCCAGTACACATCAATATAGATTTTTTTCCCATTGAGATCCGATGTGTTTTCAAAGTGTTCCTTTGATTTTTTCTTAGAGTGTATCTTGTTTGTGCACTTTTGAGTGAAGTGTTACCAAAGAGTCAAATGAAAGCAGAAGAGTGACATGACTCGTGAGGGTAAACAAACTCTCAGGTAAAAAGATTTTATTAAAACTAAAGGAGCTCCCTGAAGCAACAAAAAAGGACAACAAAATTTATACATTAATGCTTTTTCAGACTCTTGCATACAGATGAGCAGAGGAGAGATGAGTCTCCGGGTGACACTTAACAAGAACCAGCAGACGGGACTCCGCAGGCAGTGAACACAGAGCGGGGGATGGGTCTCCTTTGGGGTAATGTGCACCAAGGGAACACTGCATATATTCATTCAGCCATTGTGAAAGTCAAACAAACAGCCCAGTCTGCCCTGGTCGTCCCTCCCTACAATAAAGCAATGTACTCCTAGAATTTTGATTTGCAGGAACGGCTATGTGAAGATTAAAGGGAAGATGGAATAGGGCATACTACATGCAGATCCTACAGCAGAACCTGCCGCGAGAGACCAGAGAGCAGGCAGAAGAGGCACCTTTCCGCGGCACAATAATCGCGCGCAAAAAGCGAACGGAACAATGGAGCAGGTCAGCAAGCACTGAGCAAACGTGGTCACATGGCCGCGGGGAAGCCCTGGGCTCTGACGAAACAGCGGCGAGGCTTTCAAACGGCTGTCTGCAGAGGCTTAAAAGCCGGAGTAAATAACTAAGCCTTTTAGTGCATTTTGAATTGTAGATTTTCATAGCTCTATGATTATAGAGGAACTTATACAACAAAATATAACAGCAACAGAAAATTCCATTTAATTTGTAAATTTATTCCTTCTTTATCAAAAGAATGATTGCAGAAGAAGGATGTGGGAATTGTACCACATTAGTGTTTTCATAATACCTTTAAAAATATGCGTTACCATTGACATTATATGTTATACTGTATCGTGAGTCTCTGGTCTCCTTATGCCAACCTAAAAAGTTGTGGACATTTATCACATCATCATCATTATCTAGTCACCTGCAATTTGTTTTTAAAAAATGTGCATATTTATAAATGTCTAGCTAGCAAAATTACACTTCTGGTCATTTGAGTCGCTTAACCCAAACCTTAATACTGTCTGTTCTGTGCAAGCCCATGTAGTACATTAGTACACAAAGTCTCTCGGTGTGCTTGGCTCATGAACTTAAAGTGCAACAAATCCTTGTTCCTTCACTGAAGATGATGTTATAGATAGATGAAAGGCAAACTAATTGCTTGGCCTGAGCAAATTAATGATGACGTGGAAACACAATAAGCAGCATTGTCATCTCATGGCTTCTGATTCTGACTCTGCGGGGGTCTGTCTGCGTTCCAGAGATGGGTAGTTCTGGTTGAGAGAGGAAAAGTCCAAACTAGGATGCTCTTTCAACCAACCAGTTGAGTACTTTCTGACTGTGACTCTTTATACTCAGCTGGTTTTTGAAACAAAATCTTGCTCTGGACTTTTCCTCTCTTGACCTTAATTACCCACCTCTACTCTGCTCCGTCCTTGTCTGTACTGCTTTCCTCCAGATGGTCCGACCCTCCCTTGTCAGCACCCTGCCATTGCCTGGCATCCAAATACTCAGCTTTGAACAAAATAAGTGTTTCCTTACTAATGCTCTCCTTATTTTGATTCAGTTATTTTATTATGCTGCAATCTATTAGCTGCCTTAAATGTGTATGAATGTTATATAACCGCTTCCACAGAAAAGGAGACTCCACTGAGTCCATTTTACAATATGCTCTTAATTCTAATAAGTTACTTATTTCTGTACTGATTCTGCCTGCACATCCATGAAGCGGCAGGGAAAAACTTGGAAACCTTGAACAGTTTAAGTTAGATAGAAGGAGCCTCGCTGTGAAATGGCGGCAGATTTGGCTTCTGAGGATGTAGCTTCTTCTGAACCTGGGTGTCCTTCAGCTACGGAAAGCGGCTTGCAGATTGTCTCTAGCTGAGGTGACTTTTTCCACGTCTTCGTGATGAAACACAGGCTGGTTTTGTTTTAAGTGGCAGTGCTGAAATAATGAGCTCCACATCCCTCCCAAGTGCCTTTCATCTCTAAAACGATGTAGCTGCGTGGCCGCAACAGAGTCTATAGGCTGCAGCCTCATTCCCTTGGCTTTCTGTTAAACTCACTTCCCACTATGATGATTCACTGTTTCACTTCTACAATAGCATTATTACACGAAGAAATTAGCTGTGGGAGGAAACCATGCCTAGAAATTCAATGTGAGTGGCATGTTGTGCTGTCAATCATCTGCTAATCACTGATATCTTACTTCTCATTGGCCGGGGACAAGCTGTGCGTTTCGAAGCGTAGTTTCTCCCCTCATTAGCAAAAATCTTTATTTTATCTCATCACCATGTGACAAAACAGACACAGGGGAACATTGATATGATCTGAGACAAGATACATAGAAGGACAACTAGAAGATGTTAAGAGAATGACACAATGCGGGCTTATCATCCTTTCCAAAAAATGCAGTAATTTTGTTGACATGAATTTCCCTGAACCCTCCCAGGGTACATAGACTGGGCACCGCTAGATGTTTTGGGCCCCAGGAATCCATATCATACCGGCTTCCCGATTCAGGCAGGTGGGTTTGCTGAAGCCGTATCTCTGCATGACACACCTATTTAGATAGCAGGTGTGAATACCATTAGCTTTCTCCAACCTCTGCTATAAACTCCTTTTTAATTAGGAGGTAATAATAAGTTAGCAAGTGCATTACATTATATAATTATCTGTGGGAAGAGCAAGCTAATTTTACCATTGTTAAATGAATTGAATATGGTGATGTCACCTATAGAATTAGAAGTAACCAACTCATCTGCACCACATGGAGATGGGTTACTGACCCACACCAGTGCCATATCAGTACATGTTGGTTGGTTTTGGTTTGGAATGCAAAATTAAATGAATGAATATTTAATTTTCATTCATTTAATTTTCCCTGTTATGCTGAAATTGCACCAAACTGTGAACTCGAAACCGAGCTTTGTGCTATTACAGCTTCATTTTCTTTTCTGATAACCACAATTTAACTTCACCATTTTATACTTGCATTGGGAATCATACTGACTTCTTCCCAGGCTGGCTAGACGATGTTGGTTGTGTCGTGAGCACAAAAGGCAGGGGTAAATCCATCTACCCATTTTCTGTAACCACTTATTCTCCATCCATCCATCCATCCATCCATCCATCCATCCATCCAACCATTTTCTGAACCTGCTTATCCTGTTCAGGGTCGCAGAGGGTACAGAGTCTATCTTGGAGAGTACAAGCATAAGACTGAGAACAATCCAGGATGGATGCCAACCCATCGCAGGGCACACTCACACACCATTCACTCACACGTCATTCACTCACACGCCATTCACTCACACGCCTTTCACTCACACGCCATTCACTCACACGCCATTCACTCACATTCCATTCACTCACACTCCATTCACTCACACACCATTCACTCTCACACCATTCACTCACACTTCATTCACTCACACACCATTCACTCAGACATGGAACTCCAATTAACCTCAGTATGTTTTTGGACTGTGGGGGGAAACCAGAGTACCTGGGGGAAACCCCGCGATGACACAAAGAGAACATGCAAACTCCAGTTAAGTTTTAAAATAAATATACACTTGGAGCCATGGTGGAGACTCAAAGCCTGGTTCTAAAAGTGTGAGGCAATGTTGCTGACCACTCGGGAGGAGTGCAGAGGACGTCTGATTTGCTTCTTTTCGCCAAAAAAGAGAAAATATTTATTCTTATTTGTAAACAGTAAATAACGTATTGAACAATGACTGTTCAATTGTGTGTCATGTTTTTGGGCCCCTGTCACCCC
>JAODJU010000095.1:23819784-23834248 GCA_026776725.1 Gnathonemus echidnorhynchus | reverse complement strand
CGGCCGCCCCCCCCCCCCCCCCCACATACATCACCAATGAGACAGTATCAGCAATTAGAGCAAAGACCTTATAGTGAATACAGAGTGCAAATATAGAGGTTTCAGTCAGATATATGCGTGTATAGTTAATTTGCGTGGACAAACAAACAAATGAATTGAAAAATACATAAATAAATATGGCAGCTTCATTTAAAAAAATTCATACTCGTTTTTCAACAGAATAAAAGGAAACTGATTGATTGTACACGGATTTGCTCAGTGTTTATAGATTCAAAGCCATTAGTGTCCATCACATGTGTAATATTTTGTTTTTAGTGTAGAGCCCTTTGATGCAAGACTTATTTGTCGCTACGATGAAACAAAGAACGGCTGTGGGCAAGACTGACTGTACTAAAGCAATTTAATCTCACTTAAGGGACTCGCTGTCTACTCCATCTTCTATTTAGTGTCAACTGCAATGATTGTGTTTGTCTGATAACATAAAGAAGTGGATAAACAGATGTTTCAAAGGGGAAATTCTGAACATCACAGCTAAAGACTTCTGATCACATTCAGGAAGAGTGAATCACAGACAGTCAAAGAGATTCAAGACTCAATTGCTTATTATCACTGTACAATGACTTTGGGATAGCAGCTCCTTGAGTGGCGCAAACAAAACAAACGTTTTACAACATATGCAAAATATGGAACACTCAGTAAATATGGATAGGCAGTATGTGGTTGCATGGTGTGTCGTGGTTGAGAATCCTTAGGAAGAGCCCTTTAGTGCCTGGCTCAGCCTGGTAACTGCAGTGCAGTAAAGACTGTTCTTAAGTCTGGGAGTCTGGGCTTTGACTGTCCTGTACCTTCTACTGGATGTCAACAGGTTAAACAAATAGTTTCCAGGGTGTGATGCTTGACTGAGGATGTTCATGGCTCTTCAAAGTCAACGCGAGTTATAGTTGCCCTGCAGGGAAGGTAGCCCAGTGCTGCCAGTCTTCTCTGTATTCCTGATGATTCACTGCAGAGCAGTTGAAAAGAAACCCTTTATTTGCCATATTCACGAGTATGAGTACAGGTACATAGGAGTACTTCTCTTTGCCCACCCTGTCTTGCTCACCAGGAAACACACATGCAAGTGAGAGAAGGGTGGTGGGGGGGGTCACAGCACAGGTTCACCCAGCATGCAGTGCCCCTGAAGCTGGGGATTTAGAACATGTGACTGTTCTGCTGAGGTTAGGAATCAAACCAGCACACTTAGCATGGTGAGCCACTCACCGCCCACAAAGGTTCTAGCAGAGAATGGTTTTGATCCAACAACCTCTGGGTTATGGGCTCAACAGGCTTCCACTGCACCACTCTGCTGGTCACATGTGATTTACCCTTAAAGGGGAAGCCTGCAGGCACATTGGCATAGCCTGCAGACAAACAGCACTAGTTGGTTTTGAACCCAACACCTCCATAATTGGTGACCTGGGTTTATATCAAGGTTTGTGTTGTATCTGTTGAGTTACAGGAGCACTGTTAATAGATTTAGCAGGCATAGGGTTCAGACCCACAAGAACTCATGTTCACTGGATTTTAAGGCCAACGCCTTATCTGCTCTGCCACCCTGCTTACGATGCTGTCAAAAGAATCTAGTAACTGCTAGTCCAAGATTACTTTCCTTTTGTGTGTGGGAAGTACAGCCTCTGTTGTGCTTTCTTTGTCAGTGCTCTGGTGATCTTGTACCATGAGATGTCTCCTGTGATGGTAGTGGTAGTGCATCTTCTCTTGAAGTCAATAATGAGTTATTTGGTCTTGTTTGTGTTTAGTGCCTGATTGTTCTCCAAACAGCCATGTTGATAGCCTGTGGACCTCATCTCCGCAGGCTGACTCGTCGCCGTCTGCGATCAGCTCCGCCCCCATGGTGTCCCTTGCAAACTTCAGAATGGTGTTTGTGACCTGGGCTGGAACACAGTCATGGGGTGGAGGGCAGAGAGGAGCAGGCCAAGCACATGGGCCCTGGGCACGCCAGTGCCGAGTGCTGAGCAAGAAGTGGATGAAAGGTGGGGACTCAGTCTTACTGTCTGGGGGTGTCCAGTAGGGTATGATGGTGTTAAATGCAGAGCTATAAATAATGAACATCATGGACTGAATGGTTGTTTAAAGGCAAGTGCTAACAAACCATGACCTTGTCAGCAGGAAAGCTGTACCTAATTAGTTCTTAATTAATAACTCTCCGAATCCAGGCATGGCAGGCTGTAGATTGATTGGTAAAAGCGCGAGGCAATAGTTTGACTATTCTAGTAAACAAACTGATTTTTTAAACATGCCATGCTTCACAAATTTTCTGCACAGATTGTGCGGCTCAGACATGCTGGAGAAGGGAAATAATTCCATAGACTACGGTAAATTAAATCACAGCTGCGTTTCACAAGATGGCAAGGACGCTTCATCAACAAGCCCTCAGTCCCCCTCCCCCAGCTGTAAATGAAACTGAGCCCTTTTTTGGCTTGGCAAAGGGACAGGTCTACATTCCCATGAGCTATTCCAGATTGATGATTATATAGGAGAGTGGTTAGTGGTCTGTTTCTCCTAATTCGAAACTGCTTTGCATTAAAGGATTATCTTCCCACCCCTGGTTGACAAAGCGACGGTGTGATATTCCTGCTGTATTCTCGTCCAGCAAGTGCTGCATGCAGTAAGGAAACTGCCAATTATAGAAGATTTTGATAACAAGTAACTCACCTTATTTCAGAATTTGATTTATACATGACAGGTCAATTTAGGAACTGTGATGAGGCAGGTAAAAAAAAAAAGAATTTTAAATTACTCAAATCTACATGGTTTGAAAAAATACAATTTACGGAGGGAATGATAAAGCAGAAAAATTCAAATTGAACATACAAATACTTTCTGACCTGATAGAAAGAACAGAGCATAAGAATGTTGAATAATAATAATAGTAATGCATAATGCAATAAAGATGAAATGGATGAAGTCATTAGGAGCCAGTTTCAATAAACTCTAACAGCACAGTTAGCTGAGGATCTGTCATTGATTGACTTTCGGGGGCATGAGGATGTTTATCCACTAGACTGTCAAAATGCTCATTTCATTCAAAGATGTTCAAAGATGATGTTCATGAGGAGTAAAGGAGCACCAGGAGCAGAAATGACAACTGTAACCACAAACCATACCTTCTTTTGTGAAGATATACAAGTTTTTCTTCAAGCAGTGAATCAAATGTAAAAATGATATCAAACAGGTCATTATTACAGTGACAGCAGTGCAGTGGGTAGCAAAGATACAAAAATCTATTCAAACTATATTGACAGAAACTTCTTCCAATTCCCGTTAGATTAAAGGAATTACAAGATTCTCTAAGTCTCTAATCACTACTAAGTTACTGAATTTAGTCCTAAATATTTGGTCCCCCCCACTCCAATCCAAAAACATGCTAAGGTGAATTGGTACCTCCAAATTGGGTCTTTGGTCTTGGCATTTGACTTCCAGCCTGACGGCCTTATGGTAGGTACATAAGTTTTGACTTGTTTTCACGTTTGTGGTATCCCAGAACAAGCTTGTCACATCTCCATGGTTGTTACTGTCAGTACTGATTAAAATTCTTATGACAAATTCCCTGCACAATATAAGTGAATGCACAAGCATTCAAAAAAAAAAATAATAGTAATATTTTCTCATGTTTCAGTCCCTAAAAGGCAGTCATAACATACCAGTCTTATGCTTGAATAACTGGAGCATTAACTATGGTTTGATGGAGTGATTCTCAATCCGTGGGTCGCGTTCCGAATTCGGATCGTGGAAAGTTCTGAAAGGGTCGCAAGGCAGAGTTTGGAAATGTGAGCATTTTAAAACTATTAAGTTCCTGTGCTGATCCGCGATCAGATTTCCCGGCCCCAGTCCTAGAATTAACCTACATAAACAGGTCTTGGGTATGCAAATTCTTAGCACAAAAGTACTGAACACTCTACCAGTCCAAGAAGCCAAACCACAGATGCTTAATTTAAAATTCACTGGCGCATCCAGTGAGATTTGTGCGATGGGCACTGCACACCTGATCATAGCGTTAATTAAACCTATACTTGATATACGGTCGCAACTGAGCTGGCATGGTAAAAAGTTTGGTCGTGGTGCAAAAAAGGTAGAGAACCCCTGGTTTAATGCATTACAATATTTGTAATATATTTCAAATATAGAAGAAGAAACTGATTTTTCTATCAGACGCACAATCAGGTTCTCACATGTTCCCTTTCTGGAGGATTGGTGTTGAAAAGCCCTGGTAAAGATGTTCACCGCCTTGGCAGGTAAGTGCTGGTTTTCTTTGATGGAGTCTCTCAGCCACCTGTTTACGCTCCGTCTGCTGCCAGGTCGCAGCTGCTGCTTATTCGGAATAATCCTTCAGAGAGCGTAAACGGTAATGTTCCCAGACAAGGACAACGAAAAAAACAGTCCCTCGTATATGTGACGTCTGTGCTGCAGCCAAGCAAGGTTATGGATCAACATCTGCAAAAAATGACAACAAATCAGAGAATTTTTCTGGAAATTTCGAGTCAAGTGTAATGTATTTGTTTAGAGATTCGCAATTGCATTTCTTGACAATTGCTTTGTTAATTTCTCTTAATTATTGAAAGCACATTCATCCTTAGTTTTTGATACAGCAATACAGGACACTGTAGCCACATGAAGGTTGTTTGAGGTCTTGAAGGTGGTCTGCTCATGCCTACAGTGTCTACACAACCTCTTCATAGTCATTCTACTGGCATTCTACAGTTCAACTTGTTTGATATTATTCTGCACTTTCAGTCTCTATTGCATTGTATGACTATAACTTACAGATCAGTCTTTTATTGGTTAATAATTCTGGTGAATGGTAAAATCCACTGTTTATATCTGTCTCAATACAAAAAAACCAAACTTTTTCCATCTCCATGTAAAACCATAAGCTCGTAATTAAAGAGAGCTTTAATAATAAATAATTGGCTCCCTCTGGTGTTCAAACGCAATATCGTATAATTTCTCCCGGCCGTCTTTTCCATCCTTGACTTAAACGCAGTCCGACTCACACACGACTCGTACTGACGAACAGACGGCCATAAAAGCTATTACTGAATATTAAAAATTCAGGTTAATACAATGGTTCGTAATATCTAACATACTACTTGGTGAAGATCATGATAAAATTCCACTGCTTCAGCAGTTCATCAGCTCGAGGTACAGTACAGCATTGTAAGTACTTTTATTATTACTGTATAATTATTACCTACTGTACTATTTTTCCAGTTTACTTACAAATATGACTTACAGGCAGACTTAGGGGACATATTTCATTTGTATCCTGGAGACTGTCTTTATTGTATTTCTCAAGCAGGGAGTACATACGGTTTTGAATCTGGATCCCCCACCACCGCTGATGATAGCACGATAACTCAGAAACTCACAACCATTTGATGTTTTCCAGAATTTACGGGCACATTGCCTGGGTGAAGAACTGGAACTGACAATTTTCTTGAGACAAATCACAGCAAAACTGAAGCAGTGCTGCATAGTGATAAAGAAAAGGGCTGTTTTGATGCTTGATCTTGTTAGTGCAATAATTCAAAAATTATTTTAAGGATCTTTTTCAAACACGCAGACACATTGTTTGAGTTAACAACTGCAAGAGCTCAAATTTTAGACAAATTGGCCCAAAATTGAAGCAAATCCTCTTAGTGGCAGCAAGGGGAAGGTTGACTGCAGATGATAATTGTCCTTGTAAATATGATAAGTCAAAAAGTTTTTGATGGATCTTATTACTACACCTGAGTTATTTTTGTGACAAATTGCCTCAAAAATGAAGCAACACCTTTACGTGACAGCAAAGAAAGGATAGGAGGCTGTAGAAGACACATGGTGTCCGTTTAGTAATCAACTAGGCTTTAGTCTTATCAACACGGTAACTCAAAGTATTTGATGGATCTTTTTTAAACTTTGTAGACACGTTGCATGGGTGAAGTTCTGAACGTGAACAAATTTTGAGACAAATCACACCAAAATTAAAGCAGCGTCACAGAGTAATATCAAATAGAAATATAATCTAAGACACTTGTTACTGGGACAACTCAAAATGTGTTTCACATATCTTTTTCAGTTTTCAAAGACACATTGTAAGAGTGAAGATCTGGAATTCTTTTTCTTTGAGACAAATTGTATGCAAAACTGAAGCAATGCTGCTTAGTGAGAGCAAAAGTAAAGGTTGACTGAGACGTCACGACTTTGTGAGCAAGATAACGCAATTTGATCTTATTACACTATTTACTGTATTTGACCTTTGATGGATCTTATTACCACTTCTCAAAAATATTTTATGGATGAAAATGTACGCCTGATAGTCCTGAGACAAAATTGCCCCAAATTGAAGGAGCAGCACTAGGTGGCAGCAGAGAGGTGGAAAGGGAAGCTGTAGGTGCCATCTTATGAACACGGCTAATCCTTAAGTATGGATCCATTTCAAACTTCCGAGGAACATTTTATAGGGCAGTGGTTATCAAACTTTGGGGCACAAGATGATTTTCTGAATATTCTAAAATATATATATATTTTTTCGTAGCAGTCGGTAGCCAACAAAATTTATAGTGGGTGAAAATTATCCTCGGTGAAAATTATTGTCAGGGAAGTTAATTGTGACACTTAATTCTAATCCTAGTCAGTTGTGGAATATGAAACAAACAGGTTCAGATCTGTTAAACCTGATTACCTTAAGACAAGTCAAACAAAGTTGGACTGGAGAGGTGGGGAGAGTGTTCATGACAGGGTTGGGTGGTATTATGGTGATATTTTCAGTTTGTGGTATTTTCGTTCACCAAAATTTGCCAAGATACCAGAATAGCATTGATTCTGAAAATATATGATACTGCGGTATTATGTATAGATGAAAAATTAGATACCACCTATGTCTTGTGTGTAGATACTAAATACTGCATTCCATTTGAAGTTGGACATTATGTGTTCCTAGCTGGAAATTTCACCTGGAACGCCCCCTGATGTCAGAATTCCAACTTGGGGATTTGGAAGAACCTCTGAAACCCCAGCCACAGAATTCAAGATGGCTGTGCCCTTTATCAACAGAAGTGAAAGCTGTAGTTATGTACAGTTTACTAGCACTTACGTCTTATCTGTGTCTCGTTAAATCGGTCTTACAGACAGTACTGTCCGACCTCTTTGTGGACATGTTGCCACAGTGTTTGTATGTGCGAAATACCTCAGAATGTGTTGCCATTATCTGGTATTGCTGACAATGGCTAATAATGAACCTGGCATGAGCTGGGGGGTCTCAGAAAGCAGGATTTCTTGCTTAGCCGAATATCTTGTTGGATATAAGGTAGTCTGGGCTAAATGTAAGTGAATGAAAATAAAGACTGCGGTGCCTTAAATCCGACAAGCTGTCTGGCTCAGCAAGAAGTCCTACTTTTTGAAACAGGTCCCTGGTATTGCTAAATGACTCTCCGACTTCTAGTACTGGGACGTGGTTAACTCAGGTGTTGACGACATTTCCAGTTCCGACTTCCAGAGTAACTGGAACGCAGCTTAACACTGCACTTGTCTGAGTGTTTTATAGTGACGGTGATGGAATTACCCGTGCTTTACATTTACATATTGAAGAGGAATTGGAAACTGCATGCAGTTAACCTTACTGCAAATGTTCATCAGTTGGAGGACTCTTTAGAGACTGGTTGTAATCTAGACTGAATACTGAAGTAGTGAGATGGAGAGAACAGAGGATGAAAATCGTCCATCAAGGGTCATAATCATGGAAAGAATGAGCATTGTATACTTGGTTCTTTATTGCCTCAGTTCTTGGGTCACTAATGCAGTACTAAGTGCACATGATCAAGAGGTTAGCAAGCATTGATACTAAACTAGATGAATCCAAACTAAAATGAAAGTGAATGTGACCAAAGAATAAAACCATATATAGTAGGTACATACTGCCCGCTGTCCATCCATCCATTTTCTGTAACTGCTTGTCCTATTCAGGGTCATGGGGGGTCCAGAGCCAATCCTAGAAGCTACAGGCACAAGACTGGGAACAACCTAGGATGGGGTGCCAACCCATCGCAGGGCACACTCACACACCATTCACTCACACATGCAATGTGGTAACTCCAATTAACCCCTGTGGGGGGAACTCGGAGTACCCGGAGGAAACCCCAAAACAACATGGGGAAAATGTGCAAACTCTACACACAGAGCCCTGGTAGAGCCTTGAGCCCTGGTCCCAGAGCCAATAGCGCTAACCACTGCGCCACTGTGCTTCCCGTACTGCCCTCTAGAGGACATTAATCATATAGTAGCTGAAGAAATTCTCTTAGAGCAGATGCAGTTCTTAATATAGCGGCATGGCATCTCGGTGAGTAGCACTGTTGCCTCACACCCGGGGATGTTGCTGGAAATTCTGACCCCTGGGACAAAACGTCGCAATAGAATTTGCCCAGCTCACTGCTACCGGGGTAGCAGTCTGAATCTCTGCCTGACTGTGGAGTTTTACAGCTCCTGTCCAGAGTGCCTTGTGACTGGGATAGGTCTGGGTGTGTATATGTGCACTGTGATGGACAGGCATCTAGCCTTGGATGAACCCACTAGATAACCCAAAATAACAGCCAGTATGTGTACAGTGGAGCCATAGCTATCACTTATTTATACGTGTTAATATTTAAGCTCTTTATCCAGTTCCTGAAGCTGCATTCTCACTATATTTCAGTATAGCATAGGCATGGTATTGAGAAAGGTGTCCATTATCCGTGTTGACAATGTTAATACTGCCCTCTTGTGGCTCCATTGAAATGAATTGCATTCTGTTGACGGGCAATATTTTGATGTCTTGACAGCTGTGCATGCAGCTGAGTTGAGGTATGCGCTTTTATACTGAAATGGCATACTCTAAAATAGTACTGCACTTGAAAATATTATTTTGAGACAGGAGAATAGCTTAGGGGGTGAAGCAATAAGAAATCTGGCTCCAAATCTCACATTTGGTAATAAAAATTAACATAAATTATATCAGTTTGGACTACATTGTATGGGTTGTCTTTTGTAGTGATAACATTTTGAGTAAAAAGAATGACTACAGCCAATTATGAGATTACGGTAGTACTATTTAAAAAAAATAATCTGTCTGAGAGAGCCATGGAGATTACTATACATTTTATATACAGTTTTTTTTTTCTGCACCCAGGAGGTAAGATTGTTTGAAAAGATGGTTATCCAGCATGGAAATGGCAGGTATTTTATTTCTTTCAATTCAATGTAAACATAAATACCAGCTGAAATGGTGAGTAAATACATACAGTATAGGATGCATGTGTGTGTCTCACTGGTCCGAGCTGTTATATAGTGTAAAGAGGTACAGGCAACCTGTGACTGTCCTCCTTGTGTGCACTGGCTGTCAACAAATGCAGAAACGCAACATAAATGGCTGGTTTTCTTTTAGAGAACAATCACTGAACAATTCATGGTTTGTTCTCTTGTTTTCCGAACTCACTGTACTCAACTAGCATTGTTCACGTGTTAGACATGGAATATGAAATACAATGTCAGAAGTGATAGCCAAACAACATAGTGATTATACCCATCCATGCGCCCACCTGGCCCAAGGTGACATTTTGTCAGTGGGCCTAGAATTTCCATCCATCCATCCATCCATCCATCTTCTAACCACTTACCCTAAGCCTTGGGCTGAGGTGGGCTGGGAGATCGGGCTGAAGACGACCAATGATCATTTTCAACACAAATTTTACATCACCAAACTTTCTGTCCTTGCAGAGAAAAAAATCACTTAAAATTGCCATGTGTATGTGACCTAAAACGAGGTAAGGGCACAAGTGTTAAAGCTTATTTAGTTTGTCATTATCCTGATTGGTAGAGTGGAAAGATAAAAATTAACAGCTTTTGTAAATAGGGACCTAGTAATTTCATGATAACGGACAGAATAACCACATTGATACAACCTCAAGATATTAAATTACAGAACAAACTCGCCTATCTAAACACCAGAGGCAACGACAGCCTGACTAGAGTGTATGTACACAAACCATACAGTGAGTCATTTCTGTTGCTTTTTTTGACCTCGTTAAAAACACCTTTTCATCTAATCTCGATGTGATACAGCATATTTGATTTATTTTTTTGTTCCTGAAAAACTGCTGTTGGGGTCATTCTGTAGAATAAAATATACTAACCCAATTTGCAAACAAATTTAGCAAGCAAACTGTGGAACGAGTATTATTAATAACTCACCGATGATATATTAGTTACATAATTGTTGGACATCTATGGGAGAAGTAAAGTACTGATAATTTGCATACTGTCACTGAAAATAATGATTTTTGCGACTGTGGGGGGAAAATGGTTTTATAAATATGTTTTAATCTAAAAAGTTAACTTTTATTGCAGCTGAATCATCATCTCTCATCGTAATGGTCATTCATTGATAATGAGCGGCGCACGACCGTGTGCATATTAATTAAGTAGCTGGTACGTCTTATATTCATGCTGCTTTTAAAATGTTTCTTGACATCTAGTCGGTTTTATGGACTGTTACCGATCTGCCCGTTATTTGCCACTGATATATCTAACCTAGTACCTTCAGTAAAACATCCCAAAAGAAACACCACGACTTAAAAGTTACGTGTGGTCTCTGCTTAGAATGAATTTAACCCATAACAAAAAGGCATATAAAAAAAGTAATCTTATTTCAGTGTGAACTTAAATTAATCCTTCAGTATTTTAAATAGAGAGGGGAAATCTCTTATCTCTAATAAAAAAGTCAGACAAAACTCTTCATAATTTCTTCTTTTTTTTTTTCAAAAAAGGGAAGTAAAGTAATCTTATTGTAAGTAAGCTGTGTCCACTTATGTAAGAGGTATGTAGGTTTCTTTTTGCTTCAGTGACTCCCGCCACTAAAAGTAATTAAATTTATCTGTTCTTTTCATATTAGAAAAAAGAAAAAAAAAGAAATACTCTGCTCCCAGGATGCTGCTGGAAAAATCTTTTTCGTTCTCTTTATTGTGACTTTAAAATTCGTGGTCAAAATAATAAAGAAACCGCTTGTCTTCCGTGGCTGACGCCGTGCGTCCGACTTCCGTCTTTTCTCCAGTTTAACTTCCTCCGGTGGCTTTATAATCGGACAGAGTGACTCAGTACCACCTGCGATGGAAAAAAAAAATCTGGGAAAAAAAGAATGTCGACGGTTTTATTATTTGAAGTGTGGGGATTTTCAGGGAAGGAAGCCTTTTCCGGCAGACTAATTTCAAAGGCAGCCGGTAGACTCTGGCTTCACGAATGACAGACTGATTGCCTAAATGCCTTTGCTTTTAAAGAGGGATATACGCTGAATACATTTTTATCCTTCAGTGTGAAGTCCATGCTTAATTGCACAGTGTTCTTGTCAAATTTTTTGACATAGATGTATGTGCATGTATATTTCTCTTTTGAATCACGTGCAGAGGATTATATGCTGCTTTGATGTATTTTTTAGAAACACAGTTTTAGGAAATAGGAATGTGTGAAAGCCAATATTTGTACGACTTACTTGCAAGGAGTCTTGACAACCCGGTATTGCAAATTTAGTCCTATATTCTTACGCTTTAATGGATTTTTTTTTATTTTAGGGGATCAATCAGTTCAGTGTAAAGTGTCATGAAAATATTAGGGATTTCCACAGTGTGAGTGAGGTTTGGGAAAGTGCAAGACTGGTGAAACAGTAAGTTATGGAGTTACATCCTGCCCTTGGAGCTGCGTGTGTGAAGCTCTCCCTTTATTTGCATAGGTTTCCTCCCACAGTCCAAGGACGGGCAGTTGGGTCACTAACGTGCCCGTAGTGTGAGTGTTTGTCCCCTGAAATGGGTTGACATCCCGTCCAGAGATTCTCCTACCTCACGCACCCCAAGTCAGACTCCAGGATTCAGACTCCACTCCGTATGCTTGTACCCGATGAATGATTATTTAAGATCAGGGGCGTTTCTAGCTATTGAAGTGACCTGGGATAAGTTTACCTGAGGCTTGACTTTTTCTTTTCTCTGAAGGAAGATTGGCATCGGGGCTAAAAAGCTATAACCCGATTGATCAGATCTACCTACGTCCATAGTTAAGATGGAAGAATGACATCGTTTTTTTATGCACTGTTTCAGAACCGGTTCAGTTTTTATTCTGTCACTAAAAATGCAAATTGTGCAGTGGATTCAGTAATTAATATAAAAAGTGAACAGCCACACAGCCTACCCAGAGACCCCCTTGTTAGGCTACACCTAACAATTTAATGTCGTGGAGTTTTACGTACTCATTATGGACCATAAAACGGCAGTAAAATTAGCCAAAGACAAATTTAGATCCCGGTTTGTGTTAATTGGATGTAATTGATTATCCTACAGCGAACCTCACATATCTAAGGTCACGCACATGTGTGACAGTGACCAGAATACATGGCCCAATTGGTCACTATTCCAAAGGAAGCCACAACTTCATCCCGTTGGAGAAAAATAGCACATCAATTTCAATTTTATGTATTTCAATTTTTCAATTTTATATATTTTTAACTTTATACTATATCAAGAATACAGCCAAGGATTAATACCTTGTGGTATGATTAAAGGTCTCATAATAACAGAAGCATCATTTAAATCAATGTGCTTAAAACGGCAGATCAAGGCTCCAAATGAAAGGTAACAGAAGCAGCCGCAGCCTGTGAAACTGACGGCCTGTATGGCAGCACCTGCTTCACTCCTGAAAAACAGCCGATTTAAGTGCCTAAGCTGTCAGTTCAGCTACCATCTGGCGGTGCTGAAGCACCACCTGGCTCGTCGAAGGGATTCTTTTACCCTCGTCCTACGCTATGCGCGCAAAATGTAGGATGAAAGCGATAATTCTCTGTCCCCATTATCGTGCCTTAATTATTACGGGAAGGGGATACCATGATCATTGTGGAAGGGATATTTGCCTACACACTGAATGCAGCCCGGGAGCTGGAGGACAGGCTGCTGAGGTGCCTGCCAGTGTCACCCACCGCTCCAGGTTTGTTGTGGAGGGTAAAGGTGAATCCCACCTGCTAGGAGCAGGTATATGCTATACTATATTACTATACTGTGAGTGTATAATTCAAAATTCTAAGGAATTTTATATGAATAAAAAAAATTTTTGGGGGCAGTGTGTGGCTCTGTGGGTTAGGGTGCGGTGTCTGTTTTTGGAAGGTCACGGGTTAAATTCCGGTGGCCAGCAATTTGGTTCCACCATTGGGTCCTTGAGCAAGGCCCTTGACCCGCAATTGCTCCAAGGATCGTCTGACCCTGTTTTCACAGAGGCGGGTTCTCCCCGTGTCGTCGCCGGGTTTCCTCTGAGTACTCTGCTTACCCCTCACAGTCCAAAAACATGCTGAGGTTAATTGGAGTTACCAAATTGTCCATAGGTGTACATGTGTGAGTGGACGGTGTGTGAGTGTGCCCCGTGATGGGTTGCCGCCCCGTCCTGGGTTATTCCCTGCCTTGTGCTCGTACAGTAGCCTCTGGGATAGGCTCCGGACCCCCTGCAACACTGAATAGGACAAGCAATTACAGGAAATGGATGGATGGAGGCATAAATATATATACAGTGGTACCTCAGTACTCAAACTCCCTGGAACTAAAATTTCTTAAAAGTTGGACTAACCAGTTCGAAAAAAAATGACCTAGAACTCGATCTGAATCTCAGAAGTTGAACCGCGAATGCCGACCTAAGATAACTTGTACGCGCGGGGAAATGAGTCACGCGGCGCATCTCTCAGCGGAAACAAAGGGTAACGCTTCAGTCTCAGCCTCGCATTCTCTGTGATAGCATCATTTGTTGGTGATAGTGCTTTTTTAATTGAAAATATCAGGTAATACACTGTACTTTATATCATTTTGGTAGCTATTGCTCACCAAAAAGTTATGCAATAGTTGTACAAATGTTACAACCTTAAAGTTTGCGATTTACGAACAAACTAACGAGATATATAAAATGTCTAAACACGTAAACACACATATATGTCCCATAGTCCCACCTTTAGCCAGTATGGGGTGCGACTTGTCCTGTGTTTCTTCACATTGAAAGTAGAAACCCTAATTGCTGTGACTGTCACTGTAAGTGCCTGCATTCTGTATGTTGTACTGGACTACAATGCTTCGGGTGGTGAAATAAATTTGTAATTTTTACTTTGCACATGTTTTTGGCAGCGTACAGAACACATCACCAGCCTGCTGCCTGTCAGACTTTAAACTGCAAACTGTACTGTCACAAAACCCTTTTTATCCCCAATATCTCCTGAATAAAAGATGCTGTGACTGCTGAGCTGTCGCCTTCTTCACCGACAACTGAAGCTTTCTCTGAAGGTGTGCTTCATTCTTCCATAATTTTACCTAAACCAGGGGTGGCCAGTCTTATCCGCAAAGGGCCGGTGTGTGTGCAGGTTTTTGGGATAACCTGTAGGTCAGCT
>JAODJU010000095.1:23796554-23804054 GCA_026776725.1 Gnathonemus echidnorhynchus | reverse complement strand
TTCTTAAAAGGCATCAATGTGCATCTTGTCCTGATTCTTTATTGTTCAACTTTCATGTCCAATAACTCAAATCACAGGAGAATGACATATCCAGAACAATTCTGATTTTTGCTCTTCAGTGTTTTTGAATATTTTTCATTTTGTCCATCCTTCACAGCTGTGCTAAGTGTCCGTCTGAGAGATATTTCTTGATTACTTTTTTACGTTTTACACATGCAAAAGTTTCCTATAATCTCTCTGAGTTCACCATCAACGCTAAAGTTGTCTGCTTTTCCTATGGTCATAAACTTTGCTTTCTTCGTGTTTTGCCCTACTCTGTCTCTTCACTCTGACTTTCCTTATAGGTGTCTTCAGATCTTCATAATCTTCCACTCTACATGTCTTCAGTGTTTCAGTGATTGTTAATGTATCTTCCACTGATCTTCAGTCCACGTCGTTCGGTGACAGTCTGCATTATATCTCACACATTTGCCACCTTGGAACCGTCCAGTTTCTCCATGTTCGGTCCTTACCGTAGCTTTTTGTATATATTCTTCATAAGGACAATGAGAAGTTCTGGTGGCATCCTGAGAGACATGTAAAGGGACATGGAGATGTTAAGTTGAAATTATCTGTGACAGATAATATAAAGGGAAGGCATCCTAAATAAAATGTAAAATAATCTCTAAAAGAAATAAATTTATATTTTAACCTGATTAGATGCATGGCAAATTCTCCTTTGAACTACACCTTAGCTGTGTGTGTAATCTGTGACTGGTCCATATGCTGGGAAAGCGCACATGATGAAGCTTATCTGCCCACTCATAAGGGCTCATTTGTGGTCTTCACCTGCCATAACATTAATCAGTTTGTATGAATATTGTTTTAAATGAGTGAATAAACGAGATGCCTATCTCCTTAAAATTGTTTGGGTAGGCCGAGTGTCAGGAGTGTCATAGAGTATCTCATGAGGGTGCCCAGTTTACACAGGTATCTGACAGAAGACTGCAAAATTATTTATTAGGTACATGCCAAAGTTCATGGGCTTCACTCCATTATTAGGGTGCTTACAAAGAGTAATATTTATTCTCGGTTTATAATCGCCGTGAAGAATCTCCTCTCCGCTAGTTTATTCTCCATTTTAATCCCTGCCAAGAATCTCAGATCAGACGGCGAATTTCAATATGCAATGCGTTTTAAATTCCCTTATGAGTTTGGCAGTTATAAAATAAATGTCCCCCATTTCTAATTTACTTTGCAATTATATGATACATTTAAAGTCACCTTCTGTACACATCGTCAATAACTTAAGCGGTAATAGCGCTGTAGCTATGTGCATGTGATTTTGAGGGACAGTTTCCAAAGATGGGTATATTTTAGTTAAAATTGGAAACGAATGATATTAATATATTTAGAATTTGGAGTCATTATAATCTGCAAAACCTACCCCAGTAATTTATGTTACCGAATAGATTTTAGTCCCCGTACATGTGAATGCACAGTTGTGTATCTCAGTTCTACGCACTTTATTAAACACTAAGAAGGAATGCTAGCTCGTGCGATTACTTTTGCCTGTTATTAGCCTAGTTATTATTACTTAGCTCATGTATTCGACATTTAAACGCTTTTGCAGCTCGCCGTTGAAAAGGCCAGCGAAAGCTGCCGAAGATAAAACCCCAGAATTCAAATGGAAAGGGAAACAAGACGAGGCGAGCTAAGGCCCCGAATGCTAGCCGTGTACGTCTTATTATCAAGTTAATTAAAGCTAGCATCTGACAATGTCACTCGGCTGTAGAAAAACGGATTTAAATGCAATGTCTCCCAGGACTGCGTGTCAAGGGCTGCCTTTCATTGAGCCGCGTGTTTGGCTGGAGCGGTGCTCCGGACTGGAGGGGGGGCTTTTAAGACGCTTCTTTTATGAGCAAATGACAAGAAGGCAATTATCGGATTTTGATGTTCAAATAAATATAAATATATATTTAAAAACTATTTCCATAATTTAGTATAGAATGAGCAAATATGAGAAAAAAAAGCTTCCACACACAAAGAAAGTCGCATCAAACGGCTACTCGTACCATTCAAGGCAGATTTCGTACAGGAAAAGGTTTTGTCAAAGCAGACAAGGATCCTGAAACATTAAAAAGAGTTGATTCAAATGTACACATTGAAATGCAGAAAGCTGGTTGCTATGTGGACTCGAGGTCAAGTGACAAACGGATTATATGCTTCTTCATAATAATATTAATTAAACAATTTGCATGCTAATAAGGTAACAATTATCAGGGCTTCAGTTGAAAGATTCAGGTTATTACAACACGCCAATCCGGGTGCCAGGGGTCAGAGAGTGAGAGGCGAGAGAAATTTCAACTCAAATTAACATTCTGTCAGCTCCAGAAATGGGATAAATAAAGTCGAATTAATTCTCAGTAATGGAAGCGAGAGAAAGCCTGTACTCATACGGAGTAGATTGATTACCATTCAGTATTCAGAAACACGTTTTTCCTACATTTCACTTCACAAACTTAACACAAAGTGAAGCGATATCGCTACAGGCAAAATCTGGTCCAGTAGACACAGTTTATATTAAGTACACATAAAGAGGGTAATTATGAATAAAAGACTTTCTAGACTTTAGCGGATTAGAAGTAGATGCGAGTTATGTCAGATGCTACACGTTGTGTATATGTCTGTATACGAATTGGCTGAGCTTTTTTCTGCATTTTAATGTGGCATCATTCTCCCATAAGTGTCAGTTTTAAATATAAAACGTTTATATTTCTGTACGCTAATACATGCGTTAAGAAATGACGTATGGAATCATGTTAATGGTTACTAGCTAATTTTAGGAGAAACACTGTCAGATACTGTTACCAGTTTGCTTTGCACGGACAATCGCACGCTGCCTTATTTGAGAATTACGTCGGAAGTGCTTTGATGCATTTATAATGAATACTTTATTTTGGCTTCTGTTGTAAAACACGTATACAAACTGATACATATTACATTTTACATCCGAGTGTGTACGCACGTGTGTATACGTCTCTGACAGTACGGAGCAATGGCCAATTAAGAGAGATCGTCTAATTAATAATTATAAGTCTTAAATATCCGCTGTTCAATGCACTGCAAAGGTAGACGTGGAAGTGAAGATCGCTTTTCTCATTGCCTCCAACATATCAGCTTCAAAAATTGCGTTGAATTCGGGAAGCTGAGAAGATACGAAGGGGGTTGTACTTTTAAATTCAATGTGACAGCTCGGGAAGGGTAGGTGATGAATTCCCTATTATTGGATCAGTCTTCTTGACGCCCAGTGTCTCTCTGTAATTGGAAAACATCACTTTAAAGGTTCAGCGCGTAAAGCATTTCTTCCGAAATATCTGCACAACATGCTGTTGACTGATTTGGGGGGAAATCTATTATTGTTTTTAGAACGAGTGAGATGTAAATCTGTGCTCTGTCTATTTTGTGTTTAACTGGATATCAATCACGTCGCTAGTTCTCAACAAAAAAAAAAGAAAAGAAAACGTCTAGTTGTGATGTAGCTCTTATCAAAACCCCTCTGTCCTGTTGTGACAGCTCTGATATTGTTTATTGAGGTGGATGTCAGGTATAATTAGCAATCGATATGGAAAACGCTTTCAAACCGCGTCTCTTACGTCATAGCCGATTAACGTTTCTTATTGGTCCCAAATTCCCAAAGCCTGGGCTAATTATTGGAAGGTTGATGTTGATAAAGTAAAGCTCATCCTCCACTCCACAGCATGTCTCCTCCTCGCTGCCCACTCTTACTGCATGCTTTCTAAATTCCCACAACCAGCCTCCAGCCTTTGGCTTCTTTTGCCCGGGAGATGATGGACAGCAGGATACTAGAGCACCCTCATGCCCAGTTTGGAGGCTCTCTTAGTGGGATGGTGGGATTTCCCTACCATTTAAGCCACCATCATGTATACGAATTAGCCGGGCACCAACTCCAGTCTGCGGCCGCTGTTCCTTTCTCTATAGACGGATTACTGAATGGTTCATGCACTGCTTCCGTGGTCAATTCGAACCCTCTACTGTCTTCTGGTTGCGGCATGAATGGAGATAACCAGCAGTACAAACTCACAGGTAAGGGAGTAAAAACGGAACGCGTTTTTATTTTATGTCGACGAACGGGGATTCAGTTGCCGACTTACTTAAAATGACAAGGAAGCTCCATCGCTTATCTTTTGGAAAACGTGCTGCAGAACCGTTGCTAACATTTCAGAGGTAAAATGAAAGCCATATTTTGTGTGTTTTAATTTCCGTGTGTTTCAATGTGATCGAATAACACTCTTCCGTGCTGTAAGAATGCTGAATAAAACGTTAAGTACACCAAAAGAACAAAACGATAATTTAGAAATAAAACAATTCGTTAGCATGAATTGAAGCAAGAAATAAAACTGTAAACATAAAACATACCGAGGAGAACAAGATACATATTCATGAAAAAATATAGCTTATATTTTCTGCTTTAAATGGACGAGTACAGGCGACAGGAATATGTAAGCCTCTTTACGCTGTCTCATATTAATATTATTTACATTGGTTTGATGTGATGGCTTGGCGAAAAATTTGTACAGTACACTTTAAAAATTCCATAAAATGGCAAATTAAGCTGGAGTTTCTGTATCTCTATACCCAAAAGCAAATTTCGAACTTTGTCTATATAAATTTAGACGAGGAAATTCAAATAATTCTACGTAGCATTAATTTCTGTGCTGACGAACTCTTTCTCCTTCACTGTAGATTCAGGAGATCCAGACAAGGATAGCCCTGGTTGTAAGAGGAGGCGAACTCGCACAAATTTCACTGGATGGCAACTGGAAGAATTAGAAAAAGCTTTTAATGAGAGCCATTATCCAGACGTGTTCATGCGGGAAGCGCTTGCGCTGAGATTGGACTTGGTAGAGTCTAGAGTTCAGGTAAATAATATTTGCTATCTACTAACTCACTTGTGTGGCCAAGAAGGTCTTAAATCAGTATTATAATTTTGTCAGCTATTGAATGTGCTTTTTTTTGTTTTTTTGTTTTTGTTTAAAAAAAATAAAGAAAATAGTTTTACTCTATTTCTACATCCTTAATATACATGTAAATGTATATGTGCAGAATATGTCGAAATAAAACAGTTTACTCTGACACCTGGCATGAACATAATTAGGTTTGCGTGATTTTGCTGCTATTAAAAATATTATATAGCAAAATAAGTGAACAGTAATATAAACAAACAGTTACGTTCGTCGTAATATCTAATATAACCGGTGTATAAAGCAAATGTTTACTGGTACGGGTGGTATTTAAGCATTTTGTTCCCGTTGTAATAGTCTTGGACATTTATTGTTTTTTACATAGTATTACGTGGGTTTTTTATGTGAAGTTAATTAATACTAATAGTGAAATATGTTGCTACCGTTTGCATAATTAGGGATAGATTGTGTGATTATAAATATATTCCGGCCTTCTGTGCAAAAACTGGACAAAATGTACATGAGCGGCCGTAATGCCACGGCTGTTTCTTAAATGATACCTGCATTATTTCCGGGCAGATATTGTCAAAAAAGGAGTATACAATTAATGGAAACAATCACAAAATGCTTTTGTTTATTTGTTCAGAAATAGGCCTACATTCGATGATGTCAATTTTTTTTGCGTGTACAACAATGAGTAGTCATCATTAAGAAGGCCGTGTGGAGGTAGCACAAAGAAATGGAAGCGATGTTTAAAATAGTCTTGTCTACACGTTTTAATAATTATAAGACATCTAGGCCTATATTTTATATTACGATATGCAATTATTTAAATATAATTTCCATACTCAAAGCAATCGAGCTTTGGTTAATTGATATAATATTATGGATACTAAACAAATGAGTGTTTACAGTAGCAGAACCGCGAGTACAAGTGCGCGTGTGTATTATCAGTTCTAATTTTAAATTTCTGTGTGCATTGCTGATTTGGTATATTGCCTTACGGATATATTCTTCCTTGGTTCATGGTTGTGTTTCAAATAAAAATAATGTGGCTACGTGGTGTGTACAAAATGTGCATCGTAACAATGTTATACAGCTCTTACGTTTGCACGGTAACTTTACACGTAATCGTGTTTAGCATAAAATAAGCACAGGCTTTTGCCAAGGGCCTTACAGTGGCGTTCGCTTGGCACCGAATCGTATGTGGTATACAGGCCTACTTGTTTACACAAGTTTAATGTGAGTCAAATACACCGTGGGAGAATTAGACGGAGTTACTTTTTGCATTGATTCAGTTCGAGTGACAATTATCGCTACCGTGTTTGTTCAGGTGGACAACATCAATTGGCAGGTGTCATATTTATCACCATAGCGTGTGTTAAGTCACGAGTTCTGATAATGCTGTTGCTTTTAGGTTATCCAAACAAAACAGAAAGATCAATATAGTTTAAAATCCTGCATGTCATAGACTAATTGTAGAATGTAGAGAGATTATTTACAGACCTGACGTTCAAAATATATACGATTTTATTATATTTGTTTACAGGATTACTTTATGTTTAAAGTACGCACATTTCCCTCGTGCATTTTTTTGGCTTAGATTTTTAAAATCTAATTCTGGCCGATGCCTCGGAATATATTCGAAACAGATTTTACTTTTGTGACCCAGTTCACTTGTGACTGTTTTCCTGTTACTAGCCTATGTGAAGAAGAATCACCCCGGTTTATGAGGAGTCTTAACACAAAACGTAGCCATGCACCGACGAGTAGCATTCTGAATTTAATAAAAACAATTTTCATTCTTCGATGTGTAGGTGTGGTTCCAAAATCGCAGAGCTAAATGGAGGAAAAAAGAGAATACAAAGAAAGGACCGGGGAGACCGGCCCACAACTCCCACCCAACAACGTGCAGCGGAGAACCTATGGACGCCGAGGAAATCGCTCGGAGAGAACTTGAAAGAATGGAGAAGAAGAAGAGGAAGCAGGAGCGGAAGCTATTGAAGTCACAGAATAAAGTTTTATCGGCAGACCTGTTCCATACACCGGGATCAGATAGTGACAGTGCCGTGTCACAAGTAACGGACAGTGAGCAATCAACAAATATGATCAATCCAGACTCAGCAGGCCGAAACCAAACCGAATCAAGCTGTGACCAAACACGACAAAAATACCAGAGCCAAAGAAACACGACCCAAGACGCCGGCGGATCGGAGCAGGACTCCACCGACAGCAGCCCCAACTCCAGCTTGTATTCCAACGGCAGAGCTTCCGCCCTTCAAAAATTAAACCCTTTCAGTGTGGAGAGTCTTCTTTCGGACTCAACACCACGACGAAAACCCACTTTGGATTTCCCAGCTTTACCCTCCCCACGCCCTTTAATAGGGAAAGGGCATTTCTTACTCTATCCCATCACGCAGCCACTTGGTTTTATTGTACCACAAACTGCTTTAAAAACAGCAGCGAGCCCCGAGACAGTTAACCCGGGACAAAGAGGCTTAAATACTGACAGCAGTCCTGTTCAGCCAAGCTTTGC